>JACVVK020000109.1:660000-680000 GCA_018292915.2 Batillaria attramentaria | reverse complement strand
ACACGGGTGATATAAAGACGGGACAAGGATGAAAGAGCCAGCACAAATATTTGACCCCAGCCGGGATACGAACTCACGACCCGAGCATTAGAAGTCCAATGCTCTACCATTCGGCCACCCCGTCTCCCCCATTGTGTTGGAAGTATAAGAATGCACACGTTACTGTATTGTAGTAACGCGTTAGGCAAAGTCGCTGTGTGGGCCCGAATGTAAAAGTCGAGGTTAATTTAACCCACGGCTACGGGCCTAACCCAGACTAGGACAAAAGAAACACACAAAAAAACAAAATTATATATAACAAGATGGCCACCAGCCCAATATGTTGTTTCCATTCAATGACCTGCTGTAGTCACAGTCGTAGTCGTTGTGTCATGTATGCAGCCCGCGCGCACACGCCGGAACGCAAGCTCTCTGACATCAAGCATGCTGACATAAAGAAAGTACTGAAAACCCTTATCGTGCCTCTATGCACTTGCAAAAACCCAAACACATGAGGTCGTGTGAGCTCGCCTAGCTGGTTGACGTCACAACTTGTTGGCGTATGCGAGGTTCTACATGGGTGAATGAATTCTTGTAATAAAGTCGTTCCCCTTTGACAGAGTTACTTCCCGCAGACCTGACTGACAGACGATTGCTTACTGGTATCGGAGAAGAGACCCTCTCTCTCTCTCTCTCGCCTTAGACGCGCGCTTGCGCGCGCACGCACGCACCCCCCCTCCCCCTACACACACACACACACACACACACATTATGCAAAGACCTTGGAATCAGAAAGACGCGTCACTCCTGCCCTCGTAAGAGTAGACTCCAGAGTGCAGTCCCTTTTCGGCGGGGCGTGAAAATGTGACTGCTTACACCCAGCGCCATTTTTAAAAATGGCGAATTTTTTTTTAGAAAAGCAGAGACTTGTGTGTCATATGATTCGATTTGAAACGAAGTCTTGAATATCCGACCACTTTTCGTTTGGGCAAAATCTTTGCCAGCGGACAATTATTGTTGCGCTTTGATGGCACTGTTTACGTGGTAGACTGATCCAACAGGATGTGAGTAAACGGCAAGGGGGTTGCACTCTGACAGGCAAGGGTGTTGCACTGTACAGGCAAGTATTATTGCACGGTGCAGACGATCACGTACCTGCCTTGTGGTGGAATAAGAGACGATTACAAAAGCATACACACCCGTGCTCTAGGACTGAATGTAATAATAGATCTGTCCATTCAGACAGAGACAGGTTATGTATGTCTCTGATTCAGAAACACGCCTACTTTCACTCTGAAGACAGCCTGCTAATCACTTGCGCCACTGAGGATCCCTCTGGGTTCAAAGCTGGTCAAGGATGACATAGTGCGCGACCTTGTGTTTGAGAGCACCGAGACAATTTAGGCCCGTCACGGTAGCGCAGTGAGCGCCATTTCCCCACTGTGCACAGAGGTACTTTCCACTGAAAGACTCTGTGCTCCAGAGAGTGTCGTAAGAGAGACATATAGCGGGACAACGCGAAGAGTTGTCTGCCCGCATTAGCGCGCATCCTAGATCTGGCCCCTATAGTGACAGCATGGCGGAAAGTGGAAAGCGATCACAAAAGCATGCAATTGTGTTCTGCGCCGAATTGTTCAAATAACAGACAAATATAAACGGGGAAATACTTCTTTTGGTATTCCTGTTGAAAAACAAACATTTTTTTTTTCGCTTTCTTGTCCAAAAAAAAAAAGAAAAAAAAAAGACCTCAAGTGGTACGTGTGCATGCAGTGTAAACTAACAGTAAACACACGCGGCTGACGCAGATACAGCGTAATTTTTTTCCCTGACAACTTTACAAATCACGGTGACTTAAATTGTGCTAGCGTCTACCTGCATCTAAATTCAGAACACACACACACACACACACACACACACACAGAGAACAAAATCATCCGGCTGAACTTCGTTCTAACCATTGTAAAACCATATCACAACATAGAATCTGCTGGATCGTCGGTCGCAGATATGATTAATGCTGAGTTAGCAGGAAGTATTCAGCGGATGCGTCCATCTTTGGATCTCTCGCACATTCGATCTTTCTGTGTTCCGTACTAGTTTTACTTGAACACATCGAACGAAATGCACTGCGTAGCCTACGTACAGCAGTGAAAGCCAAACTAGATCTTTCTTTTGTCCTCCGGAACTTTGAGAGTACTTATGTTTTCCATAGGCCTAAAACACATGCGAAATATATGGGGGGAGACCACCTGGCAGTCGCTGACATCTTCGTTTTTGTTTATTTTCTTAAAATGTTTTACGGCGGCTAGTGTAGGGTTGGGTCAAACAACTGCGTAGATCTGCGGGATGCGCGCTAATGCGCGCAGACAACTCTTACGCGTTGTCCCTCAAAGGGAGGTAAGTGAACTATCTTTATGTTTCCAAGATCTTTGCATTATGCTTCTGAGTGTGAGTCAGTGGCAAAAACGAAACCCACTGAAATTCCCGCTTTCCACATGTCAAGTTGTAGAGACTCTTGCGAAAAGATACTGCATTTCGATGCAAAATAATTTCTAGACCATCCCAGAACATGCTGGTGCAGTAACGTCAGTAGATTACGTCACCTTGGAGAGATTTCGAGCCTTCCAGTAAGTTGAGGAATGTTCTAGATCTGACGTAAGCAGCCCCCCTGCACAGCGTTCTGGATTCTTCTTCTTTCATGAATTTGTTCTCCGCGCATATTCTGTTCATAAAGTATTGGAGTTGTAGTCTGTTGTATCCCGTATCATCTCTGCGAGTGCACGATGATGGCGACATAGCATAAGTAAAATACAACACCACGTCTCCAAACAGAGGAATTCCGAAAGAAAGTGGCGAGACACCCCCAAGAAAAAACAGCATCACGTCAATCAAACATGACGCACTTACTTTACGTCAGTGCGCGTGCGTCTCTTCTTCGATGTTTGTGAGGCGTGTGGCTTGCAGAGGAAATGTGCTGTGAGTACAAATTTTCGAGTCAACTGACGATAACGGCTGCAGTGAATTTTTCTAATTTTTTTGTATATTTTTTATGGCACCCCAGGCTCATTATCTATGTATAGTAGGAGCGATTTTGAGATCTAAAGTGTGTTCACCAGCACTTTCATCAGGTACGGCTTACGCCAAAAGTATAAAAGCGACAACCTCCAAACTTCACTTAGTTGAGAGTCCGTATTCATGCTATCTATGTCCAAAAAATGGAGTGGTTTAGGTAAATATTACGCCTTTAAACGCCAGAAAGCCACTTATTCTGAAAAGGGCGATAACTCGCAAATCATGTGTGCAATCGTACCTGGATCGGGCCTTCTATTCAACAATCTTGATTCATTTAGAAACCCCAAATTTGAAATCGATCGGTTCAGTATTTTCGGAGAAATAGGCATCTGAACTGGGTTCACATGCAATGTCAACTCAGGCTCGGTTTACATGAAAACTATAAGAGCGACCATTTTCTAGTAGTGAGTCAATTCAGAGTCCGTATTCAAGCTATCTACTGCCAAAAAATTGAGTGATTTAAATAAATATTACGCCTGTACACGAAAGACAACCAACTTGTCTCAAAAGGGCGATAACTCCCAAATCACTTAAGCAATCATCACACGCTTGAATCGTCTAATGTAACATTTTGATAAATTTGGATACCCCAAATTTGAAGCCATTCGGTTGAGTATTTTCGAAGAAACGGGCCCGGACACAATTCACACACACACACACACACACACACACATCCATACAGACGGCACTCAGTGAGGAGAAGAAGCGCGTTCGGAACAGCATACATGCCAGCATCGATGACGCAGGTTTTCTTACGTCATTGTCAGAGTTACACTTGCATAATCGTCTCTGCGGGAGATCGGCAGTGACGTGCGTTTGTACCACAGATGCTTGCCTATGAACGTGGAAATTTTAGCCCGTCCTATTATGTTGTTTCCATTACTATGGAAACAACATAAAAAAGGAGGCGAAGACAGGAAGAAATAAATCCTTCTATAACGGCTTAGGCATCTTGTTGGAATGGACCCGCTTCCTGATTTAAAACAAAGAACAACAGAAAATTTAACCCTAGACCTAGTTTAGTTCGAGGTTAGACTCTAACCCGGGGCTAAAATCCCTAACCTCGACTTTTATATGCGGAGCCTGGTTGATGAACGGACAAGCAAGTCTGTTGGAAAGACTAGGTGCTACTCCTGTCCATTTACTTGCAGTCGTTTTTTTTTTTTTTTTTTTTACAAACATGAAAGGGGAACCGGGATGGCCGAACAGTAGAGCGTTCTACTTTCACTGAATGCTCGGACCTTGAGTTCGAACCCCGGCTGGAGCCAGATATTTGAGCCGGCCTTTTTGTCGTTGCCCCCCGTCTTTGATATCACCTCCACGTGGTGGAAAAAGGACGTTAAAGTCCCAAACACCCACCCCACCCTTGCAAACATATAAACACCAGTTACTCAGTGCGCGGCGCCCTCGATCAGCATTGTTGGCCATATTAATGGAGCAGATATTTGTGTGTGTGTGTGTGTGTGTGTGTGTGTGTGTGTGTGTGTGTGTGTGTGTGTGTGTGTGTGTACAGCGTCCATCTTCATCCGGGATAGTGGGTACTCTCCCCTGATTTCTATATACTCCTTACATTTCTTTTCTTTGAACTCTTGTCCAGTGGTTGCTGTTTTTTTCCTTCACCCTTTCTCTCACTCTGCTCTGTTCCAGACCTACATCCGATAGTAAATATGGTATGACTGCGGTAGATAAATTGTAATGTAAGTACTCAATTCTGACTGATAAACCACTTGTCCATCTGATTGAGTACGGGACATTGTGTTGTGGTGAGCATTAGTTGTATAGAGGAAAACGTTACACTGTAACAACAACTGTAACAATCTGAGGCACTACTCAAATTTGGAAATAGAAACCTTCGGTGTTACTGTTTAGAAAAACACCCTTTTTTTCTGTCCCAACTCTTTGCCAGTCCCAGTGGTGTTCTTCCCAGGTCATGGGTGGAATCCACGGACGGCTCGAAAGCTGGGGCAATTTTTATTGATGAGGATGATGGTAAGATGATGCTATGGGAGTTCCGTGTGGTTTGGGACTGCGGGACAGGGCCGCATTCCACGCTTCCTGTCATAAATATCCTGGCATTAACCATGCACGGGAATTGCGGCACCTGTGGTGCCGGCCGGTGTAATCATCCACACCATAAGACGTGTCAAACCACGGGAAGAACCCCCAAAGTCGCACCCGTGAAGTGGGTGAATCTCGGCTGTGTGGCAACAGCCTCCCCATTGGGCCCATAGCACACCCGCTCTGGGTAGGAAAAATCCCTCTTGCCTCAGCTGGGACTCGAACCCGGGTCTCCCGAAGTGCTAACCACTACACTACGGGGGGCCGGTTAACTCTTTGAAGACGGAGCGCAATTTCTGACACAATAGGAAATCGTGTGTCAGAAATTGCGCTCCGTCGTCAATGAGTTAGGAAACACTCTATCTTGGCGGAGTAGCACCGGAAACACTGTCGTCCATTTTGACCGCACTACGTGTGCAATATTCTCTCTCTCGTTTTACCTGTCAACTCGAGAAAGTGATGCCCGCAGGACTAGCAAAACTAATGGGAAAAGCCCAAGGTTTTTTGTTTTGTTCCACCTTTGGCCCAGTGTAATTGCTTTTCTGCCTCCCTGCACCACTGCAGGCTATTTTGGGTCAGGGTTGTTGTCTTGATGGTTCTGTTAGATCTTGATTTATCTTCGCTGAACATCACTCACAGGCGAACGAGGCGTCACGGTGGTGGCTCTGCTATCACGCATGTTGCAGATGAAACGGGAATTTGTCTCAACTTTGACGTGAAATTTGGGGCATTGGTGTTAAATCGTCTTTGCCTGCGTTGTGGTTTTTGTCAGACCCACTGCTGTGTGTGGCGGAGGTGTTGCAACTCCGGATCCCACCCCAACCTGCTATTTTCCAATCACTCTTACTGTTACTGCCTGTGGCATCACTAGGGGAGCCTGTGTGACATGCTATCGCCCAACATCAGTTACTGCGCAGAAGACTGTCCGCACTTGAGTTTAATGTTTCTGACAGGAGTTGGGGGGGAGGGGGGTCAGAGTAAGCCATGAACCAAGCAAACGATTTTTTTCTGTTTTGTACATGTGCATATATATATATATATACGTAAGTATTTGCGTACTTAATTTGTATATGTTTGAACGTAACCTCAGTGAACTGAAGGGATATATGTATCCTCCATTCCCCATCACTGATCACAACCCGCATTGTGGGGTCTAACTTGCATGACTGGCCTGACCAGAACTGAAGGGGTGATATTCTCATCATCCACAACTGCTACAGTAAGTGGTTACTCTATCAAGCTCTCATTACATAATCATATCAGTACAATCTAAAACTGTATCACAACATTTGTAGTGTAACTGTTAGTAAGTCTGTATGTTTCTAGCGTGCTTATCTTTTGGCCTCAATATGTATGTATGTTTGTGTGTATAAGTGTATACTTGTATTTCATGCATGTATTGTTGCTTTTTTTTCCTTTTTTTTCCCCCTTTTTTTTGGGGGGGGGGGGATGTATAGACCTATGTGTGTATCAGGTATTAGCTTATCCATTTATCTCCATTAGTTATGGTTCTGTTTTACTTGAAGTGTCGGTGTATACGTGAATTTGTGTACGTTATGTAAAAAGCAAAAATATGAATAATAATAATAATAAACTGCTACAGTTAACGCGACGTACTCTTGTTACCCGAACCCACCCCACTCCCCATGACCTTATGAGATCTAGCTTGTATACATGACCTAGCCGGCTGAACTGAAGGGATATCAGCCCCATCTTCTACACGCTACACCTACTTGTAAGACCTACTAGTACTACTAGACCCCCCCCCCCCCACACACACACACACACACCTCTTCCTCCACTCCCTCCATCCCCTTTTCTTTCCTAGGTCAGACAGGTCTCGTCAGTTGCTGTATGACGGTTCCAGAGTGCGAAACTCGGCACCTTGCAGTTTCCTCAGTAACCAAGTTATCTTTTAAGACGCAAGCCTTATCTCAGCGGGGGCTTTGCTTGTTTTCCCACAATTTGCGGCTTGAGTCGAACACGGGGTGTTTTACCTGCCTCATTTGACGGGGCTGAAACCTTCAGGTAGCGGGAAAGAAAAGCAAGGAGATAAGACGTGGTGAGTGGCAGTTGCTGAGAATATCGGTATCTGATCAGCCGACACTGAGCACCGGATTTTGCTGATGGCTCAGGCCGCATTGAAGTTTGGTGTGGTTGCGTACAGAAGCTGCTGCGGCGTTCTGTCACGAGGGATGGCGGGTGGTGAATAGGAGGTGAAAGGGGTATTTTCGTTAATGTCAGGCTCAGAGTCTGGGGAAATGTGTGTGTGCGTGCGTGCGTGCGTGCGTGCGTGCGTGCGTGTGTGTGTGCGTGTGCGTGTGTGTGTGTGTGTGTGTGTGTGTTCCTTTTTTTCTTTTCTTTTTTCGGGGGGGGGGGGGGGGTGGGAGTGCTCTAGTTAATTTCTTTTTTTAATTTTTTTTTTTTTTGGGGGGGGGGAGGGTGATGAGTGGGGGTGTTGTTACTAAGACATTAGTCCGAGTTACCCCCTTCGTTATTCTCGACGGCAATCTGAGCCACTGAGATATGTGCAATGTATGTCTGCTGATCGGGTACCACCGTGATTCCACTGTAGAACCTCACGTACTGAGGTAACACCACTCTTTCGTCAGGTCACATCCAACTGGTGTACGAAGGAAAAACAAAGATAAAAGAGCTTTAAGAGCTCAACTATGCAACATTTACCGCGTCGATCTGTTCGAAACTGTTTTGACGCGATGGGAGTTGCTCATCCGCAAAGTAGGGCGCTGTAGGATTCACCCGCCCCGCTCCCTGATGCCTACTCTCTCCCTCTCTCTCTCTCTCCGTCTCTCTCTCTCTCTCTCTCTCTCTCCGGGAGCCAGAATAGCCGAATAGTACAGCTATGGACTGTCCATGCTATCAGGGTTCGATTCCTGCCTGGGAGAAAAAAAATTGTGCTTTTAAAAAAAATTTTCCCCCTCGTTGCCCCGTCTTTGATATCACCATTACGTGGTAGAAATGGACGTTCAGCCATAAAACAACCACCTCTCTCTCTCTCTCTCTCTCTCTCTCTCTCTCTCTTACGAGTATGCAGTTGATAGCACTTTTCCATTCTCCTCTTTGCTTTTGTGGTACTGTAGCAACGGCAAGTTTGAAAATGTGTTTTCACGCCTGTGACTTCCTCCGTTGTAAAATTAAGGATCTCCCCCCCTCTCTCTCTCTCTCTCTCTCTCTCTCTCTCTCTCTCTCTCTCTCTCTCTCTCTCTCTCTCCCCCCCCCTCTCTCTCTCTCTCTCTGATTTTATGCAGTTGATAGTACTTGTCCATTCTCCTCTTTGCTTTAATGGTAGTGTAGCAACGGCAAGTTTGAAAATGTGTTTTCATGTCTGTGACTTCAAGAGTCCTCCGTGTTTGTAAAATAAAAGCAAGCTCTCTCTCTCTCTCTCTCTCTCTCTCTCTCTCTCTCTCTCTCTCTCTCTCTCCACAGGCCATGTAGGTTCCCAGACTGCCAGCATTAGTGATCTAGGAGCCACGGGCCAAAGCATTTCTGTCGTCGTTCAAAAACAAGTCTGCAGCAAGCTAGACAGTGTAACTGTTCCTGGCTCTTCCTCACACACAGCATGACGCACAGGTCTGGTGCGATCTGCCGCCAGGTGAAAATAGAAAGACACGACCTAGAAGGTGTACCGCGGTACAGTGAGAAAAACAGCTGGAACAAACGGAATAACCCGGCCTGCACGCCGAACGCGAACTGATGCCAAAACTGCACACACACACACACACACACACACACACACACACACACACACACACACACACACACACACACACACGCACGGACGCACGCGCACACACACACACGCGCATACACACACACACACACACACACACACACACACACACACACACACACACACACAGGTATTCTATCGCATGACTCATTCGCAACAAACACCTGGGTTCGCTCCCGTCTGTGCTGCGAGTTTTGCTTCCGACATGTGTTGCACAAATAAAGCAAACCTATAAATATAACAGAAAAACAGAAGAAGAAGAAAAAAAGATAGAAGTACATGTACTGAACAAAAACAGTAATGCTTATGTGTTTATATTACGGTGAAAACGATGAGCGGATCAAATCTGTTGACAGAAAAGCCATTGACGACAACAATTATATAATTATGTGGTTTGTTGTTTCCTGCGAATACGGGTTTAATTCGATTTGTTTAAAGTTACCTTTGCCTGTGTGAATTTTAGCTCTTTCTCGCAGATCCCATCCTTCTTAACACGGAACGGGACGCCAGAAAACCAACAAAGAGTTGTTCTGATAGGTAATGAAAGAGCGAAAGCGAGACTGAGGCGGGCAAAAAAAACCAAAACATTATTTATCAAGCCACCAGTTTCAGAAACAGATACGGGAGTACGCGGACAAAGCACGAAGAGAGTTCCTGTTTTGTGGCGAGGGAGAAAAATCTCAACTGCCAACGAGCTACGTGGCCAATTTAAAGACAGACAAAAAGTTACTGCAATCTCGTGGTTCCACGTGCAAATTGTACTGGCTGCTTGGGTCCGCTCATAAATCAGAGTTGTAGTTTTGGTTCGTTGGGGCAGTCTTTGTGGAGTGTCTGTTTTCCGATTTTTCTCCACACATTCAGTTCTACTTGTAGGTAGTAATATGTTCGACGTTCGTTGACCGTGGTCTCTCAAGCTTTTTGTAACTTCACTGTTTTTCATACCCCCCCCCCCTCCACCACACACACACACACACACACACACAGTGCACAGCACACCCTATCCCTTTCCGTCAAGGACACGAATGCAAATTGCGTTCTCTAATTATCAATACATGTAGTAGGCTTAGTTGTTCAGTCTTCCGCGGCCATGCTTCACTGGCCGCTTTCCTATTGCAGGGGCGCCGGAAGATGTTTGGGGGAGGGGGGGCAGAATCTCGGAGGGGGGAACGTTGCCCGAAGAAAGTGAAAAGCGGGGGGGGGGGGGGGGGGCGATCAAATGCTGCGTAGACAAAAAACCTTTACGAACCAGGACGTTGCCCGAAAAAAGTGAAAAGCGGGGGGGGGGGGGGGGGGCAATCAGAGGAGCGGACAGCCTTCGGTCCGCAAAAACAGAAGTTCTCTGTTGGGTGGGATGAGGGAGAGAGCACTAAGAGGGGTAGGGGGAGGGGAAGGGGGGGGGCAAAACCATGGCTTTGCCCCCCCTCTTGCCATAGTCACCTGATTTTCCAGGGGGGGCAAAAAGACACTCTTGCCCCCCCTGCTTGGGTACAGGGGGGGCAGCTGCCCCCCCCCCTGCCCCCCCCGGTTCCGGCGCCCCTGTATTGCGTAGGACCGACCAGTCACCCGTGATCAGTTTAAACATTAAAACACTGTGGTAAAGCGGCAAGGGTAGGTGGGTGGGTGTTTGGGAGTTTAACGTCCATTTCCACCACATACGGGTGATATCAAAGACGGGGCAACGATGAAAAAGCCAGCACAAATATTTGGCCCCAGCCGGGATACGAACTCACGACCCGAGCATATATAGACGTCCAACGCTCTACCATTCGGCCACCCCAGCTCCCCTGTAAAGCGGCAAAGAAGAAGAAGAAGAAAGGAGAGAGAGAGAGGACTTAAACCCACTAAAGATAGATCTATAGAATCGCACTTGACACCACAAGCAGTTTGCTCTGTGCTGAAGAGGGGCGACAGGGGAGTTAACTCCATCAGCACCCTCTTGGTCCCGCCGCCGGTCGCTCGGTTCATCGCTCTTCCGCACGTCTAGGTCGTCGTCCTCGAGCGCTAACAGACACGCAGGTAAAATCCACGATCAAACTGCTTTGGAACCAGCCACTGGTTAAAGTAAACGTACATAGGTTTGTCTGCACCCCGCTAAGTGGGGTAAGCCGCAGTGTTTTGAGTCCGTCACGGGGTCCGGCCGGGCTAGCGCGTGCGCATCACTCAGAGATAAAATGGCCGTGACACACAATGCTTCGTCACTATGGCGTGATAGACGTCACACTGTGTTCTGATTTTTTTTCTAGTTCTTCAGCTGCTTGTCGGAGGTTTAAGAGATTATTCTATTTTAGCATAGTCTTTGATTGCCGCTGTTGCCTGGTCACTTCTGCTGTGGTAATGTCAGTGACTGTAATCTTTTGTCTGTGGGCGGTTTCAGGTTTGACGTCCTCTGTCCGCCGCAAAAACGGCTTCACAAAGATTGGTGCACTGGGAAAAGTCACAGTTTTGGCTCTGTTTGGGCTCGACCCCGCGACCTGCCGGTCACGAGTTCGACCATTCCCTCATCGAAAGGAACAAAGATTAAATAAAAATGCATATGACTGATTGTTTGTTTTTGTTGTTTGTGTTGTGTTTATTTGTGTTTTGTTTTGGTGTCTGGGTTTTTGTTGTTGTTTTGTTTTGTTTTTTTGTTTGGGGTTGGGTTTTTTTTGTTGGTTGGTTTTTTGTTTGTTTTTGGTTTTTGGTAATTTGTTTGTTTGTTTGGGTTTTTTTATTTGTTCTTTGTTTTGTTGTTGTTTTGTTTGTTCTTTTTTTGTTTTGTTGTTGTTGTTGGGGTTTTTTTGGTTGTTGTTTTTATGGTTTTTGTTTTTTTGTTTTGTTTTTTTGTTGTTGTTGTTTGTTTGTTCTTTTGTTGTTGGGGTTTTTTTTTTGTTTGTTTGTTTGTTTTTTTGTTTTTGTTTTTGTTTTGTTTTTTGTTTTTTTGTTTTTTTGTTTTCGTTTTTTTTTTGGGGGGGTGCGTAAATAGCGTTCTAATACCAGGCATGTGAATCACGCAGCAGCAGAAAGGCCATGTTTATTTGTCATGGTACAGCCTTGGGACTAAGCCGAGCCAGCACATTATCGTTTTGCTGTACATCAGAGTGTGCAGGCCGTTCTCGGCGGAGGTGGACTCCTCAGCTTCGTTCCTATACTGGTTTGACAGCATGTCTATCGTTAGGCTACGGCTCCGATCTAGCGTGCTAACATAGGTTGCCATGTTGAGTGCTCGTGGCACCTGTAATTGGGAAGGTGGGATAGCCGAATAGTAAAAGCGTTGGACTATCAATGCTCGGGTCCTAAGTTCGAACCCCTGGCTGGGGCCAAATATTTGTGCTGGCCCTTTTCCCGTTTACCATCACCCATACGTCGTGGAAAAGGACGTTAAACATATTTAAAAACTCCCAAACATCCATGCACCCGCACTTGTAATACTGCCTAGATCACACACCGCCTCCCGGAACGTGACTGACGTGGTCACCATTGCTGGATTCATCAAATCAGTCGGACGCGCTTTCACACTACAAGTCTATTCTCAGGTCAGTTGTGCTTCCTTGATGGCCACACGTGCAGCGTTCGAGGTGGCACTGACCGACGTCAGTACAGGATCAAATCAGGTATAGAAAAGGTTCAGAACTCTTCCGGCAGCACTCCGGTTATCACAATGCGCATTCTCACGTGTGTTCTACAAATAGCTGGTGACAATTCACTCTGGTCCTAGTCGTGACAAACAGTGAATAACGCTTATGGACGAACTGTTAATTACCTCACACGTTTTGGGTAGTGTGAATGGAAATTTGCGCCCATTTTGCTCTCTCTCTCTCTCTCTCTCTCTCTCTCTCTCTCTCTCTCTCAGCGCTAGGTTTCCAGAATTAATTCCAACTCCATGAATGTTGAAATTTAAAAATAACTAAATGTAGATGCAAACTATATGCGTGCTAGTAAAATGATACGTTTGCACATCGCGACCGACTTTATAAGTTTGCAACCTCTGATGCTGAAGAAATGAGGCATTACGAAACCTCTACCTATATTTCTTGTAATGCGATCGCCGTTACTCAGATATAAATAGAAACAGGCTTACGTGCCTTAACGGCATAAGGCCCGCTGTGACCCTGCTCTGACCCGAACACGGATCTAACGTGTTATGATTTGAGACAAAGAACATTTTCAAGGGAACGGTTTTCAATTCACTGATTTGGCAAAAGATTTTTTTTTGGTTGTATGGTAAACGTTGGCATAGTCTGAGGACTAAAGTTAGTTAGTTAGTTAGTTATGGCTTTACGCCGCGCAAGTCTGAGGACTAAAGGGGTGTAAGTATTATAGAAAAGTACAGAAAATGAATCCAATGGGAAGGAAGGGCCATTTCATAAATCTTGCATGGGATCACAGAAACTGTGCCAGACAGCGCCTAGTGTGACGCTTCCGGGGATGTACGTGAGGTCACCCCCTTTTGGCTGTTTCGCGTTCCTCAGATGGGAAGGCCGAGGTGTTCATTAACTTGAAACGCGGAAACTGAAACTTTTCTCTGCCCTAGTCCAGTGTGCACTCGGATTCGCGGTGTGACATGAGTACAGTCCAAAAACGGCAAAGGTGTGTGTGTGGGGGGGGGGGGGGGTTAACGTCCTTTTCCACTACCACATAAGGACGAGATCAAAGACGGGGCAACGAGAAAAAAAGGCCAGCACAATAATTTGGCCCCAGCCGGAACCGAAAACGGCAGGAGGCCAATTATTAGGTAGTTATTGGGGTTAATCATGAGGCAAATATTTCACCCTCTTAGCCTTGCAAACGTTTCAAGAGCTTGTTTAAAGGCACTCTGAAGGTTCTGTTGGCTTGACTGTGCACAGCTCGTGTAAGCTGGCGATTCCAGGCACCTTTACCATCAAGGTAAAATGTGTTTACTATTAAAATTTTTGTCATTGAATTGAGTGAGTGAGTGTGTTTTTGAGGCTTAACGCCGCGCAAGCCACAAAGACTAATTCGCGGCCAAGTGTGTTTGCACTACGTGAAAAAAAACCCAAAATGTAAGATTAGGGCAGCTGATGCGAACTGCTCTACGGGGCAATATACACCTAGGACATGCAGGACACGCTGCACCTTCATGCTAATTGATCGAACTCCCGGTTACAAAGCAGCGTAGAAAACAAATAACAATTACAACCAGGTAAGCCGAAGATAAAAAAATACTAAGCACAAACAGAGCAAATTGTCCTTGAAATGAGTAATGATAATAGTAACAGTAATAAGTAACATTGGACGATAGGGCGTTCAACTTTATAGCACCAGTTACCCTCAAGACCCTCTAGTTTACTGGCTTTTGCTGGATTTATGTGGATTGTCCGGGTGCGTCCTTGTTACCCGCCAAAGCAAACAAGGCTTCATCCTGCGCACAAATAGAGTAGTTATACGATTAACGTTTCATGTAGTCCCCGCAGGGTTTCATACACACAGTTCTTCTACGTCTTCACTTCGACATGTTTGCACCAGATGTTCCTGGATCTTCCTGTTCAGGGCCCGTATGTAAAAGTCGAGGTTAATTTAACCCACGACTTCGGGCCTAACCCAGACTAGGACAAAAGAAACCCAAAAGCAAAATTAAATAAAAAAGGAAGCGAAGAAAGGAAGAAAAACATTCTTCTGTAACAGCTTAGGCACCTTGCTGGAATGGGCCCACTTCTTGATTTAAGACCCCCCCCCCCCCCCAAAAAAAAAAAAAAAAAAATTTAACCCTAGAGCTAGTTTAGTTCGAGGTTAGACTCTAACCCAGGGCTAAAAGCCATAATCTCGACTATTACATACGGGCCCTGGGCGTTTCTTGTACCCCACCCCCCACCCCCTCTCCAAACTTTAATGTTTTGTTTGTTTCAAGGACTTTCGAGTTCAAACCGATATTGTTTTCTGTATCCGGTAATTGTTGAAGGATTCTTAAATCTGGTTTATAGCGTTCCAGGAGAAGGAAGACCTTCAGTATCAGTTGGTTCCTGAGTTTGGAGCTTCTGCGTCGGAGAGAAATGTCGCTGGTTAAAGTTTGTTAACGTGAAACCGGTCGAGTGGGTAAATTTATGCGGGATATGAAGATAAACACAGTTCGTTGCGTGCAAGACAATGTAATGTTCTGCTAGCTAGACACTGTCTTATCATCATGCGCAAGCTCCACCCTAACTCTAACATCAAGAAGGTAATTACGAGCAGGGTGATACGATTAGTTCGGGAATCAGACAGAGGTGTGACACTAGAGAAGAAGAAACACACACACACACACACACACACACACACACACACACACACACACACACACACACACACACACAATTTTGTGATTATACATGTCTAATTGTGTCTATACTTTCAATGCGACAAACGTCTAATTTGTATTGTTTCTTTCTGTCGGTTAGATGGCGAAATCTAAATTTAAAACGGCCGTGGCCATGGCTTCTGCCTGAAGATATCAGCCTTTGCGCCGTGATAATTGCTTAACTGGGGAAAAGCAAGGCATCTTTCCGCACCAAATCCACCAACTGCAAAATTATCATTTCTCCTCCACACCCTCTCCCTTAGTTCGTTTCCACAACGACAGGCTGAATTTTACGTTTGTGGCTAGGGTACATTGTTCCTTGCTGGAGGGGAATGGTAGAGTGTTGGATTCTCAATGCTCGGGTCGTGAGTTCGAATCCCGCCGGCTGGGGCCAAATATTTGTGCTGGCCTTTTTTCTCGTTGCCCCGTCTTTGATATCACCCTTATGCGGTGGAAAAGGGCGTTAAACACCCACCCACCCACCGACCCTCCTTGATGGGGGCAAGCCGGGATTGCCGAATGGTAGAGTGTTGGATTCTCAATGCTCGGGTTGTGAGTTCGAAGCCCGCCTGGGGCCAAATATTTGTGTTGGCCTTTTTCTCGTTGCTCCGTCTTTGATATCACCCTTACGTGGTGGAAAAGGACGTTAAACACCCCACCCCCTCCTCCTTGTTGGAGATTTTCAAGCCGTGGCACCTCCTTTATGCTACGAAAAAGCGCATCACAAAGTTGATGCTACTGACAAGAAATTCTCGGACAGCATTATTTTTCCATTCAAAGTAAATCCAGTCTGCGATGCAGTGCCATAACCTGCAACAATCTGTTCGGTTCACCTGAGAAGTGTCAGTCTGGTGCCATAATTATTTGTTATGACTTGTCAGAGTGACTTCCTCTTAATACCTAAGACAAGGTCCGCCGGGGATTCATGCAGATCTGCCAGTAACGATTTTATGTCGACCTCATGTCTTTACATCAGGCCGGAGTAGTGTACGGGTCTGACCTAGTGTCGACCTAGCGTTCTAACATGTGTCGATCTGTGCAAGGTGTCCTTGTCACGGTAGGCACATTTTAGTTGCCACACCTTTGATTCCACCCAACCGACATACAGTCAAAATCCGTGCCATCCTGCAGTGTCCCAAAACACATGACTCTAGGAATCTGGCTGGAACCTTGCGACAGGCAGATGAATCGGGGCGGGGGTTGGTGTTTGGGAGTTTAACGTCCTTTTCCACCACGTAAGGATGATATCAAAGACGGGGTAACGAGAAAAAGGCCAGCACAAATATTCGGCCCCAGCCGGATTTCGACCTCACGACCCGAGCATTGAGAGTCCAACGCTCTACCAGGCAGATGAATCGGGCTGCCTTTCCCCGTGTCAACAAAATAACAATAAATAATAATAATAAATGGTACTTTGTAGAGCGCATTTCCTGAAATAAATTTCAATGCGCCGATCACTCACTGACACTCACGCACATTTTACAAACGATGGACAGACAATCACTGGCGAAACTGATTTAACAGGAACTTACTGGAGTTAGCTATTTATGGCCTTACGCCGCTCAAGCAATAAAGATCAACTCACGGCTGAGAAAATTACTGGAAGGCTTTGCTATAAAAAAAAAAAAGATTGCTCTTGAAAACAGACAGCGTGGGCCCATTTCTCAAAATCACGACACTACCCTTGGAAACACACAGACAAGACCACTGGGCACTACCTTGTAGCTGTTCTCATTTCAGGACATTCCATTTATTCTGGGCCAAGACAGACGGGTGCGGCTTTGACATCTGCAGGATATGGATAATGCTGCTTCCCTCACTTGCGTCACTACGGTGGCTGAAACTGGATATTTACAGAAAACAAAACCTCCAATCACTGTCAGGTCTTTACAGAGGCTGCACCGGGAACGACCTGAACATGTTTCTGTATTGGATATCGTGTCAAGGACATCTATTGCATGTCGCAGCCTGAAAAGACGGTCGACTGATTTTGCTCTACCTGGCTTCCTTTAAATCGTTCAAATCGTGATGAGCACGCACAAGTACAGCTAAAACCGACAGCCGCTAGACAGCTCTAGGGCGTTTTCAGTACAGCTGATCTGACTTGAAGCACTAATTTTATCTTCAGTTTTAAAAAAAGATGCAACCTCTTTCCTCCACATCACGCCACTCAAACCTCATTAATCTCCTTGCATGCCTTGCGTCTTTTTTTTCCGGGGGGGGGGGGGGGCGCTGGTGGTTTTGTTCTCGTTGCTGTTGCGGAAATTCGAAGACCGCTGTAACTGCAGCCGAAACTCGTGATCACCCACTCCACGGGTGCGACTTTGCGGGGTGCTTCCCTCGGTATGACACATCTCATGATGTAGATGATTACACGACCGGCACCGCAGGTGCCGTAGTTCGTGGGTCTGCTTAACGCCGGGATATTTATGCGGGGAGCCGGGGTGGCCGAATGGTAGAGCGTTGGACTTCTAATGCTCGGGTCGTGAGTTCGTATCCCGGCTGGGGCCAAATATTTGTGCTGGCTTTTTCATCGTTGCCCCGTCTTTGATATCACCCGTATGTGATGGAAAAGGACGTTAAACCCTCAAACACCCACCCACCCACCCGCGATATTTATGACAGGAAACGTGGAATGCGGCCCTGTCACGCAGTCTCAAACCAACTGGACCGCCATAGTATCATCCTATTATCCTCTTCCTCATCATCATCATACTTAATAAAAATTGCCCCAGCTTCCGAGCCCTCCGTGGATTCCACCCATGACCTGGGAGAAACACCAATGGAGCTAGCAAAGAATTGGGGCAGGAAAAAAATGTTTTTAAAAAATTCTCTATCCAAAATGATTTCTCGGACACAGACGTGCGACGGGCACAAGCCACAGTCTGAGACTTCCTGAGATGCCTTCCAGTCTGATTGTGTTAATCGGTCATCACGCCCCGCCGGAAGAAGGCCAGAGGGAGCATCACAGTGGAGTCACCTTGTGCCCAAGGCCGTGATAGTCTGAGGGTTCAGTGAGTTCTGTCCCGTAGGACAGCTTTGCCTATGTAGCGAGACCCTCCTTTCTCGCTATATGCTTTGGCAGTAATCACCAACCTCTCGGCACTTTCCGCTAATTAACCAGACTAGCTTGAGGCGTTGTTCCTGCATAACCTGGCATAGGGCCGCTGTAATTAGCGGTTAAACTACGAGGACTAGAGTTACACCAAGTATTTGACCCCCCATTACGAACACCATCCCCTGGGCTTTATTGAACTTTAAAAGCACCCGAAAACTCGCTTCACTTTGTGCTAGTGTTTGCTACACATTACACATTGGAGTCAGAAGCCCAGTGGGACAGTGGAAGCGGCTTATAATGTATCATGTGTAAGAACACAAGATCACTCTTAAGTAACATAAAAAAGGTATTTGTAGGGCGCATTTCTTTAGAATAAACTCAATGCGCCATTCACTCACCAACCTGAACACTCACGCACATTTATAAACGATGGACAGGCATACACTGGTGAAACTGACTAGTTACTGACGCACGAACTTACTGGAAGGCATTACAAAAGAGGAACGTTTTAAGATTGCTCTTAAAAACTGACAGTGTGGGCGCATTTCTCAGATGTGCTGGTAGATAATTCCAAAAGGTTGATGCGACAAAACTGAAAGAGCGCTCCCCAAAGGATTTCAGGTTGCGCTTGGGAATTTTGAGAAGCCTCTGGTCGAAATCTCTCTGGCTTAGATACACTTCTCTTCATGCACCTTCGCCGTACGTCATGGGTACAATTGTACCCTCACTTTGATTCAAACGTCCGTAGCTCAATCAAGTTTCAAGCTAGATCCACGAAACATGAGTTTTTTCAATAAGGGGGTGTTGGTGAATTGCTCACCAAAACTTGTGTGATCCTGTTTGTAAATAAACAAGTAAACAAACAATAAAAACGTTGTTTAACCTATAGGGGTCGAGGCGCAACATTCAAACAGATTCCAGCACTGTCATTTCGCAAATCACATTGCGCTTGTACACTGAGTACACCCGATACACTTCACCACTAAAACATTAAAAATTCATTGCGTTAGACGTTTCCTTAATGGAACATGCAAAACAGTAAACTGCTCTCAGAAAAGTCAAAAGTCAAAAAAAGTTTATTTCTGTAGCCCCTCCTGTTCTCTCTCTTGTTGGTTCAGAGCCAGAAATACAGACGCTGTCACTGTCCAGGTGTCTAAGTGGTGTGATGATAGATACAACGAAAATAGCTGAGAGCGGTCTGTGAGCATAACAAATGGTAGCATTGATCCCTGTAAATGTTCCAGTACTACCAAAAGAGTTCAGACCGATTTGTGAGCACAGAATCGTCGGGAAGTGGGCCGGTAACCACTTTAAATCTGCCGGAGCTCAGTAAGACAAACTTAAAGAGCTAAGCTCCCAACAAAACGCTTTCCGAAGTATGCAACTCTGTCACAGTTGCAGAGTTCACACAGTGTCCAGAAACCGCGACAAAACCGTGCCGAAAAACTTCCCACACTTCCTGTCGGGAGCTTAGATCTTTAAGAGTCATCGGGCACTCTCTCGATTGCACTGTATGTTACGACAGAATGATCTCGTTTATTAACCTTCTCTTTGGCCTGGCGAGACCTGCGAGAGTTTTTTTTTTTTTTTTTTTTGCTTCCCTCAGAGGCAGTATTTGTTATTTCACGTCTATCTTTCGGAGCAGCGTATTTTACGCGAAAACCTTAAGTAAGTAATGCTCTCTCTCTCTCTCTCTCTCTCTCTCTCACACACACACACACACACACACACACACACACACACAGAGGCTCTCTCTCTCTCTCTCTCTCAGCGTTTGATTTCAGACACATTGCTACCTCCAGACGCCATTA
>JACVVK020000109.1:355000-655000 GCA_018292915.2 Batillaria attramentaria | reverse complement strand
CATTTATTTTTCAGATTTGGTGGGCTGAACATTTTCCTTTTTTTTTTCAACAGGAAAATTTCCTTGACATAAGGGTTGGGGAACGTAGCCTGATGCTAGCATGCAAAAGGTTGTGGGGCCTTAATTTGAACCGCAGCAAAGTTTGACCTACTTTGTGACTGGCTAAAAATATTCGTTCTGGAGAGCCCCTCTCTGTCTTCTTCCTTCCGATCCGACAAGACGTGCTTATACTCCGTCAGACTGATCCAGCGCTTCCATGCGGCTATCTGATTGTTCCACGGTAATCGTCTTTTGGGCCAGTTCACAAGACAGTAACCCTGACCGACATGCCTGCACCGCCTCTCACGATCTGTCGGCTAAAAGCTGATGTAGGACTGATTTGCACACAGCTCGACTCTTCTGTTTTATGTATAGTGCTTTGGGTCATCCAGTCGCCAAAGACTTTGGCCTTTCATTTTTGCTAAACCTGTGATACTGTGCATATTGACTGGAGGAAAAAAAATGTTTGAAAACTCGTGACCTAACTTTAATCATCCATGGATATGAATCTGAACATAGAAGACGACCGCGGCGTAAGTGAAAGTGGGTAAAAATATGAGGTGAAAAAAAAATGAGCCTAAACTTTACCTTCCGAAAACCTCAAGTGACGATGATGTCAAATTAAATGTAATCTTGTTCAGTAACTGAGTGTACTCCCAAAACCTTCATAAGACAGTGGGGGGAAAAAAGTAACGTCAGTAAATGACGTCAAAACGCTAGTTTATTTCATTCCTTGAAGAGGACTTGTCAGGTTTTCAACAAAAAAACAACAACAAAAAATATGAAAATATCGATTTAGGCTGGTTTGGTTTACGCCGAGAAGAAACGGAAAGACATAGAACATTGGCTATTATAGGATGTATTAGGTCACAACTTCTTGAATAACCTTTTCTCTGCAATATAGGTATACACACGTTATCCCCGAAAATCGTTGGCGTCTGAGTTACCAAACTCACTATATTTATGTATTAAAAAAAATATTCCTGCTTCTAATTAGGTCGAAGTTCTTTCTCTCTCTTTTTTTTTTTTTTTTTTTTTTTTGCGCCGTAGTCGAAACGCGCACAAAATTGGTCGATCCGTCATTCTTGTGGTTGTTATTTTTAGTTTCTCTGTGACGCACACGTACGTAAAGGCTTGCCTGTATACCCTGCAGCAAATAATGTGACGATAGATTAGATTTATGAAGCACCCTCGGAATGACTTTTTCTTCGTTCGATATTTCGCATTTCGAAGACAAGAATGATGTTCCTAAAGCTAGGGTTTCTGCCATCCTGCACG
Source organism: Batillaria attramentaria (assembly GCA_018292915.2). Lineage (NCBI taxonomy): Eukaryota > Metazoa > Mollusca > Gastropoda > Batillariidae > Batillaria > Batillaria attramentaria. Next base: position 653,683 of record JACVVK020000109.1, on the reverse strand, counting down.
AAAGCACGGTCATATCATTCTCACTCAGCGCTGTTTGTTTATAGCCCATCTTCCAAGATGTCTATGTTCACAGATCGTGCTGGGCTGTTTCGGTTGTGTGCAATACTGTATCAGGTTTACTTTAATTACTTATAGCAGATATAGTTTTACTTTAATTACTTTAATTACTTATAGCAGATATGTCTGTGTGTATCTGGGGGAGGCGAGTCGGCGGCATGAGAGAAGAACTCTGTGTGCCGTGTGTGCGTGCGTGCGTGCGTGCGTGCGTGTGTGTGTGTGTGTGTGTGTGTGTGTGTGTGTGTGTGTGTGTGTGTGTGTGTGTGTGTGTGTGTGTGTGTGTGTGTGTGTGTGTGTGATCACACCACTTAGACACCTGGACAGTGACAGCGTCAGTCATGCTGGCACTGAGCCAACAAAAGCGTTTTCGATGACGCGGCGACCACACCGAGCGCTCCAGTAGGGTAACAACAGTCGTAGAATTTGAAGGTCGACATCTCGCGCAAAGTGTATGGCTTTAAAAGCTGTACTAATCATCAAGATAGAGTATTTCGAGCGCACAGGAGCAGTTACGAGTAAAACCGTTGCAAAACATAAGCTGGCTTAGCAAAAATGGAATTAGCCCGTATCAGTGAGGCCGCTTATTTGAGAACATGCGTTTGAAGTGCGTGAGAGTGTGGGGGATCTGGTTCGTGATACGAAGGTGAATGGATCTTTTACCGTCAGTTTGGCCTTATTTTTATTTTGTGGTCCTCGTACCAGCGCAAAACTAGCCCGGTAAAATTTCCTTCGTCCAAGATTAACAAAGTGAGCTCTCGTGCGGGGAGATTTAACAACGCCGCGTCGTCTGAGTTTCTTCCACGTCTGTTTTAGAGAACGTATTTGTAAGAGTAAATGTTGCCGGAGGAGTGGCGTGTATGAAAAACGTAACAGAGGTTAATTATACTGTATTCACTGTTCTCACTACGGAATAGGATATGAGTCTCGTCTGTGTTAAAAAGAAAACTGTGTGGGAAAGTTTCTCTATAATTATTTCCACTAGCCACACACCAGTTCCAGCTTTCCCTCTATATTTATAATGATTAAAAAAAAGAAAAAGAAAAAAAAAGCCACGAAAAACAATAGCGCAGAGCGTCCACAAGACTAAACTCAGGACGTGTCATGCTTAAGTGGATGACAGAAGTTCATCGACCTGGGGCAGCTAAAGAATACAACCGCAAAGGTCTGCAGAAGGGGTTCCAGGAGGGAAAAAAAAACACCCAGAGTTTGCTCTAGTGTAAACTGGCTTGAGATTGACTTTCCACTGTCTCTCTCTTCTCAGTTTAACAGACCCTCGAGAACATGAACATGCGCTGTCTGTCAGCAAGAAAGAAATGAGCACGTGCGGTTTGCTGCAGGAGCCGACTAACAATAGACCACGGAGCAAAAACGCTCTGAAGGTATGTATTTTTAGCGCATGTCTGCCATAACCATGCAGGTACAGACCCAAGCTTTCGCACCTGGCCCTTCACTTGAGACTTCAAGCAGTACCCCCCGGCAGGTAAAAAAAAAAGTTTCCGCCTTTAGTCATACCACTTTTGTGTGTGTATGTATGTATGTATGTATGTATGTATGTATGTATGTATGTATGTATGTATGTATGTATGTATGTATGTATGTATGTGTACATGTATAATAATAATAATTATAATAAGTTCATTGATATAGGCGCTTTCACCCAGATATTTGGCTCAAAGCGCCGCGAGCTAAACCCAACACGCACGCTCACGTGAATCACACCCATTCTCTCACAAACTGGTTTCGGACACATTACAGTCACGTGGTGCGAAGGGCCAGCTCAGCAATTTATGTTTCGGAATTTTAGAACTGCATTTATTTTTTTTAATTTTGTGGGCTGAACATTTCCAGAGGTAAAGCAGAGGAGAAGCCGGAGTACCCGGAGAGAACCACCGACGGTCGAAAGAAAAAAAAATTCTTCGCCCGGAGTGAAACTCGAACCTGACCTCTCGCACTGGTGACTAAATCTTAACCCAATATACCACTGACCGTAACCTTCATAAATGTGAAGTGTTTGTGTTTACTGAAACCTTTGGCTACTATTTATGTACAAAACTCTAAAAACAGAATTTAAAAAAAAAAGTTTCGATGAGTTTTGTTACAGAAATAGCCAGGAATAAAATCTACCTTCTGCAGTGTTCCATTCTCTGCTAATCTTGACAAAAACGAGAAAAAAAGAAAAAAAAACAACAACAAAAAAACCGTTATTGTATCGTCCACACATTCGTTTTCGTCATTATCTCTGTGGTAAACACTTTTTGCCGTGCGACTGTATCCTTCGCAGATTTTCTTTTAAATTACGCATTAGGGGAATCCTAAAATATCCCTAAGGATGGGCAAACATGCTAAGTAATGAACTGGCCATTTTCTTCCTGAAAGACCTATTCAGTTGCGACTATTTCTAGTCTGCCATTACACGTAGCTGCATTTGCATACATCAAGCTAGAGGGTCAATACATTCAGCTAATGGCAGTTACCTCCCAAAGAAGGGAACTGACAAATGGGCTCTAGCTATATTCGGCCGTAAAAGAGGCAGGGGGAAATGCGAACAAATATGTTTTTTTTGTGTGTGGTTGGGAAGATGTAAAGAAGCTTTATTCAGTTGGAGCCACCTTACTCAAGAAGTTTAAGTGCAGAACGAACGTCGATCGATTTGTGTAGTCGATCCTTCATCGTTAGACGCCTCCAATTTGATGTTCTAACATGCAGCAGTCTGCAAATGTTTTTCAACATTTTATTCACGTACAGAAACATTTTCGTCACGTACAATTTTAAAGATGGCCGTCATACAATCATACAACAGAGGACAGGACGTCAAAACTTATCAGCGTGTTCATATGAGCCAAGCTGCATACATGGCAGAGAAACTGCCGTGAAAAATTGAGTGAGATGTAAACTCGCAGGAAAAAGGGGGCAGGAAGAAGAGAAGAAAGGAAAAGAGAACATATCAAACTGTACTATATAGTCTAGAATGCAGTAGAGAGCGTGAGTTGGTAGCGGCAACGGCCCACGAGCTACAACTCGCTTCCCCGTAACGCAATCTGATTACGGTTGTTAAACGTCCTATTCCGCCCTCATCTTTTTCTAGCGCTGCCGCTTAACTCGCAATTTCAGTTCCACCCCTCTAACCCCCCCCCCCCCCCCCTTTGGTACCGACTTCGTCCTCGCTAAACCGATTTCCTCAGTTGCAGGACTGTTCCCAACGCCTTTCGACAGGACCACGAAATCCACCGTTACCGCTTTCGTTGCTAACTCTTCTTTCGCTGTTTAAGGTAGAAACTGATGTGTTATCCTTACGGAGAACGTGTTTATTCATAGCAGTCAGGCTGAAGGATCAGTGGGTGACAAAAACATTTCAACCTATACTGGGTTTTTTAAAGTCTCTAATGTCCGTATTCTGAGTCCGTATGTCCGTATAATGTTCTGAGGGGGGAAAACTGAAGCTTACAAAACTCTAAGGCTGTTTGCCAAGTAAATAGATGTTCCTTTTGGCCACTGCGACCAGTTTCGTGACTTTGCGGTTTCTAACAGTAGAGAAACATGACTTTCTTCGGCCTAACGCTTCCATATCTGCACTACGTACACCCCGGTACGACCAAGTCGCTAACATTAGCCACCAATCAGCGCTGTCTAGTTTGGTGTTCAGGGCCCGCATGTAAAACTCGAGGTTGATTTAACCCACGGCTACGAGTCTAACCCAGACTAGGACAAAAGAAACCTCAAAACAAAATTAAATTTAAAAAAAAGAAAGCGAAGAAAGGAAGAAAAAATTCCTTCTCGAACGGCTTATAGGCGCCCTGGTGGAATGGACCCGCGTCCTGGTTCAATCAATCAATCAATCAATACTTTACTGGTTAATTTTTTTTTTAACAAACAACTTTAACCATAGAGCTAGTTTAGTTCGAGGTTAGACTCTAACCCTGGGCTAAAATCCCTAACCTCGACTTCTACATGAGGGCCCAGCCCGCAACCAAATAACGTCGTCTGTTCAGTACGCGGTACGCCTCTACGTACGTGGGGGTGGGGGTGGGGGTTTAGGAGTTTAACGTCCTTTTCCACCACATAAGGGTGATATCAAAGACGGGGCAACGAGAAAAAAGGCCAGCACAAACATTAATTTGGCCCCAGCCGGCGGGATTCGAACTCACGACCCGGTGCGGTCGGTGGTCTAGTGGTTAAAAGACTTGTCACCAATGCAGGAGGTCAGGGGTTCGAGTCCCACTCGGGGCAAAGAATGTTTCCTTCTCGTATGTGGCACCGTTAATTCGGGGGTTCGTCGGGGGTTCTCTCCGGGTACTCCGGCTTCCTCCCCCTCTGCCTTGGAAATGTTCAGCCCACCAAATTTGAAAAAAAAAAAAATGCAATTCTAAATTCCGAAACTTAAATAGCTGAGCTGACCCTTCGCACCATTTGATTGTAATGTGTTTATGTCCAGTGCGTGAGAGTATGCGTGTGATTCACGTGAGCGTGCGTGTTGGGTTCAGTTCGCGGCGCTTTGAGCCGATTCATGAAATTGGGTACAGCGCCTATACAATACTTATTATTATTATTATTATATTCTATGAAAAGTCTTCCACAGCGTTGTTGTATACCTGGCAAACATAATTATTGAGACTTCAACAACAGTACAGCAGCACAAACACAGCCCACTCATTGCTCTGTTTATAGTTTCTCGTGGCCATGACACGATATCCAACTGATATTCATCTTATACCCACCGACCCACCCACCTCAGCCACTCCCCCACCCCCTCCAATTCCCGCCCCCGTCTACGGTGTGCGTGGTGGTGGCGAGTAGCTAAAACGGGAAGTTCTCGCGTGGACGTGGTGGTCTAAGGCCGCTGATATTTTCACACGAGTTATTCTCCACGTGGCGACGTAGATGTTGGATACTGTGTAATTGTGTGACGCATCTACCCCAGGCGCGTAGGAAGATGCTGAGAGGAAGGGGGGCCCACTAAGTCGGGTGAGCCATAGGGCCGGGGTGAAGAGGGGGGGGGGGAGAGATGTGTGTGTGTGTGTGTGTGTGTGTGTGTGTGTGTGTGTGTGTGTTGACTGCCAAGGATTGTGTCCTGCGACAGCAGAGCAGGGGTCCCCACCACTGGTGAGCCCCCTCTCCTCTTATCAAAAGCAAGGGGGGCCCAAAGATATTCGGGCCCCCCTTCCAAAAATCGAACGGGGGCCTGGGCCCCCAGGGCCCCCGTGGTTCCTACGCCCCTGTACCCACGCGTGTACTATATGGAGAGTACTGGTGGTTCACGTGGGCCCTGTCGTTTTAGTTTCCACGGTATTTATGAGATATGATTTCAGTTCTTAGAACTGTGTTCGGGCTGAGGGGGGAAAAAGAACATACTGATTACAAGTTACAGTCTTAAGTTTTCTGTACCTCTTTGTTTCAATCATCGTTTATTTTGGCAGACTGTATATCTACTTGTTTTGTAATAGATAAGCGCCGTGTAAATTATTTTTATTATCGGTAGTAGTAGTAGTGGCAGTAGTAGTAGAAGTGTAGTAGTAGTAGTAGTAGAAGTAGTGTGTTGTTGTTGTTGTTGTTGTTAGTATATTATCATTAGTATTACAAGAAGAAGAAGACTACGAAGAAGACGTAGTAGCTGTGGTATTTCATTAGGGCAACTAAAAAAGATGAAGGCAACATCCCTCTGTAAGAATGCCTGATTGGTTTTGTTATACCAGTGTCCACGGGTAAACGCGATCTCTCTCAAATCCGCTTGATCTACTGCAAAACGACCGAACTAATGTTTGAGACGACCATGTCTAGGCCCAGTGACTGAGTTGAAAAAGCCTACGAAATGCCAAGCTAGAAATAAAGCAACAGCAAAATCCGACAAAAACGTGCACATCAACACACAAGACTGTCCCGCCCCGCACTCCCTCATCCTCACCGATGGCGCAATCCGAATTTACGATGTGACCGTGCACAAGAGCCGTGGACGTGCCCGTCCCAGTTTGCGTGGGCGACCGGCTCCGAACAATTGAAAATATTTAAATCATAGGAGCTATTCCAATAAGCTGGATCAGATTTAGTAGGCCCGGTATCGTGCTGACTCAGTTAGTTTTCCATCAAAACAAATAGGCGGCATTGGTGTGGGCAGCAAGCAGGCCTTATCTTAGAACGGCATATTAAGATAATAGGCTCTATAAGAGTTGTAGCGGAACCCGTAGTGTTTAGTGTAATTTGTCGTGGTTTGTTTTTCTGTGGATTGTATTAGGAGTGCTTGTTGGCTGGTTGGTTTTTCTGTCGGTAGTATTTATTTTTTTGTGAACTTTAAAATCTTACCAGGACCAGAACATCAACAAGCTCATTCCCAGTTTCATTTTCCTCCGTGCTGAAATCCTCCTCGCGATCCTAGCGATCAAATTAGCGTAGCAAAAACAAAAACAAAAACCGCAAGTAGCACTTTTTCTGAACATTTGAGAGTGCTGCATGTGACTGCTTTCCAAACCCTCTCCTCCAGGTCCTTTGACCCTGCATCGATGTACATCCTTCACAAAAAGTTAAGGACCACTTGCAAATATCATTCAACTTTTGTCGTGGTGGCATGCTGGTGTAGTGCTGAACATCGCTGAAACGGCGGCTTATGTAGGCAAACAAATGAGCACAGTTCATAACCAGGGATGCATTCTTTGACCTGCATCTCATTTTTGCCGTTTTTTCCCCAGGTATTGCTCACTGAACACTGAAACTCGGTCTAGTTTTGCCGAAATTGCAGATTTTCAAACACGCCAAGCATGCTGTGTGACGCGCACGTGCCATCCACACAGTGGTCGCCATGTTCACTAATTACCCCTTAACCTTTCTACCGAATTTTACGGGAAAAATCTTATTCGTTTATTTTTTTCTGATTTATTGAGACTGTCACCCATTATGCTGACTGGTCCTTAACTTTTTGTGAAGACTGTATTAAATCAGGACATGGTCAAAACCGGCTGCAGTCGAATGTTGAAAGCCTTTCAACATTTTGTTTACTCGGGGTTGCGCAATAACAGAAAAGAAAAGGAATGAACAGGTCGGCCATGGACGAAAAATGGCACGACAACAATAGCTGGGTAGGGATGGATGGAGTAGAGGTATTACAAGTCGTTATGTGGGATGGCCTATAAGAGGTTCTGTGGACACTTAGCGGCCGAAGACAAGGCATGGAAAACATCTTAAAATAACTCGGTGAAAAAAGAGAGAAGGGGGGGGGGGGCAGGGCGGGGGAGGGTGTTGTTTTGGTTTTGTTTTATTTCTTTGTTTCTGAATGAAGAAATCAGTGCATCAGAAGAGGACGAAGTTTTGTTGTTGGTGTTGTTGTTGTTGTTGTGGGTTTTTTGGTTTTTTGTTTTTTTTTGCTGTTATGGGGTTTGTTGTTGTTGTTGTTGTTGTTTTAGAAAAACAGTACATTAGCATTTTTGGAGATTCTTCAGAATCAGTCTTCGTGTTAAGTTGCGAGGGTTTTTGTTGTTGTTGTTTTTGTGGGCTTTTTTTTCTAAATTGTTCGCCAATGAGACTCTTTAGGATGTCTTCTCCAAGGACCATAAGAATTCTGAACCCTAATATATCAGCTTACGTCTGTTGTGCACGACCTGCCTTGCATTGCGTAAGCATCTAACAGTACATGTATGACATTTTCCTTCTTTCTTGGTTCTGTTAGCAAGTCTGACGACTAAGCGTATTGGGTGCAAGAGTACAGGACAATCCATTGACATGACAGTAAGCTCTTGATTCAGAGCCCACTTTACGGGCAACTTACATGTTCCGATTTCTTCTGTAAGGACGCTTATTTTAAACTTCTGTAAGTCTGTGATCCCAAGCTGCTTTAAGGGATGTCCCGCATTTTCTCGCGTGATTCGAGGGGGGGGGGGGGGGGGGATTCAGACAACTTTTGTAGATTTTGCAGCCTATAACGACAGCAGACAGACATTGAACCTAAAAACACCAACCCTTTGATGGCATCTGCAAGTTCTGCTGAAAAAAAAAAACCCATACAAACAAACAAAGAAAAATAAGGGTTATGCTTCTGAGGGGTTGTGTTACTTATCTTGAAGTCGGTACTCGCTGTCTTTTCACATACCTGTCAGGGGAGCTGGGATAGCCGAATGGTAGAGCGTTGGACTCACAATGCTCGGGTCGTGAGTTCGCATCCCAGCTGGGGCTAAATATTTGTACTGGCCTTTTTCTCGTTCAGTTGCCCCGTCTTTGATATCACCTACACGTGGTGGAAAAGGACGTTAAACTCCCAAACACCCACCCACCCACATATCTGTCATCCATCTGCACCACTTTTCTGGGCTACATCTTTTTAACATGTATTATCGCTGTTTAAATCATCACGATTAAGCCGCCCGGAACGGCGGGTTTAATTTCATTCTCTCAGTGTCCAGCTTCCCCTTGTTTGTTATCTGTAGAAGTTGAATGGCCGCTCCTTGGCTCCGTTTTCCTTGCAAGTCACGCTGATTTTGCAACCGTTTTGCGAAAAATTTGCATTTTTGTAGCTGGTACTGAGAAGGAACAGTACTCATCGGTTCTGCTGGCCTTTTTCTCGTTGCCTCGTCTTTGATATCACCCTTACGTGGTGGAAAAGGACGTTAAACCCCCAAACACCCACCCACCCTTGTTTTGTTGTGGATAGTGTTTGGTGGCCTTTTCTAGTCGTTTTGTTGATGCAAAACAAAACAAAAAAAAAAAAAAAAACACACCTTGAAACGGGGGGGGGGGGGGTGGGGGGTGGGGGGGGGGGGGGGGTAGGTTTCGTGTGTTTTGTTGTTGTTGTCGCCGCCGTTGTTGTTGTTTTTCTTCCTGTGGTTGTGCACTCTGTGCATCGTTTCTTCAAAAGCGCTTCCGTGTTCCAAGCTATCTCTCACCACAGCACTTTTCTCAGCTGATATTTTCGACTGACATTCAACAGTTCCTTTTCATCCTATCACAGACTTGAAAAACCCCGGGCAGGGCCAGATTTCACAAGCTTTTGAAATTACTATATTTGTCACGACAGTAGCGGATGCATCGCAAATATGACAGTTTATAGAAACCTGAAAAGTGACAAACACCACATCATATTTCATCTTCCGTGTTCTGTGAAAGGCGGTAGGGCTTTGACCGGCTGCACTGGTGCGTTAGAACAGTCCGCCCTCTTTGAATGTTCACAGCGCCCATGGGGGAGCCGGGGTGGTCGAATGGTAGAGCGTTGGACTGCTAATGCTCGGGTTGTGAGTTCGATCCCGGCTGGGGCCAAATATTTGTGCTGGCTTTTTCATCGTTGCCCCGTCTTTGATATCACCCTATGTGGTGGAAAAGGACGTTGAACCCCCAAACACCCGCCCACCCACCCACCCTCACAGCGTCCATGACTCGTTTTCTAAAAGCAAGATTAAGTACCAGCTGCATTTTGAATTATCTTCATTTCAAAATCGTTACTGTTTAGGTGAATTCACGTGTGTGTTTTTTTTCCCACAATTTTCCAAAGCAGAATAAGCAGACCATTGTATAAGATTGGGAGCGCGCGCGCACGCACACACGCACACACTGCACGCACGCACGCACGCACTCACACATGCACGCACGCACACACACACACTGACAGAATCAGTACGGTTTTTTTTTTTTGTTTGTTTTTTTTTTTTTTTGGGGGGGGGGGGGTTACAGCGGTACAGATACTGATCCTTATAGTCCATATAGTCATTTTACATACTGAGAGAGAGAGAGAAGTCTCTTTGTTCTAATTGCCAAACTGTTGATGACTGTGCCAACTGGTTCAGCAGTGTTTCTGGCGGAATCTGGGGTGTGTCCCGAATATTCCCCAAATTCTGGGTCACTCTTGATCAGTTCGGCCCCCATAGCATGAAAACTGACAGACGCAAGCTGCCGCTTCTTCGTCCCTCTCGACTGACAACAGCTGCATCTTTGAACCGTACGCAGCCCTTAGATATTTCTTAGGTATGTAAACGTATACATGCCTCCCCTCTTTGTGATGTCGGAGCTGCCGAATATAGTTCGCAACATACATTTTTTTCTTTCCTCCGAAGACCCACTGCGCTGACAACGGTGATGGGAACATGGCGCAGGTGTACTCTTGTTCGTGGGAGACGAGAAAACTACACTGGCTGCGAAAGTGATAGACAGCAATGTCCATTAATATACTGAGACGCTTTATCCCAGTTACTTGGCTCGAACTGAACCCAGCACGCACGCTCACGTGAATCACACGCATTTTCTGACACGCCGGACGCCAGTCAACACAGTCACGTGGTGCGAAGGGTCAACGCAGCTATTTAGGTTTTGCAATTTAGAAATGCACATGTTTTGATTTTTGGTACGCTGGACATTTCCAAATCAACAACAACAACAACAACCTAAGAGTAAAACGAGCAGACCTGGACTTCTAAAAATAAGGAGGTCGTGACTGACACAGATTTCTCGCAATAGCTACAGTTCGCGTAAACTGGGGGTGAAAGTTATTTATAGATATGCTGATATATCTAGAACATCACGTCAGTCTGTTCTCGGTAGGGACCAGACATTCTGTGTATATCTACCGTCATTTGTAACAGAGCCCAAGTGCCATGGCCTTGATAAGTACTTAGACCCTTTGACGGTTCACGTAGAAGTGGAGTCTTCATCCTCTTTGGGCTCTTAGAATATCTTTGGGAACAATTACACAGCAAACAGATCTCAACAGGTTCAAAGAACAGAAGTGGTGGTTCTGATAGCTGCGTGACTGAATGAAAGTCACCGATCAGCTGGGAAATTGATAATCGAAATATAAAATCTACTGTATAGTGAAAGAACATGCAACCGTTCCCCTGAGCATTATTATAAGCCCTGCTTGTTCATGCATGTAATTGTTTGTTTACTTGGAACAAATTGCATTGCAATAAACCTGTTTAAACCAAAAAACATGCAATGTGGGGTAACTGTAACAGATTATAGCGTAAATCGGGCAAAGTTGCCCATTGGGCGCTTCGCTCCTTCAGTATTTTCTTAGCCTTCAGTAACAGAATCACAGCAGAGAGCCGGGAGATGACGTCACAGCTGTCAGTAGTAGGCTACTTCACCCAGGCTGTTCCCTCATTAACTAGTGACTCAGAAACATGGTTTCCCAACCACGGGAGGCGGAAAAAAAAAGATCACGGAAACTGGATCAACACTTTAGTAGGTGCCTTAGACAAATATCGCCTGTTATGAAAAGAAACGTTTGTCTGCTTCACCCCCTAACGTCTTCATATCCCGTTCAGTCATCACGGGATGTAGTCAAAATGATCGCGAGAGCGTCTGATGCAACCGTCCGCTTCACTTGAAAACTTTCAACGCTGATTGATCTCATGTTAAGTCATTGGTTCGTATCTTCTACAAACTCTGTAGACTAGAGTTTGTGGCACACCATTCGGAAAACAGTTGGAAATCTTATGTCCGTGGCGCATCCAAGTTCGTGCAGCACGGAACAACAAAGCAAAACTGAAACAAAAAAAAAGAACCTGCAAAGGAATGCATCTTACTGTTGGACTGTCAATGCTCGGGTCGTGAGTTCGAATCCAGTCCCGGCTGGGGCCAAATATTTGAGCTGGCCTTTTTCTCGTTGCCCCGTCTTTGGTATCAACCCATACGTGGTGGAAAAGGACGTTAAACTCCCGAACACCCACCCACCCACCCACTAACCCACCCACCCTACTGTTTGGAAACACTCTGTCCTGGCGCTGCTAACTCAGTTTCGAAAGTGGAGTAGCACTGGAAAGACTAACATCCATTTTGATTACACCCTATGTTCATGCCAGCAAGTGTAGGGAGGAGCCTGGTGGTTTGTTGAGCACAATCGGTACAGATAGCAGCAAACCCGACGGGCTGACGTGCTGTGGGCTTTGGTATTCTGACCGGCGCTACACGCACGTTCCACCCGCCCGAAAAACAAGTCTGGTGTTTGTGTTCTGGTCCCGAAATATCTCCTCCTGTGGCTGAATTGTTGCCCTATCGAAGACCTGCTGTTGTTTCCCCATTTGTTTCCAGAACTCTCTAGAATCGGGGTCTCGAGGGCGACTGCGGGTCAAGTAATAGTGAGTAAACCAAAGGGAAAGACTGTGTCTGATCAGTCATTTGCCGAGACGGTCGGGGCGGTCGGTGGTCTAGTGGTTAAGACTTAGCAGTGAGAGGTCAGGTTCGAGTCCCACTCGGGGTGAAGAATTTTTCTTTCTTGTATGTGGCATTGTTCATTCGGACCGACCGTCGGGGGTTCTCTCCGGGTACTCCGGCTTCCTCCCCCCCCCACCCCCCTCCCTACCCCCCTCCCTGCTTAGAAAATGTTCAGCCCACAAAATAAAAAAATGAATGCAATTCTAAAATTCCTTTAAACTTAAATTGCTGAGCTGGCCCTTCGCACCACGTGATAGTAATGTGTTCATGTCCAGTGTGTGAGAGAATGCGTGTGATTCACGTGAGCGTGCGTGCTGGGTTTAGCTCGCAGCGCTTTGAGCCAAATATTTGGGATAACGCGCCTGTATTAATGCGCTTATTATTATTATTATTACAGTTTCGTTTCGGCTGGGGGAGCCGGGATAGTCGAGCGGTAGGGCGTTGGACTTTCAATGCTCGGGTCCTGATTTCGAGTCCCGGCTGGATCCAAATATTTGTGCTGTCTTTTTTCTCGCTGCGCCGTCTTTATATGTATATCACCCATATGCGGTGAAAAAGGCCGTTAAACCGCCAAACACCCACCCCGACCCTCGTTTTGGCTGCTTGCGTCTTCTCTCGTTTCGCTTCTTGTTCCTCAGATCAATTAGTTTCAATTAGTGACAATTGTTCTCTCTTGAGTTTTATTGTTCGGTTCGAATCGACACATTTACTTGTATGTGGGGGAATGATACTTTCATGATGACACGATTGAGATTTTATTACCTGTTGTTACTGTCATGCTGCACTACTTGATTCGTTTACAAATTGTGCATCTATTGACTGGGGGGGGGGGGGGGTGGAGGGGAGGAGGGGCGAACAGCGGCGGGATTGTGGAGCTGTTAAGGCCAAGCTCTAGTTTCTTCTTTTTCTTGTTTTAGTTTCTCTTCTCCTTTATTTTTCTTTTCTTCCCCTTTTTAGTCTACATGACCTTAGCGGGGAGAGCGAGGGGGGAAGAAGGAGCGCAAAAGATACTCTGCCCGCCCCCCCCCCCCCCCCCCGAAAAAAGGAAATAATACAGGATGGCTGCATCCACCCCACATCCCCCCTTCATCCCCACACCCTCCCGGTTCCGCCATTTATGTATGTAGACCTACCCGTCGCTGAGTGAGTGAGTGAGTGAGTGAGTGAGTGAGTGAGTGAGTGAGTGAGTGGGTGAGTGAGTGAGTGAGTGAGTGAGTGAGTGAGTGAGTGAGTGAGTGAGTGAGTGAGTGAGTGGGTGAGTGAGTGGGTGTATGGGTAGGAGAGTGAATGAGTGAGATAGCTTTAGTGGTTTCAGATGTGTCTCGGTATTTACGAAACTACCCAGTGTTATTGTTACATCCCATGCAAAAAAAAAAAAAAGTTTTGAAGGCCATTATGGTGGCTTCCTGTTTGTCGTCGCAGCATCCTTCTCGATCCTACTCGTAGTTTCCGTCGTGACTCACCTACGTGGGGATAGGACAAAAAAAAAAAAACCCAAAAAACTTCACACACACACACACACACACACACACACACACACACACACACACACACACACACACACACACACACACACACACACACACTCTGATCATGGACACCAATTTGCAGTAATGACAAGAAGTGACAGACTCCTCCAATCTACTTGCCTCCACTGACGCACATAATTCCACCAACGTGAGACGACAAACAGGAAGTTGTATTTGCCTTCAAAACTGGCTTTTTTGCGCATGGGATGTAACACAGTTACTTGCTCTAAATGAGATTTGTAAACAAGAATTTGATTTTCATCCCGTAGCGTAACTTGATTCTAGCGGAGGCCACGATGAGAATCGCTAAATAAATAAGGTTAAAAACACTCTCAGCTCTATATTAAAAAAAAAACAACAACAAAAAAAACAAACAAGTTGTTGAGTTGACAGGAAAAATCGAGAGCCATTTAAAAAAAAACACTTGTTGTCATTGTAGATGCTGTTGTTGCTGATGTTGGTGGTCGTGTTGCGGTGATTGTAGTTGGTGGTGGCGGTAGTGTGTGTGTGTGTGTGTGTGTGTGTGTGTGTGTGTGTGTGTGTGTGTGTGTGTGTGTGTGTGTGTGTGTGTGTGTGTGTGTGTGTGTGTGTGTGTGTGTGTGTTCCGCTTGCTCAGGAATACCCACATGCACCTGTGGTATAATTACAACATAAAAAGGTATAATTGCACAGGAAAAAAAAAAACATTGTAAACGGATCCATTACTTTTTCTTCTTTTTTTTTTCTTTTTTTTTTGGGGGGGGGGGGGCTTTATTTTCTCGCTATTGTCTGCTTCTACATTGTCGTATTCTTCAGCCTATTTTTCGCTTCAGGAAAGCTGAATATTTGTTCAAATGCATGGCATACCACCACTAAACGTACACTGATACAGACACGTTTACACCGACACCACCTATGCAAACAGAAACAGAGACAGTAACTATTAACCCCAAAAGCCACACACTAATGTCCCTAATTGTTTTCAAGCTGCGTGGACGAAGGTACAAAGTCGTCCCAGACGAACAGAAACCAATTTCCGTCATTCGGGTTCTCGACATAAACCTTGATTGTTTGTACTGCTTTATTGCCGGCCATCCTGGACAGAAACAAATGAGATTTGTATATATTCATCCTGTTTACCAGTGACGTTTCGCCAAGGTGGAAAAATATCCATCACGTTTCAAACAGCGCAAAAACATTCCGGGGTGTGGGGTGGGGGGTTGGAGGTGGGGGATTGGCTGACTGTGTGAATTCTTTCGGCTGTGTTGTTTTGACCATGATCGCACATACCAGAAATAGTATTCTTACCGGCATTCCAAACATGGTCGAAAGCCAGCAGCCATGACAAATTTATTCCCAATTTTTCGGACAAGGAGTCTTCATCAGGAGAAAACAGTCTAGAGTTTAGCCCGAAGAGTCATCTGCTCTCTGGTGCACAGCTGCGCAGTGTAGGAACAGCACACAATCTTCTCAGGTTTGAGGAGATTACTTGGGCTGAAGTATGAGCTGAAAACAAACGAATGCAAGGATAACGCTAGTTATCCCGATCACCTGACAGACGAGAACTGGCCTGCATGTTGGTGGCCACTTTTAGACAGGGTGTTGACGTTTACAGGTGGCACCCTAGACAGGTGTGACTACGCTGCGTTATGAACTGTCTGCACACCATCATGCACAAACACGATCAACGTCATGTGCGCAGAAGACAACTAGCCTACAAGTTAGTGGTCACTTATAGACACGGTGTTGCCGTTTGCAGGTAGCCCCCTAGACAGGTGTGAGTGCACTGCTAAATGAACTGTCTGCACACCATCACGCACAAACACGATCTACGTCATGTGAGCAGAAGACAACTGGCCTGCAAGTTAGGTTCAGTTCGTACAGTTCGCCCGTTATGGGGTGCAAATGTATACCAGTCAATTCCGTCGATATTTCGGCATGAAGTAAAGTCGTAGAACGAAGTAAGCGTCCACGTGACTTCACCTCACCAGACCCCGCAGTACATTTGCACCCTCCCGCGTTGCGGGGATACAGTCGCCCCCCCCCCCCCCCCCCCCCCCCATCCCCCCCCCCCCCCCCCCCCCCCCCCCCCCCCCCCCCCCCCCGTTAGTAGACGACTGGAGTTTATTTGTCCCTCCTGCGCATGACTGCTATACATGTGCACCCCTAACGGGTGAACTATACCAACTGAGCGCAAGTTAGTGGTCACTTATAGACCTAGGGTGTTGCTGTTTGCAGGTGGCCCCCTAGACAGGTGTGAGTGCACTGCATTACGAAGTGCCTGCAAGCCATTACAAACACGATCTTACGTCATGTGAGCGGAGGAAAACGCGGCTTACCAGGTGACCGTGTGTTAATTTGGTATCTCGGCAGCTGCGTGGAATGGCGTAAAGTACACGTGAAGAGCATATTTATGCAAACAAAACCATACGATTGCCACGTTTCTTACGTCACGTGACGCACAAGAAGCACGCGCTCTTTTGCCGCGTGCCATCAAGGTGACTATCAAGCTACATGAGGCGGCCGACATCAACACCTGAACCCCCAGGTGCATTGAGGCCCAGTTATCTTCGCGAGCACTTGTTGCTGGACGACTAGTCCCATTCATCTGACTCATGAAGCCTGACTGAGTCCTCGTGCTGAGAAGACTAGCTGGACGGTGCTGATTGGTGGCTATTTTTAGAACATTTGTGGAATCCCATTCTGTTCAGGAATGCCGCAGGGTGGGTGGGTGTTTGGGGGTTTAACGTCCTTTTCCACCACATACGGGTGATATCAAAGACGGGGCAACGATGAAAAAGCCAGCACAAATAGTTGGCCCCAGCAAGGGATACGAACTCACGACCCGAGCATCAGAAGTCCAACGCTCTACCATTCGGCCACCCCGGCTCCCCTAGGAATGCCGGACCATAGGCTCAAATGAAGTCATATTTCTCTAAAAAATAGAAGCCACAAAGTCACGAAAACGGTCGCAATGTCCAAAATGAAACATCCTATCTGGAAAACAGCCTCAGAGCTTCGAAAGCGGCAGTTTTCCATCTCGCGTTAGGAACATTACGTCAAACCACCCACCACTGAATCTCTCCCTGGCCTGAGCTACCGTGGGGGACAAATCCAGCACGGCCCAGCGATAGTCGTGAACACAATACAACGTGATGTCAGAGGGCGGAGGAGGAACCCAATCAAGAGCATCGAGGGTATCTTGTGGCACGTATTGGCTGCTGCTGCTGCAGGCGGCTTTTCAGCTGCTGGTTCCCGAAAAAGACGCAACACCAGTCCCTATCATATCACCTTCCCACGCCCCCAAGTGTGCATGCACACAGATTTTTCACAGATTTGATTAATTTTGTTGTGTGATACTTTGGTCTTCGGTGTTTTGTTCCGGGCGGTAATCAAAAATGTGACATTTATAGAAATTAAAACATAGAAAAGTAAACAAAAGTGTGTGTGTGTGTGTGTGTGTGTGTGTGTGTGTGTGTGTGTGTGTGTGTAAAATTTACATGTGTGTGTGTGTGTGTGTGTGTGTGTGTGTGTGTGTGTGTGTGTGTGTGTGTGTGTGTGTGTAAAATTGACATGTGTGTGTGTGTGTGTGTGTGTGTGTGTGTGTGTGTGTGTGTGTGTGTGTGTGTGTGTGTGTGTGTGTGTGTGTGTGAAGTTTAGAGAGAGAGAGAGAGAAGTTTATTGCGAAAATATTCACCAGAAGGTGCAAGTTTTGGCGTAGCTACCGAGCCCCATCGAGTAGGGGTTTTTCGCCCATGAAATCACTCAAACTAATCTGTGGGCTCAATGCCAGCATTACAGACGCTGTAACTGTCCATGTGTCTAAGTGGTGTGATGATAGATACCACGCAAACAGCTCAGAAGGATCCGTGAGCATAAAACTGGTAGTAGTAGCACAGTCAAACACTCCAGTCATCTCTAACATAGCCCTCCTCTTCTCCGTCACCGTCAGACGCACGTGATCCCATTGTCTGGCTTACGCGCAAATGATCAAGAGCTCCGGCATTGTTCGCGTACTGGATGAGGTGATAATACCCCCCTGGCATTTTACGATATACCCCCCTGTGTCTTTTCCAAGGTAATGTACATGTATTTATATCTATGGTTGCTGGTTAGGGTACTTCCTTGTTGACAGTTAGTTTATGGGCCCATTACACATGATAATGGCGGCTCACGCAAAGATGATTAGGGGGGAAAAGGTTACTTCCTTCATGAAACTCTTTTAGCGTTGATTCCATTGTGAACTTTGTATGATTACGTGTAGAAAACACTCACAAAAGACACAACTTGAAATGTGTAAAGATACGAGGGCGCGAAAGGTACAAGATATACTAGGGCTACACGTGCACAACTAATTTACGCATGCACATGTATTCGAATTTTCAATCGAGGCATGGAAGACAATTACTGAAACTAAAGCATGGCAATTCTCCTGTAACGCGTGTTCCAACAAAGGCAAATTCCCTCTGGAAAATAAACACTGCACATGAATATATGGAGTGAGTTAGGGTGTTTGGGAGGTAAACGTCTTTTTTCCATCACGTATGGGTGGTATCAAAGACGGGGCAACGAGAAAAAGGCCAGCACCAATATCTGGCCCACGCCGGGATTCAAACTCACTACCCGAGCATTAAAATTCCAACGCTGTTCGGCTATCCCCGCTCATTCATGAATATGTGGAAACGACTGACTGAATGGTAACGTTCAAAGACAAGCGAGCAACTTAACTCACACAACAAACACGATTTTATCAGATGTGTGTTTGTGTGTGTGTGTGTGTGTGTGTGTGTGTGTGTGTGTGTGTGTGTGTGTGTGTGTGTGTGTGTGTGTGTGTGTGTGTGTGTGTGTGTGTGTGTGTGTGTGTGTGTGGAGGGGGAGCAGTAATGGGGGATTTTCAACTGCTATGACGACATTATGATGTCTGGCTTCTGGAAAATAGCCTGGAGGGTCAGTGACCGTTCCATTAGCCTCTCTGGTTTCTACACTTCAATTTACTATTTCGGGAAAGGTTGTAAGCTAACTTTGGACCTGACCGCCCGTTGGTCGATAGTGCTCCGACATGACGTCAGACTAGTTGTTGCTCCCCCCCCCCCCCCCTACCAACCACCAATTATTTCTAACGGTGATTTGCACTGACTTACGGAGCGAGATTTGCTGAAGTTCCGATTCAGGAAGATACTGTACTAAGCTTGGACTTAGACTGTTGGTCAGATACACAAGGCCTGAAAATGCCTATATCCTTTCCTATTATCCTCAGACATCGAAGACACCCCTAAAAATATTTCATTATGCCGGGATATTTATGACAGGAAGCGTGGAATGCGGCCCTGTCCCGCAGTCACAAACCACACGGACCTCCATAGCATCATCTTACCATCATCCTCATCTCCATCATGCATAATAATTTTTTTTTTTTAAATGCCCCAGCTTCCGAACCCTCCGTGGATTCCACCCATTACCTGGGAGGAACACCACTGGAGCTGGCAAAGGGGAAAAAAATTCAATTACCAAGCACAGACCGTTCAAGGGCACGTACCTGACCGGAGTTTAAAAAAAAAAGGAAAAAAAAAAGGATGTTTTCTTTCCGCTCAGTCCTCACGGGAGTACTGCTAATTACGCCTGTAATCATAATCAATTAATGCGTCACTACGCCTGTTGTAGACTCTATTACGTATTTCATATTTCTCATATGCTTTGTGCATCATGAAGTCGTTGCCTGTGTGTACGGTGGGTACTATTTTCCAACTCATTTATTGTCCCTTTCGGGAAAGTCGGGTTGCTTTCCCCAGGGGGAAGAACGTCGCTGTGGTGCGGGGCCAATCAACGTACCTGACCTATTATTGAATTTTGCCTAGGTATATTGTGTGTAGATGTTGTTGTTGTTGTCGTTGTTTTATTTCGTTTTTGTTTTTCTTTGTTTTTACTTCTATACTTTCCCTTTCGGAAAATTCGGAAAGCGCATCGCCGCGGTGCAGTGCCATCCACCCTACCTCATTTTAAAATTTTGCCTACAGTGTATAATTGTCGTTGTTGATGTGGTAGTTGTGCTCCCTTTTCCCCTTGTGGTGAATTCGGGTTGTTTCACTCGTTGGGGAAAACGCGTCGACTGACGCAGTGCAACGCCACTCAGCCCACCTAACTTTTATTTTATTTTATTTTATTTTGAATTGTCTTGAGAGAGGAATACAGGAACACGCGGACAGAAACCACGATGAGCATCCCGTGTGCCAATGAAAAAATGGAATCCATGTATACATGTGACAGCACATACATCACCTTAATGAATAATGCTTTCGTGAGGTGCCACAGACTGGTAATAATAATACATAATAAATCACATTGATACAGCGCAATTCTTGAAAATACATCAATTTATTGCGCATTCACACGTCACTCACACGCACATAAGACACGAGCAGGAACGACGGTTACATGAATCAGTAGAAGGCGAGTTGAAACAGGCAAGTTTTAAGGTCTGGTTTGAAATATGACAGAGTATGTTGCTGTCTCACGCTAGCAGGCAGCGAGTTCCAGAGTGCTGGGGTAGTGGGAAGGGGTGTGTTAGATGTTCTGATCTTATAATTTTTATGTACTACTATGAACGGTCATTAATAAAATGCCTGGGGAGCCGGGCTGGTTGAATGGTAGAGCGTTGGACTTCTAATGCTCGGGTCGTGAGTTCGATCCCGGCTGAGGCCAAATATTTGTGCTGGCTTTTTCATCGTTGCCCCGTCTTTGATATCACCCTATGTGGTGGAAAAGGACGTTAAACCCCCAAACACGCACCCACCCACCCAATAAAATGCCTGTACTGGTCAAGACAAATACATAGATAAGCTATTCGACGTTTATACATACTATAACTGCAGGCGTGACGAAGAAGGACGAATTTTTTAAAAAAAACTGTTCAAATGATGCTAAACCGAGCTTTGGTCGATAAGCCTTGGATCGTCATGTTTGCTGACGTCTGCAACATCGTGCTAAGGCGTTTCCGTATACGAACTTTTATGTCAAGTTAACGTACATGTATATTTTTGTTTTGTTCATCAGCAAAGGATGGTGGAGTAAAAAAAAGAAACATGTTGACAGTAAATCAAAACGTCAAGGCACATGAGCTTCAAACTCCACACCACTGATGTCAGAAGAAAATAAGAAACGCAACTGAGCAGAACGTTTTAGTTTTTGCCATCTGCACGATTCAAAGTTAAAGACTATTTTCGAAAGAAAAACGCGTGATCAATCTTCCCCCTCCCGTTTTTTTTTTTTTTTTTTTTTTTTTGTCTTGGGATCTTGTCTGAAGACGCCCCAACAATCGACCCAACCCCCACCCCCCTCCCCCCCCCCCAACTTCCTCCCTGTCACACGCCCCCACCTTTTCCGGGTGCCAGTGGGTAAATGGATCAGACAAGAACATGTCCAGGCAAATTTACATCACACGAAACAAGCGGATAAATGGGTCGGTCAGAACGTTACGTATTCCCCGTAGGCAAATGCGGTTTGTGACGGGACATGCTCAGATCCCCTGATCACAGCTTTTTGTGGACGTGGGAGGATTTTGACAGCGCAGATGGAGGAAACATGATACAACCCCCATCAGAAACTGTCTCCTCTTTAATCCCATTCCAACAGAGTTTTTTTCCCGCCACCGACCAAGACGCCCGTGGCCAATGCGATATCCTGATCTGATCAGCGTCATGTCCAGAAGTTGCGACAGATCCGTTACATGATACGTTGTATCTGTACAGCGTGGGCGTTGGACACAGGCTTTCATGAACAGCGATGATCACGCGCCGTATGACTGTCCCGCACGCACTGTTTTAATCTGCCGTGATCAGCTATTATTCTGGACGATGGCCGCGCCTCAAAGGCAATCCTTCACCAAAAATAGAGCTAGGGCATGAAAATGACGTAATGCTTTATTAATTAGTTATATAAATGGGTGAATGAGTCTCGAGATATTAGAACAATTATTGTAACTGCGCACAAACATAAAAGAAATTTGATTTGAAGGTGCAGGCATTGTATAAGGTGCTTTGTTTTGAATATGTCCTTATTTGGATATGTCCTTTAAAAAACAATGATCTCAGTGGCCTGAATCTATCTAAACAGCCACAGCCAGTCATCACCTTAACGCTCAGAAGTGTAGTGACAAAAAACTGTCCTGGGTGAGTGGGTGGGTGGGTGTTTGGGAGTTTAACGTCCTTTTCCACCAAGTAAGGATGAGACCAAACACGGGGCAACGAGGAAAAGGCCAGTACAAAATTTAATATTTGGCCCCAGCCGGGATTCGCACTCACGACCCGAGCAGTGAGAGTCCAACGCTCTACCGTTCGGCTACCCCAGCCCCCCCCCCCCTCCCCCCATTGTCTTGGACCGTTCACATTCAAGAACATGATCAGTGTTTAATTTGTTGTGTTTTTCTTTTTCCGTATGATAAAACCTACAGTCTTCATAAAGTAAAAATGCATATTTCTAAAAAAAAATACAACTTTACTAGTACATGTGTACTATTCCATATATGTGCTGTATGAAGTGTGAAAGTAGGCCTCTCTCTCTCTCTCTCCTGAAATTTCCCAAGGGAAATTAGTGTTCTTTTTGCGGGAAGAAGGACCAGTCAACGAAAGACATCAGATCTCTACCAAGCCATTCAGGGTGAAAAGCGGCATAAAGACGGAACCCCATTACCTCCCCCCCCCCCCCCTTACCGCCCTCCCTCCCCCCCCCCCCCCCCCAAGTCAGTCCCTCAGTCTCCCCCACTGTCGTCATGAAAAATATTCTCCAATCCTTGATGTTTTGCGCCGATGGCTTGAGCCACTGCTGGATGATCGCAATGGCGATACCGGAGTATGACTGTGGAAATAGGTGAGAAGAATGGATGTCTGAAACACTCAAATATTATGTCTTTACTTGCTTTTTGCTGAAGAAGGAAGACATCAGGAATTTTTACAAGATACAAGAATTATTTTACTGCAAAGAGTCATGGGCCCGTGTGCAATGGAAATGGGAGCATATGCAATATTTCTTGCAACACGAGATAACATGCATCTTGTTTATCTGTGGGTGTCATTGCCCATACAGTACAACCACAAATTTACCATAAACCATTTGGCGTTAATTGGAAGTTGACAGGTACCAAAATCTACAAGAAAACTTACGATACCTCTTGAGGGACCAAGGCCGACCACCCCCTGCACGCTATATGATAAAACTGGTTAAAAAGAGCAAGCCACTGAACACCAGTAGCAGCCACTTTAAGCCACTATTACGCAAGGCGTCTTGGACCGTTCACATTCGAGAACATGATCAGGGGGGAGGGGGGGTGGGGGGGGGGAGTCGGTGGTCTAGTGGTTAAGACTTAGTCACCTATACGAGAGGTCAGGTTCGAGTCCCACGCGGGGCGAAGAATAATTTTTCTTGCTCGTATGTGGCACCGTTCCCCGTTGGGCCCGATACCGCTGTAGATTGCACAGTCGTGGCTGGAAGGAGCTCCCACTGGTCTGAAGATTTCAAGTGAAATTGCGATTTGTGCATGGGCGTTTTGGAGATAACGTGATTCCTGAGGTAATGACGTACATCGCAATCATGTTACGTTTCCTGCAATCACTCACAACCCCCTCGTTAAATACGTGAACTTACCGGTACACCATATTGTAACTTGGCTGAATAACGACTGCGTATTCGCTCCATGACGCGATCCGTCCCTTCGCTGTTTCAAGCTCATCTGCAGCAAACACGAGTCGGTATTTAACCAAGTCATATCATAGAATAACAGCTAAGTATACCGTATATGGAAATGCCGGGTCTCGCGACCAGGAAAGCTCCAGCTCAGCCTCGTTAATACGATTCACTACTAACGTCCTTCCAGGCCTTTTCAGTGACATCACAAACAAGTGGCTAGTGACGTCAAGCCGGAGCGGCCACACGAACACAAGCACGCCTAGAGCTGTTTGTCAGTTCGCGGCCGCTGACTCATCGCTCACCACCGTTTCCAAGAACGGAAGAAACAGGGCAGTAAAAACCTCAGCCGCTGAAGAATTTCGGGGGGGAGGGGGGGGGGGGAGAGAAAATCAAATGGGGGAACTGGCAAGCTGGGTTAGGGGGGAGTGCACCCGACGGATCGATGAAGAGTTACGGGGTCTGCTCAATAGTGGATTGCGATTAATTTGGGCGGACGGCCCACAGGCACGCGACTAGTTCAGTGCGAGTTTCGTCTCAAAGTCAGTCATAGTGTGATAGTAAACGGTATCACGGGGGGAGGGGTTCCGGTGGTCTAGTGGTTAAGACTTCGTCACCAGTGCGAGAGGTCAGGTTCGAGTCCCACTCGGGGCGAAGAATGATTTTTCTTTCTCGTATGTGGCACCGTACATTCGGGTCGACCGTCGGGGGTTCTCTCCGGGCACCCCGGCTTCCTCCCCCTCTGCGTTGAAAATGTTCAGCCTACAAAATTTAAAAAAAAAAAATCAATTCTAAAATTCCGATACTTAAGTTGCTGAGCTGGCCCTTCGCAGCAAGCGATTGTAATGTGTTCACGTCCAGTGTTTGAGAGAATGCATGTGATTCACGTGAGCGTGTGTTGGGTTTAGCTCGTGGCGCTTTGGGCCAAATCAGTATTTGGGATAAAACGCCTATATTAATGAGCTTATTATTACTATTATTATTATATTGCATAAATAATGTGGATGTGGATGGTTGGGTGTGTTCTATGAGGTTTATTTAACTGATTCCACCCACGCTACGACTATAGTCGTAACATTTTGTTTACAATTACATTTTACTTCCTTTTCCAACACGTCTGCTGTCAGGTTTCCTTGGCAACTCGCTGACGGTGCAAGATGTCACAGTAAAGTACAACATCTAAGCAACACTCTCGTGTGTGCACGACAGAAGCTTGTATGTGCGAAGCTTGAGAGTGCTGTGTAACACCAGAGAAGTGCTGTAATAAACTCCACCCGGTTATAACTTTTCTACGCGCTCACGAGTCTTTTGTGAGTGAAAGAGACAGCACGCAGTCTATAAGAACTCGCTGCGTGAGGAGTGTTCGCCTGTGTGTCATCGTAATCTGCGGTAAGACGACGG
Source organism: Batillaria attramentaria (assembly GCA_018292915.2). Taxonomy (NCBI): domain Eukaryota; kingdom Metazoa; phylum Mollusca; class Gastropoda; family Batillariidae; genus Batillaria; species Batillaria attramentaria. The sequence goes on along the minus strand of JACVVK020000109.1, from coordinate 628,922 downwards.
GCTCTTCAACATTTCTCCACACGTAACACCCTAAATATAAAATCATTTGGCCCACATGGTGCAGTGTCACCACGGGATTCAGGCAGCTGGTGCCAGACGTATGATGGTAGTGCCAGTGAGTGTAGAAAGGGATCAACGTCTTCGAAACTGATCGGTCCCGCTGCTACCGCCGCGAAATAGCCGAGCCGGTAGATAGCGTTGGACTTTCAGTGCTCGGGTCGTGAGTTCGAATCCCGGCTGTGACTCGAGCCAACTACGTTATTTTCCCGTTGTCCCGACTTTGATATCAAACTCAGTACCACTATGGTGGAAAAAGGGCGTCAGTAAAACCTGCAGACACCCACCCTGTCCAGTGCGAGGGTGATTTCAAAGACGAGGGTCAGAACTCAGTCCGAATAATCCAGAACTGAGGTGCCCTGCGTGCTGTAGTAACGGTGAACGCGTGATTCTTCGTCGGGTTAGGTGCTGAACTGGGCACCAGGACAAATTTTAGCCCTTTCGGGTGTCGCAGTTCCAACCCACGACCTTCTGCGTTGACGGTGAAGAGTCGATTGTGCAAGCCACTGATGTCTGGGCTGAGGCCGACTTGCCAGAATATGTAAGTCAAGCGGACAAGCACTCGCTGCCGGCTGTTTCCTTTGACCCAGATATCCCGGCAATTTGACACTCCCTCGCCACAAAACAACAACAACAACAACAAAACCCGCAAGCTGGTTGGTTCGTTGGTAATTTTCCCATACGCAGAGTGAGAGAAAGTGAGTGTGAGACAAGGGCAGACAGATAACACCCTACGGGCCGGGTGCCTGTAGGACTGCCTGGCTCTGCCAGTTTGCTGTCTGTATAATCCTGAAGAAAACTGCCAGATTTAGATGGCCCCGGGGCAACGGCTAGGGCACGGCGGCACGAGAGTCTCCGTTTGGGAAACAAGTAGACAGCTAAGGACAACCACACCGATGCTCTCACAAAATCAGGAGAGAAAAAAAAGTGTGTGATTTTCCTCATACAAGGGCCGAATTTATCCACAGACAATGATGGCCATCAGAATTAAAGCGTGCAAGTTGTTGTGATTTATGTTTAATAGATTGCCATCGGTTTTAGCGCTTGCCAGCTTTTATAGTTTACAACCATTGTACATGGGAATGACTTCCGTGATGAGAGGGGCGGGTCAGTCCTGCGACCTACCATCACTTACGGCGGTCGAGGTTTGTCAGTCATACCTGTATCCGAGTCTCAGTCAGCCTCAGCCTGTGTACGAGACACTAAAACTGACAGTAATCAGTGGGTCAACGCCGATGTCTGCTGATTACTGTGTGTATCAGCATGACATTTCGATTATTTTCCTCCAACACAGCGGGGGAGCCGGTATAGCCGTTCAAGTTGGTAGAGCGTTCAAGTTGGACTCGGACTTTAAATGCTCGGGTCGTGAGTTCGAATCAGTCCCGGCGGCTGGGGCCAAATATTTGTGCTGGCCTTTTACTCGTTGCCGCGTCTTTGATATCACCCACACGTGGCGGAAAAAAGGACGTTAAACTCCCAAACACCCACCCACCCTCTCCAACTGACCCAGCATCTGCTGTTCACACACCATGACAGCCAATGGTCAAGCCGGAGAGAACGGGGTACTCTTGAGCAAAGGGAGAAAACCGTAGGTGTAGACATCGACTCAATTTCATTGTGCCCTCCCCTTGTGGCTCCATCAGGTGACAGCCTTACGTTTGCACATTTCGTTGTGTGTGTCTGTGTGTGTATGTGTGTGTTGTCGCACGTGGCTAGTAATGGTTCTGGAAGTTGCGTCTGTAGAAATGTTTTCAATCTTCTGCAGGGGTCTCTGCCTTCTACTCTGCTCTTGCAAACTTGGTGATACATGCTATTACACATACACACTCACACACCATTCTTTATACTTTATTAAAGCTGAATCTGTGGGCAAGAAGTACATTTACAAAGCCAAAATGCCACTAAAACAATGCCAAAAGACTTAGAACTTGCAGACAGACTAGGCAAAAACAGCACATTTATTAACCCATAGTATGAAGAAACATTTGAAATCTACCAGTAACATGTACAGAAGTCTCAAGGAATCTAATCTGTTGTTCCGGTAACCAAAAGGATCATACGGATAATTTCAGTGTAGGAAGTGTTTTGACTGCTCATATCAACATCACATTTTTCTGCCAAACATCAGTTTCAGGAAACTTTTAAGGGAAGGTTCTACAGCATGTCCTACAAATCATCCAGCCTTCAATATAAACCATTTCATTATTTTGTGTAAATCGTTAAGGCCGAGGGGCATCTGATAACAGCGACCCACACAGCAATCATTTGCATGCAACAATTTACTTATTATGCCAAAACTGCAAAAGTGTGCCATGGTTCACATACAAATGAAGGTGACATGAAACAGTTTGACATCTTGTAAACTTATAATCAAGGAGCAACATGTGGCAGATTTTTTTCAAGTATTGTTTGGGTATGACGGATTTCACTTTATACTTTTGCAGGCTTCGTCCCCTTCTTTTCAGCAATGGGATGTTAAAAAATGGCTTCGGTGCCAATAACTTCTTGTTTGTAAAGACAACAGGGTCTTTGTTAATTTCTTTCGTCAATTTCGGGGTCCTTTGCTACTGTTACTGCAACTATTACGTATGTACACAAGCTCAGCCTGTTCTCTGTTTGCACATTCTTCTTCACACGTCTTCACAAAGCAATCAGTTCATTTCACATAAAACCCAACTTGTACGCATACTCGAGACATTCACAACTTGTCCTAAGAACAGCCACAAACACCACGCAAAACACAAGCCAAGATTCAACAAAAACCAACTAGAAACAGTAAAATGGATTGGAATACATGCCATTAAATTGGTGAACAGATGTCTTGTCAGGATTTCCTCCACAATTTCAGTACTTCTGGTTAGGTCTTCCTTGTGCACCCCCTGTGGGATTGTATCTGGGGAAAGGAAAACAACATGACCATTAAGTCACACAGAAGCACAACTTCACAGTTGCTTATGGGCAAATGACTCAAAAACTGTTATCATGCTATTACTGGTGTCTCTTTATTTCTTACCTAAACAGGGGATGGGAAAAGGGGGGAAACAAATTCATGTACAGAATGACAGAAACATGATCCATAAAGCCTTCTGACTGGCACGCAACCTCAAATACACTTTTTTTAAAATCTGTTTTTAATAATTTAATACACTGTATTTTAGTTTTGCAAAAAAAAAAAAAAAAAAAATCTCAAACAATTTCAGAACTGGATCAACATCAACAACAAGAATAGAAGCTTTTAGGTACAGTGTCAATGGCTATACTTTTAAACACACACACACACACACACACACACACACACACACACACACACACACACACACACACAGAGTTTAGAGGGATGCTTATGGGTTTATGGGTTGTTTTTTCCCCCAACACATCACACACATACACAGAGAGAGAGAGAGACTCTTTCTCACCGACTGGTGATCTGGTGTAAGCCGAAGGCAGGCTGCGCCGGCTGTTTTGTGCCCCCACTACCAGCCAGTCCACTGCCTGGATTGTAATGACCGCTTGCTGCAGGAAACAAGTGACCGCCTGCAGGAGGGTTGTACTGCCCAGCCGCAGAAGGGTTGTACAGATTGCTTCCTGCAGAGCCATACTGACTGCTCGCTGCCGGGATTTGCTGACTGCTGAGAGCAGGACTGTACTGACTGGCTGCTGAACCCTGGACTTGCTGGCCACGCAGTCGTCGATCTCCCATGAGCATGGCTCCATCAGCGCTTCCTGGCATCGGATTGGTGGTCTGTTTTGAAGTGATCAACCTCTGCTGCGCCAGCAACCTTCCTTCCGTATTCATTCTGTTCTCCACCACTGATGCTGCAGTGGCGCCTGCTATGCCCAGTCTGCTTTGTTCTCCCAGAGGGGGAATACCCCTTGCAAGCTCCTTTTGCTTCCCAACGGGCATTCTCTCGTTGGCAAGCCTTTCCTGCTCCCTCCCCAGCAGTCTGTCTCTTGCAAACATTTCTTGCTCTCTTCCAGGTATCATCTCTCTCGCCAGTCTATCTTGTTCCCTGCCAGGCATTTTCTCTCTTGCCAGTCTGTCTTGCTCTCCACTAGGCATTCTCTCTCTTGCCAGTCTGTCTTGCTCCATGCCAGGCATTCTCTCTCTTGCCAGTCTGTCTTGCTCCATGCCAGGCATTCTCTCTCTTGCCAGTCTGTCTTGCTCCATGCCAGGCATTCTCTCTCTAGCAAACCTTTCCTGCTCACCAATAGGCATTCTCTCCCTTGCCAGCCTGTCTTGCTCCATTCCGGGCATTCTCTCCCTTGCCAACCTGTCTTGTTCCCTACCAAGCATTCTCTCTCTTGCGAGTCTGTCTTGCTCCCCAGGCAACCTCCCTCTAGCCAGCCGTTCGTGCTCTTCCATACTCTGTCTGTCTGTCTGAATTGTACTCTGAGGGGTGCGAGTCTCGGACTTCATCCTCTGCCCGCCTACTGGATAATCCGCCCCCAGAGCGATGGACCCCCTCGCAGGGGCAGCGTCCCTTAGCTGCTCCCCATACCCCTCTGTATGCCCGTAGTCCTTGAACATCTGAAGCCTTCCGATAGGGTCATCCGGAAACGAGCGTTCCCCGGATCGGCCGTGCCCGTAACCTTCAAACTGGGGAGAGTAACGGTCTGAAAGCTGGGGTGAGTACTGATCTGACAGCTGGGGAGAGTAACGCTCGTTTTTCTGTGGTGGATACGTTTCCCGTGATGTCTTGGAGGGTGAGTGCTGGTAGTCAACGACTCTCTCAGGTGAACGACTGGCCCTACCAGCGGTCCTGGCGTACGGGTGAGCTCTCTTCTGAGCCTGGCTTATTGAAGGGTGAGATCTTTCAGGGCCTGGACCTCCTGAAGTCTTGCGAAGAATGCTGTACTGTTTCTCGTATTCCTCCAGAACTGAGTGGTAGCTGGCTTCACTCTTGCCTCGGCCATCATGCCTGCCCTGATGGGGTCTGTCAGCAGCCTGAAGATCTCGTCCTGGCAGGCCCTCTCGTGGCTCGTGCCCTGGTTTCTTCAGTATGCCTCTTGGCACAGCCTCTCTTGTTTCAGAAGTCACCTGGAAAAAAAATTTGTAGTTACGTGGCAAGTACACGTAAAATACTGAATATATCTGGCACTATTACAAAATCACAAGTATAATCCCCAAAATTTAGCACACACACAGATTGATTGTGATCTGTCTATGTGGTATATTACACCTCATCCCTGAACATGAAGCAGTCACATCCAAATAATATCACACTTTCAACAAAATGCAGTTCCAAGACCACTTGTGTGTGTGTGTGTGTGTGTGTGTGTGTGTGTGTGTGTGTGTGTGTGTGTGTGTGTGTGTGTGTGTGTGTGTGTGTGTGTGTGTGTGTGTGTGTGTGTGTGTGCGCGCGCAAGCAGCTCACGTTAAACATCAAGTCTGTGGTATACCTAATGTTCACACACACACGGAAAGAGTTAATCCTGGTCTTGCTGCTTATACTAAAACAAACCATAGAGGTAGTCCGAAATATTCTGTTCCGAGCACCACTAGGGTTAAAACGCACAGACACACACGCACACAAACCACCACCACCATCACCTCCACCCTGATCTCCCACAGAAAACAGCTGTGATCAGGCTGGGGAATTGCTGAAGGAAAAAAAAAGACTGAAACCTAGGCCAGGGTGCAGTAGTAGCACACCACTGTGGGACCACAGGGACATCGCCCCACTTCAGGAAAACAAATTTCAGCATTTTTAAAGGCATTTAGTAGCCTGTACTGGCACCCAGAAGGAAAATTTATACTGCCTTGGTACTGACATGCAAGCCTTCCAAACTGTAGTCCCATGAACTATTACATGTATCACGATACATGATTATGTGTGCAACCTTTCCCCCCTTCCTTTTTCAGCTGAAACTTAGAGATTTTTTTGGCTGAAACTTAGAGATTTTTTCGGCTGAAACTTAGAGATTTTTTTTGGCTGAAAGGATAGGAAATTTGACTGAAAATTGCCAAATGACTGACAATTCCCCAGCCTGTGTGATTTCTCCACTCACCCCTTTTGCCAAAGCCTGGACCTGTGACAGTGTTGTAGTAGCAGCAACACTGGGCGTAGTGTCCAAAGACTGCAGCAGGGCCAGGTGTCTCTCCAGCTCCTCCGCCTGCCGCTTGACCTCCAGCTGCAGTCTCTCCTTTGTCATCTGTAGTTGCTTCTCTTTCTCCAGCTCCTGCCACAAGAACAGACAGAAGTGATGGTGGCGGTTGTAACACTTAAACAGAGACTATTAGTTGTAAAGCTAAGTTGGTGTTTGGTCTCTGTCCTCTCATTTTTTTTTCTTTTTCTGTACACCGTCTCTGCCTCTATTTCAAAGACTGCAACCAGACACATACGAAGCACCCATGAGCCAAACTGCACTCTCCTTCCCCCCCTGCTAAACACGTTTACGACAAACAGTCCATAGTATACTGAAGAAGTTTCCTTCCTTACTACTATACCAGCCTAAGTTTTGCTTCCTGACAACACGTCACCCAAATGGACACTGCCACTACCAGTGAGTAAACGAAACAACAACAACAAAAAACCACCTACAACGTTGTGGTGAACTAAAAAGTTTTGACTGGTAACAAATCTATTTCTTAGGTTAAAAAAAAAAAGGCTATCCCTTAGTATGAGATTCGTCCAAACCCTGTGGAAGCAGAGACGAGTTGGGAGAACGACATTATTCATCTCAATATCTGATCTGACTGTAAATGGTGAAGTAAAGGAGATTCCTGAAACTGCGCAATTTGAGCGACAAAAAGAACCGTCTTGCGCTGGCCTCATCCTAAACTATAAAACCGCATAGCTGTACAATTTGCTGGTCTTCAGTATCCTGCACTTTGTACCTGTTGCTGCAGTAGCTGCTGCTGTTTTAATTGCTGCTGTTGTAACTGTTGCTGTTTTAACTGCTGCTGGAGTTGTTCTTGTTGTTTCATCTTCATGGCGGCTTCAAGAAGTGTGGCACTTCTATTCCTGTTGGCTTCAATTCCTGCAGACCCTCCGGCAGCAGCACCTTGTCCAATTCCTTGCAGCAATCTCTCGGCCAACCCCTGGAAAAATGGAAAATGGAGCTGCAATTTCATCTACTGTTTTTATTGTTGTTGTTCTGTGTGGTTTTTTGTTGTTGTTATCAGTGTTGTTTTTTTGTTGTTGTTTTTTAATCAATTATTGCTGTTTTGTTTTTCTTAGACAGCTAAACTTTTACATACTCTTTTGGTTTTGTTTGTACCTTTTCTTTTTTTCTTCTTTTTTTTCCTTTTTTTTTTTTTTTTTTTTGGGGGGGGGGGGGTCCTTAGCCAGAAGAAATCATATTTACAACTGACAGAATATGTTCACCTACTGGTCAGACGGAAAAAAAAGAAGACAAAGAGTTCTGACAGCAAACTCGTAAGACTCAGTCACTGAGAGTGAAATGACATTGAAAGTACATGTATGTACACTGGAAGAAAACTTCTCAAAGTGGAAAACCACACTGAGGAGATTCAAAAGACCTGTTGTTGCTGAATTTGTTGCTGCTGTAGTTGCTGCTGCTTCTGCAGCATCAGAGACTGCTGGTATCCCAGCAGCTCTCTCTGTCGCTCCTGCTCAAGCATCTGTGTCTGCACAGCAACCTTGCGAGCAAGATCTTGGTCAAAACTTGCCTGTAGGACCGAACAAAATATTTCAGTGTAAAAGAACTACCACAAATGTACTGTATACTGGATTGGTAAGCCCAACCTGGAACAGAAACGAAGAAGAAAACCGAATCTCTCTGTGCTGAGTTGCCATTGTTTATTGGTTACCCCCCCCCCCCCCCCCCAACAAAAAAACAAAACCAAAAAAAAAACAAAACAAAAAAACCCCATAAAAACAAGGAAAGGAAGTAAGAAAATAAATAGGAAAAAATGAAATAAACTAAAAATAAGTAAATGATATTTCAAGGACATGTGGAGGCCACAAGTTCAAAATGGAATACCAGGCTCTTACACTTTGTGCCCTCTGCCCAGAACTTGGATCAAGACCGCTCAAGCCAGTGAGTGTGCCAGACAAAATCTTTAGCTTCTGAAAAAAGCCCGCATCCGAGTCCACCTGTCGGCTTTCAACACCTGAATAAAGACATAAACAGAAAAATGTTGAGCAATATGTTTGACAGCTGAGAGCCTGGTTCAATTCTCTAACTGGTCTATCACTAAAACGAAAAGAAAATCAGTAAGTTTCTCTTTTGTTTAAAAAAAAAGGAAAGAAGCCCATAGAAACAAACAGACAGAACAAACATCTAAAACAAAACAGACACAGTCTTACGGTTATGCGTCAATGCAGATAATTGATCACATGCAAAATAAACTTAAACTAGCTGACTTATGAATTCATACAAAATCCACACAAAAAAAAAGAACGCAGCAGCATAGTGTGCACGTAAGGTGTCTATGACGCAGATTTTGTTACGTGACTGTGTGCGTGAAAGTATGTATTGTCTGGAGAAACGTCACAGCCTTGTTTTGTATCACTGAAACCTCCTGCTGCGCGCAGCGGAATCTGCCCCGTCCCATAAACCAGTCTGCATGCTTTTAAACATGAGGATAAAACAAATACACACAGTCTTTCTTCTACAACACTGAAATGGTCAGTTTTCAATTCTTCAAACGCACCTTGGCTACTGAGACATACTAAGCTTTCACACACTTTGATATCACCCCTATGTGGTTGGAGAAGACATTAAACCCTCATATATTCCACTCACTAACTAAGCTTTCATCTGGCTCAGCAGTCACAAGCAGGTCGTGTGATGAACTACAGTATCGTAAAATAAATCCACGCACATACTCACCTCGAGTACGCTGAGGATCCCTCCCTCTATCTGTGTACCTCTGCCCTTGTGAACCAGGCCTGTGGCGCGAGCCTGACCTGTGGCTATGAGGGGACCGGCTTCTGTTTGACGATTCTGAACGTTCTCTGTGTCTTTCACCCCGATCACTGCCTCTTCTATCCTTTTCCTTGGACAGTTCTCTTGATCGCTCTCTTTCTGGCAGTTTTCCCGCCTTTCTTGCCCAGTCCTTCTCCATCTGTATGAGGGCCAGCTTTTTCTCCTTCATTTCTTCTCTCTCTTTCCTCACTCGCTCCATTTTTTCCTCCTCCTCCTTGCGGCGTTTTTCTCTTTCTTTTTCCCTTTCCTTTTCCTTTTCTCGTTCTTTTCTCCTTTTTTCCTCTCTCTCTCTTTCCTCCCTTTCTTTCCTTTCTTTATCTCTCTTCTCTCGTTCCTTCCTCTCCTGCTCCCGTCTTTCCTTTTCTCTTTTCTCTCGCTCCTTCTCTCTTTCCCTTCTCTCTTTTTCCGTCTCCTGTCTTTCCTTCTCTCTCTTCTCCCATTCTAACTTCTCCTTCTCTCGTCTTTTTTTCTCTTCTCTCTCTCGTTTCTCTCTCCTTTCTTTGTCCTCTTTCTCTCTTTTCTCTCGCCGCTCCTTTTCGTCCTTCTGTTTTTTCTCCCGTGCTTCTTTTGCTTCCCTGTCTCTTCGATCTTTCTTTTCCCTTTCTTCCTTCTCCTTCTTCTCCCGTCTCTCTCTCTCTTGTTTGTCTCTTTCTTCTTTCTCTGTTTCGTTTTTCTCTTCTTTTTCTCTCGTGCCTTCTTCTTCTTTCTGTCTTCTCTCAGGTTTTTCCTGCTCATTTTTCTCCTTTTTTGCTTCTTCCAGGATTTCTATTTCGTTTTCTCCTTCTCCATTCTTCTTCTCCTTGTCTTCTTGCTCCATTTTCTGGTCACCTTGTAGATCAACTCCTTTGGCAGCCTCCTCTGCTTTCTCCTTGCTTTTATCTACGTCTCTATCCTCTGACTTGAGCGAGCCCTCTGGTTCCTTACTGGCAGACGCTTTTGCACTGTCCTCAGCGCTCTTTGCATCAGAAACCTGGGGCTTGATATCAGTTGTCAAGGACCTTTTCTTACTTTTGTCCATTTTCTTCTGAAAGACCTGCTGCTTCCACTCTTCCAAGGCAGCTGGGGGAAGAGATATCAACCGTGACCATGAGAGGTATGTCATATGATATGAGCGAGTATGCAGCAGCCAATGAAAAGGATCACACATGCACTTCTGACACACTCCCTAACAGAGACTGCCCAAGAAAAAGTATGACCAAGTGGGAAAATTCCTCTGGTGTCCAACAGTTTAACAACAGCCATCCAGGTAAAACAGTGAATTGAGTGCAATTACCGCACTGTAAGAAACACACACACACAAAAGAACGCACCAAACGAAAAATGCTGCCCCCCCCCCCCCCCAAAAAAAACCAAACAAACAAACAAAAAAAAAAAAAAAAAAAAAAAAAACCAAATACAACAAACCAAAGAACAGCCAGTAAGAAATGTACAAAGAAACAAAAACATGTATAATAACAATAATAATAATAATAATAAGTGCATTAGTATAGGCGCTTCATCCCAAATATTTGGCTCAAAGCGCTGCGAGCTAAACCCAACACACATGCTCACGTGAATCACATGCTTTCTCTCACACACAAAATACCTTCCTGCGTCTTCTCCACAGTGCTGACCTGAACATCACGACCATCGATCTGGATGTCTGTGAAGGCGATCATGCTGGTGTAGGCATGGCCTCTGTTCCGCATCTCTACCACAGCCGATCTGCAAACAATGCACAAGCAAAACATGCACGTGTATCAGCCAACCATTTCCATAGCCATGAGGTGAGTTCTGGCACAATATGTACCTCTCTGTGACATACATTTGTCGTGATGTGGTACAGTCTGTCAGAAATTGTGAAGACTGCAAGACTCAAATACATGTACAGTAACGCCATCTCTGCAAGTCTTTGTACATTTGTTGTCATTTATTTTGTTGTGAATGCTGTTGAGACAACATTCCACTGAATAATGACAAAGTTGGAACCACAGTCCTATGTGAACATTTTAAGTGACTGAAGCGTATTTAAAACAGAAGCAGTAGTGACAAGTGCCATACATGAGTGTGCGTATTTTATATATGTTCAGTTTGAACAGACACAGGGGAACAGAACACCACATGTCTCAAAAACATTACAGGGCATGTTAAAAGTCTCATCTGACAGTTCGACAGAAAACAAAGGAAAGCACAGCAGTTCAACACAAGTTACACTGTTGACAACCACTGGCATACAAGGTGAACAGCCAGTGAGGCTGTGGGGTACTACAAGCAGCCTATGAAACTGTTCATAGATCGATTCCAGCATGACGTCAACAACCCAAAATAAGATGATGTTCCCTTTGTACAACAAGCCGCCTACGAAACTGCCCATAGAACGATTCCAGCATGACGGCAACAACCCAAACTGAAATGATGATCCCTTTTGTACAACAGACATGATCAGAAGGCACAATAATCAGCAATTCACACATAATGCATACATGTATGGAAAGTAAATCAAACTTTCACAGGAAGGAATAAAACAAGCAACAACAGAAGGCCAACTTTATTGGAAAAGCAGTCTGTAAAGGCAGCCCGTGATGACTCTGACTCTTCCTGCAAATCAGTCTGACACATCATTAATAGTGATCACAGCACAGTCAACTATATCATTATATAACTTGTGTGTTTCAAGTAACATATTTGACCCAACAGTCTGAAACCATGGGAACAGCCATACACTTTATTCTGAAAAATCACATTAACAATAAACACATAATAATTCACACTGATGTTGTGTATTGCTTCCAGAAAATCAGGCTTTACATTTCACCTTATTGTTAAACAACCCCCCCCCCCCCCCCCCCCACCAAAAAAAAAAAAACCCTACACACCCTGAAATTATCTGTACTCAACTTCTACCATCAGTACTGTTCGCACACCCTTTCCCATCCTGCCATAAGAAAATGACTTACCTGATATCTTTATTGACCTTCACAATGCCGATGTCGACAGCATGTGGATAAATCACCTTGATCAAGTGTCTGCCTGTTGTTGTAGGGAGGTTATTTAAGAAAAGGGATCTTTTCTGTACTGTGATACGGCCTGAAACAGGGAATGCACTCACAGCTGACAACCGCGCCATACTAGGTATGCACATGTATGGTATGAGAACAGAGAAGCTGCTCCACAGGTTACGTAAACACTATTTCATGATAAAAACAAAGCAATGGGTGTATGACTCTAGGAGAGATGAACACTCAGGACAAAATCAGGACCCAGGACTAAACATGACTCCACCGCTCAGCAAGGCACCCATTCAGCAGCTCACCGTGCTGGGACAGGTCAGAGGAAACAGAGCTGCTTTGTAGTTCTAACTTGACAGGATGAGTATCACACACCGCAGTGTTGGTAGTTCTTCTTCCCTCTCTCTCTCTCTACCAACACAAGCAATGTGGTGCTGGGTCCAGCAACGATGATCCTGTACAGGAAATCCAGGCTGATCAATGTGTGTTGCTTCTCTGTCAGTCAGTGTGTTGTGATGAGTGAGTTGCTGCTGCTAAGGCGTGTCAAACCATTCACCATAAGGACTGACAAAACATTTTCAACAAACATTGCATCAGTCCTGTTTGGTGAATGCTTCTGAAAGACATCTTCTCCGTCGTCTGTCACTGAAAGCTTGGGCTGGTCAAAGCTGCTGATGGTAATTCTTTAAGCTCTTCTGTTCTTCATTTCTGGTGGTGACAACAGCAAGACAATGCAAGGTGCTAGGCCACCAGCAGCTGTAGACATGGGTGTCCTTGAGATCTTCAGGCTGCCACAGGAATCAAAAGCAGCCAAACCTATGCCAAACACCTCAGTTCTTTTGGATGAGGAGCCACTGTAGTTATGCATACGGGTGCATATTGATGGCTGAAGCTGAGTAAAAAAAAAAAAAAAGAAGAAGAAAATCCTGGGGGTGAGGATGAGGTGCTGAGTAGAACTCAAGGGTAAATCAAAAGAATGAAATATTTTGGCGACAGTGGATCTGGTTGTCTTTAGCACAGCAGATAGCACTTGCACAGTCCAGCTGAAGAAGGCACAAGCGGCAGTCAAACCCAGTGTGGTGTGAATCGACACCAGGTAAGAATTCCTAAGCAAGTGCACCAACCAGATGCCTCAACAGTCAAAGATACTTTTGCAGCAACTGTAACCAGATCAACAAGAGCCTTAAAACAAGTCACAGACTGGGTGACAGGACCTGCATTAGTCTACAGTAGCCAGCCAGTCTGACAAGTTGCTGCAAAGCTCCTGGCACTCCTGACTGCAAACTTAGATGCAGCATGATGAGGACATGGTCAAACTGACGCCAGATGCCTCAGCAGAAGGCTGGCATAATCATGCAGCCCGAGCTGGTGCATGGGATTAGCGGAACGTCCCAGTGGTAGTGGTGATGGTAGTGCAGGACCATCCAGGTCATCAGCCACCAACATCAGTCGAGCAGGGAAACCCAGCAGCTGTCGCCCTCTGTTCAACAAAAGCGATGCTCTGAGCCAGTTGCAGCAGCGGCAGCAGGATCCAGCAGCCATCCACTTCACGCAGTAGGTTCTGAGCCTAGTTGTGATGAAAAATGTAGCCAGGAAACTCAATTCTGCAGTACATCAGTAGAGTAAGGAAACTCGGTAGCTGCCGCCCTCAGTTCAGCAAAGTGATGCGTTGAGACAGATGCAGCAGCAGTATCCAGCAGCCATCCACTGTGTTTGTGGGGCTGACTTCATGAAGGGGGGTTTCTGGCGTTGGTAGTGATGACAAATGTAGCCAGCAAGTTCAGTACATCAATAGAGTAAGGAAACCCGGCAGCTGTCGCCCTCTGTTCAACGAAGTGATGTTTTGAGACAGATGCAGCAGCAGCAGCAACAGCAGGATCCAGCAGCCATCCGCTGTGTTTGTGGAGCTGACTTCATAAAAAGGTGTGGGAGTGAGGGTGGGGGTGGGAGATCTGGCATTGATGGTGGTGAAAAATGTAGCCAGGAAATTCAGTTCTGCAGTACACCAGTAGAGTAAGGAAACCCAGCAGCTGTCGCCCTCTGTTCAACGATGGAGGTAAGAATGACAATTTCTTGCTGGAACAGTGACGCAGACCAGCAACAGTTCTGCAACAGGCTCTGCTGCCACTGATGCCCTCTCAGCCATCTGGGCCTCTGTCTGTTGCAGAATGAAGACAGCTCATCAGTACATCTGGAGACTGGACAGATGACGGTGTCGACATTTGCAGCACAGCCCCGTTCTTTCGCAGGACAGTAGGGAGGTGACAGGATGAACTTGGTTCTCTGATCTGCCACACTATGCAGTAAACTGCCTTTGTGAAGCCGTGAATGCCAGTGGAGGAACCGAATGAAGGCAGTCCAGGCAGCATGCTGTCTCTCCATCCTGCTCTTACAGCACTGCAGATGGTTGCTGTGGGATGGCTTGCAGGGACACCTCTTTCATGATGCCAGGGTTTTCTCCACTGGACACATGACTTACCATGAAGAGGTGGTGATACAGATTATCTTTGATCAACCCACTCTCTGCGCATGTCATCTTCATCTTACTTACTACATCTATTATTCTGTACAGTCAAAACGTTGTCATCACAGAGTTTATCATGATTCCAGTCAAATTTACAGCGAACACTTGCCTACATATATATAATGCTTTCATGCCAACTTCTATTTTGCTAGTACAGTTTTTCACTATCTCTAAGTCTCAGCTTGATATCCACACACCTCAGTATTCCTGTAATCTCTACAGTCTATCATCACAAGAAAAACTCCATTTTCAGGATGGGTAGTACCTCTACTACTTCTAATCATCTTCATACACATCTCTGCATACAGAGTTTGTAATAGTTAAAATTTCTGGAAACTGACGTTTTTCATTTTACTTAAAATCTGCAGCTTGTGTACACATATATACATACATGTACAAATGTCAAATTTAAACAAATCAGTATGACTTAAAACAGTGTGTGGGTGGAGGGGAGGGGGGCAAAAAAGTAAGAATTTTCCTGTAATGCTGTGCATGCATGGTAAATGTATACAAACCATCTACAGTGGTCCTACCTTCCACTCCCCTCTTGATGTTAGGGAGAACTGTGTGGCGTGCGTAAGCATTCTTCTCCACAAATGAAACTGGAAAAAAAAACAAAAAAAACCCAGAAAATCAAATCACTACATGTATAAATTTATACTGATAATTTGATATGCACCGTATTTCCTCAGTTCCTGTATGCCACCCCAGCAATAAAGCAACAAACATCTGCCAGCATCTTTCATTTAGCAAGCCCCCCCCCCCCCGAAAAATACTGGAAATTGACTGCGATTATCAAAAAAACAAAAACAAAAAGTTCTGGAGGTGTGCCTGGGGGATTCACAGTGGCAGAAAACCTACCTTTTTCCTGCACCACATAGACCTTGGTCATGTCCTCATCACCCACCCGGACGTTCCTTGCATTGCGGTATGTGCACAAGATCTCGAACCTGACGTTATTGGGAGTCAGTGTGCAGAAGAGGAGCTTCTCCATCACCTTGATCAATGGCAAATTGTGTTGTTGCTTCTCCACATTCAGCATCAGGTCCAGGACCCTGCGGACGCATGCATCATAGATCTACCGTCATCTTAAGAAATTGAAAGGGGTCTAGGTGACTATCAAATCCAAAAAGCTCTGCTCAAGGTGACACATGGACCTAAATAATAGTAAATTCTTTTTCCCCTGAAAATTCAGTCCTCTAGTGAGAAGACCAAAGCTGGTTGAATACTACTGCGTGTACTACTACTACAGTAATAATAAGTGATAGGGCTGTTAGTGTTACTTCACCTGTTTTCTGTGTTCTTGTGACAAGTGGTCCACTTGAAGCTGTCCACAAGATCAGCTACATCGTCAAACCCTGGACGCATCATGTCTTTCAGGTGGACACCTGTCACTGTAATGCGGTACCTGTAAAACTCTGCCAACAACAGAGAAACCAAACAAAAAACTTAATAATAATAATATGGCGCCCCATCTCACAAGAGCTTAGGGCGTGTACATAAACTACACATAACATACAAAAAACATAAATTATATAACGTACACCCCCCCCCCCACACACACACACACACTTAACATTATTTACTTGAAACATCATGTCCTATCCCACTGAGGACCAAAAGCACTCGCCTGTCGTTAAAATGCCAGGACATTTCAATATTTTCATGTCAAGCGAACCAATCTCATGATTCTTGTAGCCCAGACAGCTCTCCAATTTATAAAATAATTGCCAAAATTTTGACTTTTTCAAAACAGTTTGTAGTACATGAATAATGAATGAATAAAATGTGACGCTACGCCACGAAATGAGTCGGAAGTTACATGCAGCTGAATTAGAATAGTGCAACACCCGATTTTCCGACCGAGGTGGCCATTTTGTTTCATGGGGTACGTCATTTCAACAGATCATAACTTCAAAAATAATTATCCGATTTTAATCTGGTTTTCACCATTGGATTCAGCATTAAAAAACCTGTAAGATCATATCAAAACCTCAAAAACTTCAAAAAGTGACTTCAGACTCAAATCGTGGGGGGGCGTCACAAATGTAAACAGGAAAGAGCCGCTTTCAGTCCGAAATTGGTTAATTCAACAGCTAAGTTTAAGTTCTCCACAGTTGGTCTCCATAGATAAATATATCAGCTCATTTAAAAACAAAAAAGAAAACGACATACATGCACGTATGTACTGGTACTGTATGTGTCTGCACACAAATACTGAAATAGCCCCTCACCTTCATAAAAATCTGGCCCAAAGAAGACCTGCGGCACAATTACCGACCTCTGAGCCGGGCTGGTAAGGTCCATAATCTTTTGCTCCTTTGCAAATTCATCTTTGGTCATCAAGTAGGCGTAGCCACGCTTTGTCTTGACAATTTCTCCTGGCTTTGGCTTTTTCTGAGCGTCACTCTCTGCAGTTTCACTTTCAACAGCCTTTTCTTGAGACGATTCCACCTTTGTGTCTGTGGCATCGCTTGCGTTACTCGGCACACCCTGCTCTCCCTTTTCATCAAGCTGCGTGGATATCGCCATGTTCTCCTCCTGCTTTTCTTTGTGAGAGGTTTTCTCCTCACTCGCCATCTCCATCTCACTAACATCCTTGTCTTTGCCATCCTGAAAGCTGTCAGCAGCCTCAGGTTCTTCTGGTTTGTTGTTTGCGTCTACACTTTCTGCTCGTTTGTCCGTGTCCCCAGCCACTTTTTGCTCCCACAGGTCGTCAATCCAACTCAGGTCAACATTTGCTTCCATGCTTATCTCTGTAGTCTGTTCGTTAACAGCATCGTTTACGTCAGCGATTTCCATTCCTAGTGTGCCTTCACCACCTGTGTGTTCTACTGCTTCTTGAACAGCTGAAGCCAGCTTGCTGGCAGCGTCTTTTTCATTGGCGACTTCCTTTCCACTCATGCCTTCAGTGGGTTCTTCCCGTCCTGCTTCTCCTTCCAGTACGCCTGATTCTTCAGCTCTTTCTGTTGTGTTTGTGTCTGTTTTCTGTGTAGTCCCTAAGTCATCTGTAGCACCTGCCATTTCTTCATGGATTTCATGCACACGCTCACCCTCTTCAAAGTCACCCTCTGCCACACCTGTCACTTCTTGAAACCCAAAGCCCTGAGCATCCTCATTTGCTTCCAAGTCACCTGTCACCTGCGCCCCTTGGTCACCTATTCCAAGCATTTGTTCTGCTGCACCCGTAGGCTCGTCAAAATGCTGTTCCTCACTCTCCTCAGCATGTTCCTCATTTCCAAGAAAGGGGTTTGCCACTTCGGTGTTGTCTCCACCTTCCTCATCCACTTCCCCACTCACAGTTCCTGTCACCTCATTTTCTGCATCGCCATCGCCCTCCAACATCCCCTCCTCTTCAGCACCGGACTCACCAGCTTTATCAATGACTTCACCATCACCATCATCCTCCAGCAGTGCCTCCTCCTCTTCTGCGCCCGGGGCAGCAGCTTCATTGATGACATCCTGGTCACCATCATCACCACCATGAAGCAATACGTCCTCTTCTTCAGCGCCCAAGTCACCGGCGTCATCGATGACTTCACCTTCACCGTCCCCCTCAAACACTGCCTCACCATCTTCAGCATCCGAGTCACCAGCTTCATCAATGACCTCACCAAATTCAAATATCTCATCTCCTTCCTCTTCATCATCCATTGTCATCTCAACATCCCTGGGGACGTCTCCTTCTTCATCCGCCGTGGGATCATGAACATCCTCAGAGACATCTCCGTCACCACTGTCGACTGTGACAAAGTTGTCCTCAATGTACTCATAATCTTCTTGGGTATCAACTTCATCAGAGTCTCCGAAAAGGACTTCAACATCATCCCCATCTCCCTCCATGAGCTGATCACCACCATCACTAGCCTCCTCAAGTCCTTCAAGCAGTTTATCTTCCTCATCGACTAAACCATCCTGACTGCCTTCAGCTTCTATGAGGGATGTCTCCTCGGTCCCCTCTACTGTCTCCAGTCCTGTGACATCCCTCACTTCTTTGGTACCTGCATCTTCAGCCCCAGGTTGATCGTCGCCTGCAGCACTGGCTGTGGCAGCTCTAGTCTTAGTACTACGAATGGTAGTACCGGCTCGTTTGGGTGGTCTGCGTCTAGGCGGCATGGTGATCTCAAAATCTAAGATTTGTTGCCGAGATCAGAATACACCTGAAATCAGAATACACAGGAATTCCATCTTCAGTCCAAAGATACAGTACTGTCACAGTTTCTGATGTATAATCAGTGTACACTGTAGCCACTCTTGGCAAGAAATGACTTAACTAACTCACTCACTCTCCCCTCTGGTGTTTGCATATATATATATATATGGTCAAGAGTACAGAGGTGAGTCGAGTGCTCAAAATGGCTACCCATTCACATGAATGATGCTACAAATTTGTTTAAAAAGCATGCACAGTTGTCTACTTTGGCTCACTTGTTCAGTATAAATCAGAGTTTCAAACAGTGAGAATTGGATGTGGTACATTTACTTCTTGCGTTTAAAACTCTGGGTTTTTGGCGAAAAATCGGTGATTGCAGTGGAAGAAAAACGTGACAGAAAGTACTTGCGATCGCTGAAGTGTTATTTTGAGAAACATGGAGAACGGTCAGTGAACCCATTTGCTGTCTCCAAATGCTCAAAACTGCCTTTATTTCAGTCGGCATACTGGCAGGTGTCAAATATTTTCCGTTTTTTAGAAAAATGACTGAAAATGTAGGCACGTTTGGACATAACGTCGTCGTAAACTTCCGATGATCAACATCGACCACCGAGGTCGAACGTACTTTTGTCCCGCGAAATACCTAACTTGCATAATCTCAACATCGTTTTTTCACTCTTTATTTTTCATGGAAGAACATCGATATATCTCGTGTTGTTGAAAAGAAACTTCGTGTTGATTTCGAAGACCCGACGGTGTGTTAATTTTACTGTTATGTTCACGCGAGAAAAAATCGATCGGTACACTCGGGTATGAGATAAATTCAACCAGCGGCCGTTTCAAACACAAGCTGGAAGCATGATTTCTTTGAGCCGATGACTTTGATAACCGTCACTGGAGGAGGCAGCCGATAATCCCGAGGGTAAGTTTTAAGTGTTAAGTGTTATCTTCAGACAAATCTAGTCAACTCAGCAGCAAAAAGTGAATAAACACAAAGAGTCTGTGTTCTTGTGCATTTTGGAATACTGCTGACAACAGCGGCAATGGTAAACTCGATGTTAGTGTGGTGATTGGTATCACCAACGTGTGGATGTTAATCCTGTGTCGTGATTCTAATCGATACAGCCGTGGAGACATTTGTGGTTTAGGTTGTAAACGTTATGTTCATGACTCTGTTACAAAAGTTGTGTATTCAGCAACAAACAATGAATGCCTTAGGTATTTTTAGGTGGAAAGCTACTCGGAAAAAGATCCTTTGCGGGGAGTAAAGCTTTCTTATGTAAAATTTCAGATGTCTCTGGTTTGAACACAACTTTACTCACAAACGAAGGTCGTCAGCATTATGTTCAAACTCATACGACGACAAGTCTAGCACCAAACAAAATTAAAATATCCTGCTAAACATCTTTGGAATAATTTTTCTCCCTGGAGTCTTGAAAATTTCCATTCAAACACATTTTTGTGTGTTCATCTGTTTGTTTATTGAAGTTAACTTTACACACCGTACCCAGATTCATGCAGTTGTTATATTATGTACAAACAACAACTTGGGCATTCCTTCATTTTTTTAATGGCCAGAAATAGAGGACAGCGAAATTATGTGTTTTTATTCATGACTGTGTTTTTTTTTTCCAGGATCACACCAATAGAAAATGTGCAGGAGCTGTTTGTGTTTGAACACAACTTTATACACAAACAGTGGGTTTCAAGTTATGTTCAGTCAAAGGTTACATTTTTTTCCTTTGCTGTACTGAAAAATGATAGGTATTCACTATTTCCTATGCTGTGAGCCCCTTCTTGATTATAGCAGTTTGTATACATCATCCCCGTGTGTGTTTGAATGAAAGCTGTTGCATGAGTGTGTGTCAAGTTAAGTTCCAGCAACTTGATAATGACAGTTAACAATTTTATTATGCTTTTAAATCATATTTTTGTGAAGAGAATGTGTACCTTCGATTAAAGCACATTTCCTGGTAATATATTTTTTTGTTCCATTTCCTCTTGTTTGATTTTGACAGTCTCAAATGAGTCTGTCACAGTGTAGTGTCATGTTCGAAGTTGCGTAAAGTTACATTCATGTAGCTTGAGATAGCAATTATCTATGGGATTAAGCTTAAAATCGTACTTTGAGGGGGTTAAAGAGTACCTCCCATTGAACCACACTTACTACAACTGATATGTTTTGTTCTTTTTCCTTCTGGTTGACTTTAGCTATCTGAAATTTGTCTGTCACA
Organism: Batillaria attramentaria; assembly: GCA_018292915.2. NCBI lineage: Eukaryota > Metazoa > Mollusca > Gastropoda > Batillariidae > Batillaria > Batillaria attramentaria. The sequence continues at coordinate 608,072 of JACVVK020000109.1, read as the reverse complement.
GTGTAATGTTGTGTTCAAGTGTGTCAAGTTATGTTCAGACAGCTGGATATGGTAATAATTCATGTGTTAAATCTGTTAGATACATTTTTGTGTGACTAAGGTGTATTTACCATAAAAACAAAGTCACTGGTAATATATTTTTTTGTACCTTTTCCTTCTGTGTGACTTTTAAAGTTTGGAATGAGTCTGTCATGTTGTAATGTTATGTTTAAACATGCTCAGTTCTTTCTTTGATCACTATATTCAGGGACACAGTGAAGTAGCAACTGTTATTTTTGTTTTGCATGTATTTCAAGGGTCGGTCTTTAATTATACTGGGAAACAATAATAACTGGAATAAAATGTTTAGCTTTTTAAAGTGTTTTATTGACATGTTCCGTCAAGCAGAAAACCAGAAACATTTGAATCCATTTCTGTTTACGTATCATTTATTATTGTTCATGTATTGCACTACATTATTATTGAGTAACCCAAACAATGTTCTTAAGAAGGTTTTATTGACCAAACAGTATCAGTACTCTGTCATAATGGTGCTCATTTCAGTTTAACATGCCGCTTGACGTAAAGTTATGTTCACACCACTTTTTCATTGCATTTCTTTGCATCTAGTGAGTCTTTCATTCTCTTTTGTGATATTGCTGAAGGTTAAGCCTTCAAAATAAAAACACAAAATGCAAACAACATCACTGGTTTGTTTTTGCCTTGAAATTTCAAGTCTGCAAAATTGTGACAGTGTTTAATGTTATGTACAAACTCACAACTTATTTCTTCAAATACGGCCAATCGACAACTTGTATGAGAAAATCAGATACGGTGAAGATTGCTCATGACAAGACACACCAAATTCATATAAAATAGTTTGTTTATCACTTTGCTGAAAACTGGGTACTCATGTCACACTCACTCGACTCAACTCTGTACTCTTGACCATATATATGCATACATGTTCACTCATTTCCATTTCAGCATTACCATCCCAGGATTACCAGTCACCTCAGACGCAAGGCAAACTGGCTACCACTGGCGCTCAGTTAGTACAGTTCGCACCCTTGGGCCGTACTGGGCGAACTACACCAACGCAGCCACGCTCATTTAGTAGAGTTTGCCTGCTTAGTTCGGTTTAGGGATAGGTTTAAGTCAGGGTTAGGTTAAGATTTAGGGTTGGGGTTACCTTGTGGTAATGGTGCCATCGCTCTGTTGTTTAGACAGTCGCAGTGCGTTTACAGCAGGACAATTGACACAAGGGGGCGAACTATACTAATGCAGCAGCACTGGCAGGGATGTGTGACACTGTATCCCAGTTTACAACAGGTTAGGCAAAATCTACAATTTCCTTACTGTCCTCGGGAACATTCACAAAACCTGCATAAAAAAATGGTCCCCCTTCAACTTTCCCTATTCGTGTGTGGGTGTGTTTTAAAATATAAATACCTTTGTTCTTTTCCATTTCAGTTTCACCTAGCCTTTGTCTGGTGAAGTCAACTAGCAAAAGAAGACAAATGAAGAATTTAGCCAGACGTTTATTTCATTTTTATTTTAGTTAGTAATTAGTTGTTTTTGTTTTTTTTTTCTGCTGGTTTGAGACATTTCCCCCAAAATAAAGGGCATACATGTGTAGAACCACTGCCAGGTCAGGTGCGTATAGTATGCACTACGGCGCCATGATGTGTTGCCAGAGTGGCACTTTCCAACAAGTCCGTGGATAAGAGTTTTACGTTTTACCACCCGAAATACGTGTAAGTATATTTCTAAACACCCCAAACAAACAACAATCAACACATACTGGTAATTTTTCCGTGCAGCAGCAAGATCTGCCGCATGCATCGCCAGGGTGCTTTCCACAGGAAGTAGCTATAATCGATATATCGCAAAGACAGCAAGATTCGTACAGAGAGAAACTCAGCTAAGGCTGCTGATTACATTGCAATGATTTTAGGTATTTTCCTCCATAAACGTTTCTTTTAAATTTTAAAACTATGATTTATTTCAGATTTTGAAACTTATCAGAAAAATTTTAGTATGGGTTGTGGCAAATAGATCATGCATTTTGCTTCCCATTTCCTTTGACCTTCACCTTTAGTGATCGCGCTAGTCCATCAAGCTGATAGCCTAATTTCCACACGTAAGTGTGATAATTATACCCATGATCTAGATACGCTGTTGATGCTTTGATGTGCAGTTTGTTTTGCACAAACCCACCCTATCAATAACTTGACAAGATCATTCGATTCAAGAGGTTGGAATGCTTTCATAAAGAACGCACTGATGTTTTAGGAGTCAGTCTCAACTGGACATGTGTTGCGCTGCTTCGAAAATTGAAGAGTGCCAAGTAGCAGATAGGCTCAGATAGTGCTAAGAAGCGGACAGGCTTATAGTGCCAAGTAGCGGACAGGCTCAACTAACCCTTGAAACAGAACTTGTGACAATTCAAAAGCCACTTTTGAGGACATGGTTGAAGCATTGTATCATCTGTTATTTTGTATCATTTGCACTGATCTGATTTTCAGTTTGACTGGATTTTTTGCCCTCCAGAGTCAAAGCTTTTCTTTTTTTTTCTTTTTTTTTTTAATTCTTGCAGCTTGTGAGGTGCGAGCAGACGACTGGTCGCTATGCCACCGACTAAGCCAGGCCCCAAGTCTAGCAAAAGTCCAAAAGGTCGTGAAGACACCAAATCATCTAGTCAGCACAGTGATCCGAAGCATGAGCACCACCACATACGTGCCACCCACGGTGAAACTGCTGTGGACATGCATGAAACAGACATGGTGGAAGACAACATTGAGGCAGATGCAGAAATTGAGGCAGAGATTGACTTTGACACTTTGCTAGGCGATGACGAGTTTATCGTCACGGACAGCACAGACTTTGTCCAGGTGCAGCGATCAAGCCAGGAGTCAGCTCTGTCAGAAACCCCACTGCCGAAAGAAGAGTCTAAAGACAGATACGTCATTCCCAAACTGAAGTGCCCAGCCAGTGAAAGTGTGCCTGACAAGGTCAAGGGTAAACGGGACAGTGATGACGCCAGACGAGACAGAGACAAAAGCAGACGAGACAGAAGTGAAAAAAGTGATGGTAGACATCATGAAAAAGAAGATATGAAGCGAGGTCGAGACTCACATAATGGACATGCAGCCAAAGAGAGCCCGAAAATTATCAGTCAATCTCGGTCTTTCACTGATGCCTTCAAACTGAAGGGTAGAGAGAGTAGACAAGATCCTGAGGCTGTGAATATGAAAAAGGAACCAGAAGAAAAAATTCAGCAGCCAGGAGTTTCTGAGTCAACCAGTGAAGATCCACAGAAAGAGGTGGGGGAGCAGGAGGAGGAGGACGAGAATAAGCCTTTGGTGATACCGGAAGGAAGGGACAACATTGCCTCTGTGCATGGTAATTAAGTTCACAGTCACACTCTCAGTTATGTAAAATCAGAAATTCCTTGCATTGTATAGTCATCCCACCGGTGACTACAAGGTTGTTATTTGTTGCTGCTGTCATGCTGTAGTGTATTAGTATGGCCATTGACTGATTGAGGCGGTGCAAAGCAACCCATGTGATCAACCAACCATCCACGCACTCACACCATGCAGGCAACAAAGATATGAATGACGACATGCAACTTACCAGGTTGAAGTCTAGGTATCAATGCTTGGATTTAATCCGGTTGTAGAACACACACACACAAGCACACACAAATGCACTCGCTCACTCATCCGCCTTTCTCGCACACTCTCAGTCTCACATCATTCATTGTCATGGTCACTGTGTCATGGCCAATGACGACAACAATTGTTTTATAATGGTACATTTGTAGTATGTATGTACTCAGTGTTACACATTATAATACATACAGTGTGTAATTTAATAGTGTATAAAAGCGATTTTGAGGTTTTCTTGTTCAATAAATATATTTGAGGATGACATTTACAGGTAGATGCAAGGAAATGTATTATATTCACTTTTTTCATGTTTTATCATTATTTTACCATAACTGTCTTCAGGGCTCTGCCCATGGCAAATCCGAATTTATCCGGTAAGCCGATCTGATGTGACACGCCCCGAGTTTGCACAGCTGTGGGCCATTGCAGACTCGTCTGCCATCGCATGGTCAACTATTGGGGATGCTGGAGGGTATGCTTAGTTCAGCTTTTTTATTTTTTTTTTTTTTCAATGTACTGTTTGATTTGTTGTTGCCCATGTTTGTGCAGTGTTAGGAAGCCTTGTTTCCTTCACAAATAAAGTCACTTTCCTCGCTGCCTTTGCATTGTGGCAAAAAGTTTGGCAAACCTTAACACTGTTTTCATGCTTACTAATCTAGCTTGTATTTTGAAAAAGTTTTACTGGTGAGCGAACCTGTATGCTCAAAATACTAACTCTATCTTATGGACTAGTAGAGAATTGTTAACACTTTGCACGAGTGGTCGAACATACAAATTTTACAGCTGTTGGTACAACACTCTCACTCAGTGAGTACGCTTCTGTTGGCTCAGTGCCATGCCAGCATATGTGGTGCTGTCATTGCAGGTGTGATGCTATACACCACAAAAACAGATCACAACAATCTATGAGCATAAAAATCGTAAAGCTTGTGCCTTTCATTAAAAGACCAACAGCAGCAACAACAACAAAGCTGTCTTGGAAGATCTGCTGCTCTTTTTTTCATGAGTGGACTTGGTTGTAGTGATGTTTTATTTTGTGTACTTATAATCATCTTTCATACAGGGTCGCTGAGTTCCTGCTGCAAAAAAGAGACAGCATTCAGAAGTTCATGCGCAAGGCCCTTTTTCACGCGTACTCCAATCAGTCTCTGACTGTAGAGATTTCTGAACGAGCATCGTCGGACAAGAGCAAAGGGGATGGTGCTGCTGAACAGGAAGGAGATTCAGAACTGAAGCTTGTCAACAAAGGTGTGTAGGGGTTAATTGTGAACAGTTTTTACTGTCATTTCTTTGATTTTGTCTTGTTGGTGAAAGATTTATCGTGAGGTAGTTGGGTAGTTATCGTGTGGTAGTCCATTTCCACATGTGTCCAATGTTTCCTGTACATTGGAACATTTAAACAGTCACTATAGACAGTGCAGCATGCATGAAATTCCTGATACTTTGAATTGATAGAAAGAGCAGGTAATCTGCTAACTGCACATGGTCTCTCCTCTAATGGAATATGACCTGTGTTCTCTTCATTTACGCTAACCAGTATTTTGCATGTTTTCCAGTTATTTTCAGATACAACAACCGCCTGGCAAAGCAACTGATCAAGACTTTCTACCCGACTGCTAAAGGTACAATTTCACCTTCTCAAACTGAAAGACACTTTAGTCCCTTGATAGCCTGCGCTTCACTAGGTCTGCTGCTGGCTTCATCAGTTCATGTTCCTGCATAGCCATATCTATACATGTGCACCATTCCTACACAAGAACATCTTCAACACCTCTCCAAAAAAGAAAAAAAAAGTCTGGTTGTAATGTTACCATCCCCCCCCCCCCCCCCAAACTAAAAAACTACAGCACTGCACAGTGTTGTACTCCACACTGCCACACATGAAGATGTTCACACTTGCAGCAGTGTTATCTGCAACACTGCTCAGTGTACACATGATACTGTGATACCGATAGCAGCCTGTCAGATCTGAAACACGAAACATGAAAAATGTCTTCACACTTAGTCACAGGCTGTATTGCCAAGCACTAAGGCAGCACTTTCTGGGATTTTCAATTTCTACACAGTCTAAATCTTCTGACAGCATCACCAAGCACATTCTTGAAGAGGTTCTGCTGTCTCTCAGAAGACTGCATGACACACAGCAAGACACATCACTGTCTTTCTTCAGTTTGACAGTCAAGCACATAACCCCTTTTTAACAGACACACACCTCTGGGAGTGCATGTTACCCCCAAATGGTCAGTGCAATTTATCATGGCAGAACATTTTTCCTTGATGTCAATCCAGATACTGAATCCGTCAGAGAACTTCAGTATAAAAAAAAATAGTTGCCGGTACATTGCCACAGATTCAAACAGAATTTTAAAACAATGATAAAGCAAAGATACCACATTATCATTATCAACACACCTTGCAGAAGATGTTCAAATGAGCATGTGCGAAACATACATTTCACTCTCAGTCAGGGCCGTAACAAAAACACCAGTCCTCTTGATGACAATCTCATAGTCGATACAGTTTCCAACCACTTGCTCAGATTGTTAGTGCCCAAAACTTGGATATCAGGGCTTGTTCATGGCTTGATCTTGCATGCCAGTGCAAAGATGCATTTTTATGTGACTGTAGCCTTACGTCGAACACAAAATCTTCTTTCTTCTTCTCTCTGCTGCTCAGATGCTGTCCTCAGGACGCATGCAGCTCACTGGTGCGTTAAACAACAACTACATGTGTAATACTGTGAATACAAACCGCAAACATGTATTGTCTCTTATGAAGATGAGAGATTTATGTCAGATAAACAGAACACATGCATCCTGATACATATCTTATCCGTCTTGAAACATTCCTGACATTTGTAACAAGACAGCGCAAATTAGACTGAGCCCGTATTTATCACTACTACGGTGTTGTCTAAAATTTGTGATTGTTGGTACAGTTACTCTTGCAGATGTGCGCTTTCATTTTTAGCGGTCGTACAGTACCCAGCTGTGTGAAGTACATTCAACAAATGTATCATTTCCACTATTCTACCTGTAGTTAATTTTCTAATCGAAGTCCGTCTGATTCTAAGTTCTCTGTTATGCACACTTCCTCTTCATCTTTGTCTTTGAATATGAACCTGTGCTGTTCATGTACACATAATGTTAATGCTTGATATACCAGCGGATGCACACAATTCAGTACACCACACTACAAATAAGTAGTGTGCTGTCAGGAAGGTATATATATATATCTGGACATTCACACTAATCACAGTTTGACACTGACTTCTTACAGTCACAACTCTGTCTCAAGTTCATGTACATGTATGTACAATGTACATGTACCACAATTTGACAAAGAAAATGCATGTCACTGTCAAACATTTATCATAGGATTCCAAGTTCCTCTTCATTTAAGAAGAGAAGTAAAATGCTGGTAGGCACTCTTGAGGGAAAAAACAAACAAGTGAAACAAAACCAAAACAAAATCACAGGGAATAACTAACAAACCGACCGACAAAGAACACTAACAAAACAACGACAGCTGACTGCAAACAAATGCCGACCTTTCAGATCGCTGACAAAAATCGTCGTAGATGAAATAAAACCCCTTGCTTTTACACCTTTAAACTTGTTTGCCTCATACCCATGCACATGTTGCGTTGCTGCGTTTACAAGTGCGACAGAGGTGACCGCCAGCCAGCGTTAATCTTTTGCCCTTGTCCCTCCATTGCCACCACTTTTGTTGCAGGAGAGATGACAGAGCGTTCTCTGTACGTAAATAATATCGGCCCAGGTGTTTCCACAGACCTTATGAAAGCCATCTTCCCGTGCTCGCTGAAGATTGGTGTTGCCAAAGCTAGCAAGGATATGAGGTGAGTTCCTGGATACACCCACCGACTTCTGCTGATTGCCTGAAGACCATGGATCACTTGTTTGCTGCTGTAGTAAGCCAGCATACAAATGCCAGAATATTAGACCTTCTGCCTTCCTTGTGCCCATGCGACAGTATCTTCAGAACAGCCTCAAGGTTTCTACTTGAGTTTCACAAAAAAAACAGCCTCATTGTGCAGTCACACTTATTCGTTTGTACCCAAAAACTGACACAGCGATGAAGTCTTCAAGAGTAGGCTCACACATTTCCCCTCCATCCCTTTGCAGCTATGCTGCCAGTGTGCAAAAGCATGCATAAATATATGAAAGACTCTCCCTTTGCTGGAAGCACCGTAACCTTACCGTTATGATACCATGTTTGCTGCGTGCCACACAGTGCAAGTCAATAAGCACAGCTTTTGTTCCTTAAATACACTCAAAGGCTATACCATCACAATCTGCAGAATGATACCCCTCTCCGGAGTTCTTCCACACCAAAAGTCGGCTGATCATGCCTCAGAAAAACATGAAGAGATTGAAGTAGAAACAGTTTCACGTCTGACCATATACATGTACTGTATTGTCTGCGAACAACATGTGGAGGTACAAAATAAGTTTTAACATCGATAGGAACTAGAGTGAACTTCTTTGCTGACACCACTGTCACTTACAGTGCCACATAAAACAGAATGGTCACTTCACTGTCCTTGACATGACATAACTCCATTCAGATATGGTCAGATACCACTGCAGACATAGTGCCACACTCGATCACCTGTATTCATACCGGAGTACATAATAGGTGAAGAAAAGTGGCACATCACCTGCCGGGAATGTGTACTGCCGCTGTGTCACTTCAGAATGGCTCCAATATTCCAGCATGGACTATTTCTGCATGTTTCTCATCAAGACACACACACCTACATGCATAAACATTTGTAAACACTGAAGCAGGTAGAAGCTTTCCTGTCTTCTCCATTACATGTATTGTCCGTGTTCGATGTGCAATGCAAAGTTCCTTCACAGTATTAATGTAACAGGTTTCTTTCAGTTGTACTTCTGCAAATGCAATACAAAGAAGAATGTAAAAAAATCAGTCGCGAATGAAACAAGGTTGGCAGGACCACAGTTCACAAGCTTAAATATTGCCGGCTAATTGGTTTCAGTGGCGTGATCATGACACACATGCTTGCATCTTAATCGCCTCGAACTATCCCCGCTCCTGCACACTCGCGATTCCGGAGCCCCTAACTAGAACAGTGGCTTTGGACCCTGAAGACCACATAACACTAATATTCCTGAACAACATTATGTAGATTATATTGGATTATTGTCCCAGTTTCCGGGCCTAATGATAATGACTCCTCGCTGAAAGCCTGGAGAAGGCAGTCAAGCTCACAGCAGACAGGCCATCAGTGTGTGAATCCTGCAGATACAAACTGCACGCTGATCAATGCAAATAGAAACTGAAATACATACCAAAATTTGGTAGCACTGCGTGCCACAGGGGCAACTGAAATACATACCAAAATATGTTCGTCAGCGCTGCGTGCCACAGAGGCAACATTTATGACCGGGAAGCCACTGTACCCCCAAATATTGTGCAGCTCTAGTTTTATTTGAAGCAGGCTTTTGCTGATATTCTGCATAAACCTGCTCAAGATAACATACACCTCTGCAACCCCTAAACTGTAGGCTTTGTTCTCCCAAAAGGGCACAGACTTCACTTCATTCTTCTGCGAACACTTCTCCCAGTTAGTAAAACTGTACACAAATGCCACCACAGTACATGTAAATCTAGAGGATCTGACATTAATTTGAACTTCTGACTTGATATTTAACTCGTACTATCTACCTGTGCAAGGTACATCCTGAAACAGACCATGAATCCAGTGAAAGTGGGATTAGGCATACACATAAAGCACATATAATAAAATATAAAAACAAAATCCATGCTATACTTAACACAGACCCTCTGCTGTCCTCTGTGAAGTCAGCTTTCGACTTGAACCACTTGAATGAATTTCAGATATTTTGAATTTGAGTAATCAGCTCTGGGTTGGTACCCCATGCTCTGTTGTGTGCATGGCATGGTTCCTGCACCTAAAAAAAACCAAGAAACCACACACCCAAAATGAGAATACCACAATCTATTTTTGCCATGTGCAGAATCGGACAGCGTTGATCACAAAGAAACAAAAACAGTATGTGATGCTGACTAGTAGTAGTACCGTACAGAACAAAACAAAATCATCAAATTCAAAACAAATTTGCATGTAAAATTACAATGTACTATTTAAGGGCTGTGGATATCCTGTTTGCAAATTGTAAGTATGTTTTTTTTCATCCCTCTCTCTCTCTCTCTCTCTCTCTCTCTCTCTCTCTCTCTCTCTCTCTCTCTGAGTTAGTGCTTTGAAGATGGATCTAATCTGTCTTTACTCAGGTTAAGCTGTTTAGCCTGTGGATGGAGTAACTCGAAGTGGGAAGGAGTTGTACATCTATTCAGTCATTCCACAAGTATGCAGGGTCTTAAGAGGTCTGGAGAGCTTTCAGGTTGAAATAAAGGAGAACACCCGACGCCTGTCCTTCACTTCTGCATATTTGTAAATGCAACAATTTTTTTTTTTCATCGTATTTTCAAGTTTGGCACTGGTGGAAACAGAGAGCGCTGATGCTGCCTTTAACTACCTTGTGGTCTACGATCAGATTACCATCAACGGCCGTGACTTAGTGCTGTCCACTTCTGAATATGACTGGCAAGGTAACCAGCTTGTTTCTTGTACCATTGTCAAAAATCAGCCACATGACTGATTTTCATTTGTAGTACTTTGTTAGTGGTACCCTCTGTGTGTGTGCGCGTGCGCATGCGCGCGTGTGCAAATTTCACTCGGCTAAGAGTAAGACTCGGGCATTTTTTTATTCTCAATTTTGGTTTGTAGTTTCATTTTTGTCTACTCTTGGGGGTGGTGTTTTGGATTTTGATTGCTTTTCATCATTGTTATCTGATTTTTCGTGTTTCTGTTTGTTTTGTTTTGCTAGAAGAAATTATTGAAGATACCTTATTTGTGTTCTGTTTGTTGACAGGTGCCCATGATAAATACTATAACAAAGGTCAGAAGACGGCACCCCAGAAACCACCCACCAAAGGTGAGAAGCCTGGAGCCCAGAAGTCGCCAGCCAGAGGTGAAAAGCGACCCAGCAGCAGCAGCACTTCCACCACAACCACCACCACCACCAGTGAGCCAGCTTCAAAGAAGGAGCGTAGATCTAGCCCTCCCCCAAACCAGGGTCACGGTGGTGGGGGGCGCGGTGGTGGGGGACGCGGCAGCCCTTCTCCCAGCAAGGGTCGTGGTGGTCGTGGCAGTCCTCCTCCCAACAGAGGCAGAGGTGGTGGTCGTGGCGCCAGTCGCGGGTCCTCTCGAGGCCGAGGAGCATCTTCCCCGAGGGGTGGGCCTGCGGGCAGAGGGCTGGGCCGGGGCCGCGGTTTGCTGCCTGATCCTGTTGGACGAAGTGAAGGGCTGCTTCCACTGCCAGGACCTCTACCACCACCGCCACAACCGCCACAACCGCCATCGCTTCTGTCACTCCCCACTGCACCACCATCCAATCCTGCTCGTGAGTTGTAGCTTGTTAATATTTCTTGTCAGGTCCCTGACGTCCTTGAAATTCTATCCTAATCCTAAATAATGGAATGTGAACTGAAGCAAAACAGAGACAGTAGGCGTTTGCATTAAGTTCTGCTATACTCTCAGATTTTTGCCAACTTTACTAAAAGTAGAATCTGTCAAGTAAACATTTCATAAACTTTTGCGAGTGTACCATTAGTTTAACTCCTACCAACTCACTGCCCTTATATTAATCGGACTCTGAAGTCGGTTGATTCATCCCCCGTCCCTAACAAAGAATTGCTGCATAATTTTTGAAGCCTGCTGTTTAGCTGTACTAAAAATACTCATGGAACACCAGCAAAACTGTTAGTTTGAGTAAAAATGACATAACCTAAGCCTCTAATGTTGAGTTGTGGTATTTGGGGAGCACTTTTGTCCAAAATTCCTGAACTGGTCAGAGTTAAACAGACTTCATTGCAGTCACAAGGTGAGGCAGGTGTTTGATACTGCCTGACATACTGTCTAAGACTTCAGTGTGTGCATTCTTCGGCAGTGGTGGCTGAGACAGAATTCCTCTTGGCCCAAGAAGAGCATGAACGGAGGACAGCAGAACTGCAGGAAGTGCGTCACCAGCTGGAGTCACAGGTCATGGAGACGCGGGCTAATCTGGTGATGGCTGCTCGCCGTGCTGAGGCACAAGCCGTCGCTCAGCTCCAGAATCGTCTCTCTCTCCTGGACCGCATGCAGCATGTCGGGACTGGTGGGAGGCCTGCTGCTGGGGTCAGTTGGAAATTAGAAATAAGAATTAATCCACCAGGGTGAGGGGGGGTTTTCGCAGGTTGTGTGGTGTTGTTGTTTTATTTCCATTTACTGAGATGGTTGGTTGAAGGAAGATCTTTTTCCACTACAAACAGGTGATGTCAAAGACAGGAACAACGAGAAAGGAAAAAAAAACAAACAAACAGCGCAAATGTTTGGTCCAAGCTGGTATTCGAACTATATACCGAACACTCTACAATCCTGGCTTCTCTCCCTCTATCAGGAATAAGATTAAATGAAATAATTCAGAATCACTGACTGAAAGTGAAAAGTCTAAACAAACCAGAAACATGTGATGTAAAAAAAATAATAATAATAAAATAAAATAAAATAAATCTGCTGGAGTTTAACCAACGAGCTGTATTCTGGCTGATCTCATGGCAGGATTACTATGCAGAGGAGGAACCCCAAGAGGCCCGGCGCTCTTTGCTTCGACGAGAGGACCTGCAGTCTGAGGCTGTTCCTGATTGGCCCAGAGAGCAACCTGAGTTCAGCAGGCCCCGCCCACCAGCCACAACCACCAGTGCAGCCTTCGAACCTCGGACATACCCCCACGAGGAGGAATATGCAGAGCCTGGTCGCAGGTCTGTGGATGATCACAGCACTGTCAGGGATTTAAATTGTTTGTTTTGGGGTTTGTTTGGTTTTTTTTGTTTATTGGGGGGGGGGGGGGGGGGGGGGGGGGCAGGGGTTTGAGGTTCATGCAAAAAAATTTTCATCAGTGGAAGACTGTGAGTGGCACAGTAGCAAAAGTGTTTGGTATTTATGCTGGTGGTTTAGACACTAGGAATGCCTGCAGTTTTTTCTGGTTTCATTGAAAATGAATTGTGTGAAGGTTCTGTTTGTGCTTCTAGAAGTCACCTATGAGGTAGTAGTGCTTTACTTTGTCTTTTTTGCGGATATTCCCCCCCCCCCCCCCCTTCAGTTTTTCCTTAAACCCTGACTTGCGCTCCAAAACACAGCAGTTATTGATTGATAAGGCACACCATATCATTTATAAATTCCAAAACTTGTGTCTGGTGTACAGGCCTGCTCCGTCACAACGACCACGTCCGTACCTGCTTGAGGCACCTGGAGAAGCCCCACCATCTCGGGTAAGGGAGGAAAAAGACATGTACCCGCCGGCATCAATGGGTGAAACTTACGATTATGGCCACACCACTGGTCGCCCTCAAAACGCCAGATATGACATGGAGGCCACTGTGGTCCGAGATGAACCTGCCCGTTCCATGCAGCATAGGCGTGGGGATGGGCTTTTGGAAAGGCCAAGGTAAGCTGTGTCAGATTACTTACTGTTTGTACATTTTACTGGTTTCTAGACTTTGCACATGTTGCAGCATTCTGGTAGCCGCTTGCAGAAAGCATTGTACGTGTAATGCTGAATGGCACAGATGCTACGTTCTTCTGTGTGCATTCTACACCTCAGAAGTAGACACAACTTTACCACCAATATAAGATCATGCTTTCTTCTTTTGAAAAAACAAAAAAACAAAAACAAAAAAACAGCTGTCTGTTTACCGTCAGTCCCTGTAATTGTCTTTCAGTTTCACAATTATTACAATCAGAAACTAAAATAGAATTGTGAAATTTTGGTCATTACACAGTAGCCACTTTAGAATTATTTTGGGTTAGATTTTCACATCACTGACACATAACTAGCATTATCTTCTTGTACATTTGAAATGCAGCACAGTCCGTTTTCATTTGTTGTGTGCAGGCGTAGCTTGGTTGAGGAGGAACGAGTCCCCAAAATGCGAGAGGTTTACGATTACAATGACCGTGAGCATGCTCGACATGGCGCTGGCTATCCAAGCAGTCACAGGTATGAAGATGAGGATTTCCGAAAGCATCCTGGACCCAGCAATTATGCAGAGCGTGAACCAGCTTCTTATGGCTACGATCGCCGCTATTGAACAGACTTCCCCATGTTCATTCTTTTTTGTCTTTTTTCTTTTCTTTTTCTTTTTTTTTTCCACATTGCATCAGTTGTGTTTGTGCATTTTCCTGAAGGTGCCCATTGTTGTGACATTGCTCAAACGTGCATTTCTTCATTCATTCATTTGTTGATGTGTCTAAGTGTAAGTCTTATCAGATTCTGGTAACAGTTAAATGTGTGGACGTTTCAGCAGATTTTATGGGACCTTTTTTTTTTTTTCAATCGGCTGCAAATTAATCAACTGGAGATTCTGTTTTTGATAGTATGAATTTTATTTTCTTGTGGCAGCATGTATGACTTTCACAGTGAACACTTGTGGCAGCACTTCAGAAAACCTGGTAGCGGTGACTGTGCGGAATGCACATTAGGTTCGATACTGATTTAGGTGTTTTACTTGATACGCTTGCAGTCCATGTTGAAGGCATGCTTTGCTTTTGTGGTTGATTTTTAGCCTTAGGAATTTCGAGCCTACTTAAGTTTGCCATTTTCAATTCTGTACTTATCAGTTTGATGAGGTTTTTGCTGTTGTCTCTGTTGTAACTTGTATTGATCTGGAGACTTAATTTGGGTGGATTACTTTTATCATTTGATGCAGGGTGTATGAGCAGGTACATAACTGTATTCTGGTGTAGTCACTGGTATGGTGTTGCACTTATTTTTCCTTCAAAATTGAACTGTGAATGTTTCAGTGCACTGTTAAAAAATAAAAATGAAAGCTAGGGAATTCTGCAGAAAGTAGGTGGATCTTACAAGATTATGGAGTAATGTTCTGACAGGAAAATTAGGCTGACTGTGTTTGCTGCTATGATAACCAAATTAGTAGATTTCAGTGTGTAGGTAAGGAAGAAACTGAATAACGTGACCCCACTCAATCAGAGCAGCTCATGTTTGACCATTGACATTTATGGCTTCCTTTTCTAAATAAACCAACAGTCGAACATTTGCTTCTTGTGTTGATTTTTGTTGTTGTTGTTGGAAAGTTCGTTATGCGATTATATCACATCTCTCTCTCTCTCTCTCAGTCCTTTATTTCTGTCTTGTTCTTGTTTCATACTTTAACAACGGCAAGTTAGAATATGGTATTTGTGTGTCAAGACTTGCCGTTGGGAAATAAAGGCTCTCTCTCTCGCTCTCTCTCTCTCTCTCTCTCTCTCTCTCTCTCTCTCTCTGTGTATGTGTGTGTGCAAAAAAAAGTACAATTACTTCATCTCATTTTAGGTGAATAGGCATGCGACAAGATCCAACTTGAAATAAGCACTAATGCACATCCTCTGAACACCAAGAAAACGTGCTCTGTGTTTGCCACACCCCTGTATTCAGACGCTAGTAATTCTGACCAAAATTCTTAAAAGTAGGTCATGGATGGACATAAATCTCCTATCACAGACGTTCCTTTTGCTGCTTCTCACGATCGGAACTCGAACTCGTGACTGACCTGTAGCGATATTTTAGTCTTGTTGGATTCGGATATATTACTGCTATCTCTCGGTTTGAGGGCAGACGTCATACGTACCAACAACGCACGCCAACATTTGGAACTGGCCACATGAAGAAACGTACGACGCTCGACTTCCTCTTAGTCTTACCATTTCATTTTCAGCGATAAAGTCGTCTGGTTCAGACGGCGACACACGGAAAACTTATGTGTGTGTATCTGTCGGTTCAAAGTGCACGAGGCACCATCACGTAACCCAAAGGGTTTAAAGAACAGTGTATACAAAAAGATACTTTAACTACAGCAAGACTTAACGTCAAGAAAAAAACAAAGAGATAGGCTTCTAACCAAAAAAAAATAATGCGACAAGGGAAAGGCATATACTGAACACAAACAACAGGACATCGAAAAAACCCTGTCCGGCATGTCGATAAAGCGAAAAACGAAAAAAAAAAAAAAAAAAACCAAAAAAAAAAAAAAAAAAATACCCAATAAACCAAACCCGAGTTCCTATCTTGGAACCGAAGAGTAGTGACTTAAAATCTATTGTTTCCTCCCTTGACACAAAACTTTGTATGCAGCAAACACCAGGACTGTCCATCCATCCCTGCTAGATAATTATTGTACGCACTCCTTTGTTCATTGTAGTGAAACAAGATAGGGTATCTTTGATAGGGCTACAAGCCTTGCCACGAAGTACGTCTCAAGACCCGAATAAGTACATGCTGCTAAAGTTCAGGAAGGAATGATAAAGGGGAAGAATGTTTGGTCTGCCTGTCCCGTTCTGGCGTCCTCCCCCCCCCCCCCCCCCCCACACGCAACTTGAAGCGTTCTCGAAAACAAACAACAACAAAACCCTGAACAACAAATCCCCCCTCTCCAAACCCCCTCATGATAATAATAATAATAATAATCTTCGTATTACAGGTATAGGTAGTGCGTGGTTTGCAACAAGGCTAGATGCGAATCCTGCATAATATATAATAATACTAATGACGACTTATAAGGCGCCTATACATGAAATGAAACAGGCTCTAAGTGCCGTACAACATAACTACATACACCCCTTTCATACAGACTCACAGGGAACATTCAAAGTTAAACAATATCTCACAACAAGCAGGCTGACACGGTGTGGACGGGCAGAGTAAATCAGTAATCAGTTTTAAATAGGTGTGTTTTTGAGGCAGCGTTTGAAGCTGGCACTGGACTCTGTGTGTCTAAGTGGTTTAGGAAGTTGGTTCCAAAGAGCTGCAGCCTGAAAGGAAAAGGATCTCTGACCATATGTTTTAGTTCATTACAAGACAATTCCGGCACCGGCTCTTTGAACTGAAATCACGGCGGACAAACTAACATCAAAGCGACCATCCTGCTCCCCCTTCCTTCCGAACCGACAAGACTGGGATTGCGATGATGATAACAATGGTTCTTTATTTTGCAATAATAGACTGGAGTATATGGCACAAGTGGCATTTGGCTCCACGCTACTCACCTTAGTGCGATGCAAACTGTTAACGGACCTTTCAAAACACACAAAACCAAGACAAAACACACACACAACAACAACAAAAACAGACATCAAACAAACAAACAATACAAAAACACAAAACCATCCAGGACATTATATCTCATTTAATCATTCGACTCTCCTGAAACGCAACGTGGTGGAAAAGGACGTTAAACTCCCAAACACCCACCCACTCACCCCTTTTGAAATTCATAATTACGATGATCAGGTCTTATTGTAATATGACCAGGTCACAAGCTGGCATCCACTGACCACAGTGCAGGTCATAATCGAGGTCCTCTCCTATCGTAGAAGTCCAGTCCTGTGATGTAACTCTCTTATAAAACGCGGGGTGGGTGGACTCTGCTGGCTGCTAGATCGCTTGATCCTCTCAGTTCATTGTTGACGCCTGAAAATGAAAGTTTTCTTTGTCTTGCTGTGTATTGGCCTGGCTTTGGCCAGACCAGAAATTTGGGATGACGAAGCTCTTCAGGTACGTTATTACGTCAATTATTTCATTTTCAACTTACCAACTGCCGCTACCTATATCAACACGCCCCCGCCCCCCTGCGAAAAAACAAAAAACAAAAACAAAAACCCAACGGAAAAATAGGGTATTCCAGCTGAACCTTTTGTTTTCTTTCTTTTCTTTCTTTTTTTCTTTTTGTAAGGTGATCTGAACATTGGAGAATGCTTTCTAAAAGCTCCAGCTCTGTGCAGCTTGCCAAAACCGTCCCAAACACGGTCGCCACAAAATCATTAAAATTTGCTAACAATCAGCGCTGTTTAAAAGTAAAAATCAAACACTGCCCCCCCCCCCCCCCCCCTTCCCACTTACAGCGAGAATGCCTCCGGGGTAGTTTTGTTTTACGCAGAAATAACTGGCCATTGCCACTCTGCGCAGAGAGAAAAGGACCGGGGCTGTTTTAACAATTCTTTATGTGTGTCTTCTTTACAGATAACCGTTGAAGATGCTCGTGAGTACCTTGGAATTGTTCTTTGTTTATGAGACTAAGATCTAACTCCTTGGATAAAATCATCACAGAAATCGATCCTTTACTTACGATTCTTCGAAAATCAGGCGGGAGAGAAACTCCATCACTACCTGCATCCACGTCGCCGTTTTTACAAATGGTGCAGTGCGCGACTGCAGGTAGTGATGGAATTTCTCTCCCGTGATGTGTAAATGTTATGATATATTCTTGTACAATTATAAAGCTTTTATATCCTTGACAACTATCAACCTTCATGACTGCCTTAGATGATTTAATGGCTATAGGCACTGCGCATGTCTTTCCTGATCCACACACACACACACACACACACACACACACACACACACACACACACACACACACACACACACACACACACACACACACACACACACACACACACACACTTCACATACATTTTTTGTCAGTTGTTTTAACAAGAACTTTGTTATTTTATTTTATTTTATTTTATTTTATTTTCAGCCACGTACGACGATGCTGAGGTCACAGAAGGTGCGTACGATATTCTGACCTGACATGCTGATTTTGGTACACTGCTTAAACTTTTATTATTTCAAGTTTTGAATAGTTCCTCTTAAGACCCAAACAAACGAGCAAACACAACGACATTTCCGGTGTGCTTTGAAATAAGTCCGAATGGATTTTGTTAACAAACATCACGTGCAAATTCCGTTAAATAGGCTTAACTTACGAATTTAACCATCCACTTACATTTTTTAACTGATTTTTTTTAAAAACAGAACTAAGTACAGACATCGACCTTGACTGAATCAACTACATGTATTGATAATTTGTTTCCACTAACAGGATACTTTGAGGGAGATATCGAACTTCCTAAGGTATGTGTGTAACCTAAAAAATAAATAAATAAAAATTAAAATAAACAAAGTTTTACGAAGCGTTATGCAAAGGACACCAGGCAAAACAAGATGGGACTTACCATAAAGGTAGGCATAAAAATGAGAGAAAGCTAGATAGATATCATAAGTAATTTCCGCCTCTAGATACAGGTAAGAGGAACTCGAAAACATGTAAAGTCTTTTTCAGACGGATCATTTTTATTTAAACACTGTGGGTTGTTTTTTTTTTTTTTTTTTTTCAGATCGATCTTGTTCAGGTATTTTCAACTCTATCTTCAAATTCTGTAATGGTTACAATCAGATCTTGAACTTGGTACTGTCTTTTTCAGTTCCGTAACGCCATCCGGTATTCCAGCGGGAAATGGTCATCTGGTGTAGTTCCTTATGTCATCAGTAGTTCCTATCGTGAGTGTAGTGTCTTTCCTTTAGATATATACTGAGAGAGTGAAATTCACTTAGTGTATCTGCGTGTTGTTGTTGTTGTTGGTGTTGTTGGTGTTGTTGTTGTTGTTGTTGTTGCTGTTGCTGTTGCGTGCGTGCGTGCGTGCGTGCGTGCGTGCGTGCGTGCGTGCGTGCGTGCGTGTGTGTGTGTGTGTGTGTGGTGTGGAGTTGAGGATGGAGGTGGGGGGGGGAGGATGTTGTGAAGAAGACTGAGAGGGAGAAGAGGAATAAGAACTATAACAAATACACTCAGTTTGTAAACAGTCCTGTATTTTCTCCGTATTTTCTTTGATGAAGACGTCTGTGACGTTGGTGATGATTTATAAACACCGGGTTTAGAAGTGCTGGTTTGGGGAAGGGGATAGGGAGTGGGTCCCTGGCAGTGGGAGGAGCCGGGGGGGGGGGGGGTATAATCAGACCTTGCTGACTGACTTTGATGACATCTGTCGCGTTGGTGATGATTTATAAACACTGGGTTTAGAAGTGTAGGGACAAGGGGCGCTATAGGGAGGGGGTCCCTGGCGGAAGAAGGAACCGGCGTTTATGGTGCCGGGCTGGGTCGGGTGGTGGGGGTGGGGGTCGGGACAACTCAGTTGGTGGAGTGATCTGTGGAAACGTGCGTGTTACTGCTTGACTACACCGCCACATTCTCCTTTGGGCAGCGTCCAGTACACGAAGCATCATCCTGCAGGCCATGCTCGAGATGGAGAGCAACACGAAACACGGCAGCACGTACTGCATTAGATTCGTGCCCAGGACCACTGAGCAAAACTATATCTACATTCACAGAGGCTCAGGGTAAGTGTAGTAAGTACACCGCAGTGAGGATACAGACATCACTCTCTGATCCTAGACTCCCCCCCCCCCACCACCACCACCACCCCGAGCCATAATTTCTGGCATGTTTTGACCACCATCGACCATGTCGACCACCACCCTCGACCATATCGACCACCACCCTCGACCATGTCGACCACCACCCTCGACCATATCGACCACCACCATCGACCATGTCGACCACCACCATCGACCATATCGACCACCACCATCGACCATGTCGACCACCACCCTCGACCATGTCGACCACCACCCTCGACCATATCGACCACCACCATCGACCATGTCGACCACCACCATCGATATGGTCGATGGTGGTGGTCGATATGGTCGAGGGTGGTGGTCGACATGGTCGATGGTGGTGGTCGACATGGTCGATGGTGGTGGTCGATATGGTCGATGGTGGTGGTCGATATGGTCGAGGGTGGTGGTCGACATGGTCGATGGTGGTCAAAACATGCCAGAAAATATATATGACCACCCCCACCCCCATCCCTCCACTCTCTCTCTCTCTCTTTCTCTCTCTCTCTCTCTCTCTCTCTCTCTCTCTCTCTGTGATTTTTTTCTTTTCTGTAGTACTTTTTCTGATTTAGTCATATCTAGTAGTAGCAACGCCCCGGCATGTTCTAAAATTGACTGTTTAGTCAAAACACCAACCGTTGGAAAATAAATACAGATTCACTTCATTTCATGTCATTTCTCTCCGTACCCAAGCAAACCTCACGAAATCCTGACCGGTTGGTTGCTTACTTGTTCTCTCCTACCATCCAAGGGTGATGCCAAAGACCGAAAAACGAAAAAGCTAGTACAAATCTCTGGCACCGGGTTTCAACCATAGGCCCGATCAAAAATGTAGCCCACAGCCATACCACGGAGTCTATATCGATCCCCCACTCACCGCCAAAGCTTCCCCTTCCAAGAGAACACACGGACAGAGAGAAAGGGTCCTTTCAACCAATGCCCCCTCCCTCCCTCTCTCTCTCTCTCTCTCGCTCCCCCCCCCCCCCCTCCAGAGGAAAACAGTACGTTTTTAAAAAAAGAAAAAGAGGAAACGGCGGCGATGTCAAGTGCTCCTCAAAACGAACAAGAGGGGGTGGACGGGGTGGGCTGGAGGGAGGGGGGGGGGGTGGGGTGGTGGGTAGAGGTTGAATGATACGTGGTCCTCATCAACTGTCCTGCTTTTTGTTTTCTTCTCAACGGTGGAAAACAAACAAACAAACAAACTGAAAAAACGACGGACATTGACCCAGATGCCAGTGAATTCCGCGGAACGGCTAAAAAACAACAACAAAAAACAACTCATGTCTGTTACTTTCATAGCTGCCACTCTAAGATCGGTCATCAAGGCGGCCAGCAGGAGGTGTCTATCGGGACAGGATGTGAGCGGAAGGGAACCATCATGCACGAGCTGAACCACGCGCTGGGATTCTGGCACGAGCAGAACCGATACGACCGCGACACCTACGTCACCGTCCACACCAGCAACATCGACTCAAGTTAGTGTGTCATTGACAGATAATTATGTCGTCTGAAACGTTTTGTGCTGTCCGTTGTGGCACCAAGCAATAGCAGCAGTTGTGTCGAGCAGCTGAACATTAATGAATACCCTGGACACATTCTCGCAGTGAAACTTTTTTTTTTTAAACTTTGACTGGTTTATTGATGAATATCGCAAAAGGTTGGAATGTACATTCCTTAATGGGTCACTGAATTTTGTTTTAGTGAAAAAGAAAGTAATTATGTGGCAGTCTGGAAAATGGTACGGTGGCGCCACGAAGACAATGAAACACCGAATATAAAACATAAGACATTAAAATACTTTATTTATCCCTGGATAGGGAAACTGCAGGATGCCCGCATGATATAAAGACATGGCATGAAAAACAGATGTTACATAAACGACGCTGTAGAAACCAACAAAGACCTATTAACAGGACATCACCTTAATGCCTAATTACATTTAAACATCAAAAAAATGTTCATCTAAGTCTTAGTGAGCCATGGAATAATGTGTGTGATTTTCATATCCCCAACACAGTCCACCAGCATGACTTCGCCAAGCACACGACTCACGACATGAACACCCTGGGATCTCCCTACGATTTCGGTTCCATCATGCACTACGGCGCGTACACGTTCGCGCGGGACAAATCTCAGCCAGCCCTGTCCCCAAAACCCGGTAAAGCTAACGGAGTGACCATGGGACAGCGACTGGCCATGAGCACACATGACGTAGAGCGGATCCAGGCCTTATATGGATGCACAAGGGGTGAACATTTTTTTCGTATTATATTACGTAACCGCAGTTTCGTTCCGGCATAACCCATAATGATAACTTTGTTTGTAACACTACCGAAGTTGTTCATGGAAAGGAAAGGGGTTTTTGGCTCCCTTGTGTAACAATGGGAGTCTATGTATTAACCCTCCGTCGTCTGTCTGTCTGTCTGTGTGTGTGTGTGTGTGTGTGTGTGTGTGTGTGTGTGTGTGTGTGTGTGTGTGTGTGTGTGTGTGTGTGTGTGTGTGTGTGTGTGTGTGTGTGTCCAGAAATGAAACTTTAACATTGTCATTTTCTCAGAATCTACAAACAGCAGAGGCACCAAACTTGGCATGCTGATGGACAACCACAAGACCTTTCAAAACATATCATTTTGAATGACCTTGACTCAAGGTCAAGGTCACCAAAGCTCTCTGTTTGAAAATTTTACATTGGCATTTTCTCGTAATCTACAAAAACCAGAGGTTTTAAACTTTGCATGATGATAGACATTGATAAGAGCTTTACAGGTATACATGTAGTCGGTGGCCTTGTGCCAAGGTCAAGGCCGTACAAACTATTTTTGTGAAACCCTAACATTGGCATTTTCTCAGAAACAACAAACAGCAGAGGCGCCAAACCTGGCATGCTGATAGACAGTGATAAGACCTATGCACACATACCACCTTAAATGACCTTGACTCAAGGTCAAGGTCATTAAAACAGTGTTGGGAAAATGTACATTTGCATTTTCTCAGAATCCAGAAGAATCAGAAGCATCAAACTATATGTGCAATGACTGACGTTAGCAGCACCTTTACAGACATACCTGTGTTCAGTGACTTTTAGTCAAGGTCAAGGTCATGCAAGTGGTTTTTGGGAAACTTTAACCTTGGCATTTTCTCCAAAACAACAAACAGTAGAAGCACCAAACGAGGTACGATGATAGACAGCAATGAGACCTACCTTTCTGAATGACCTTGACTGAAGGTCAAGGTCATTAAAGCTGTCTGTTGTGAAATTTAACATTACTGTTTTTGGAGGAACTACAAATGCTAGAGGCATCAAACTTGGCATAATGATAGACATTGATGAGATCTCATTTGAAATTGATGAGATCTCATTTGAATGACCTTGACCCAAGGTCAAGGCCATACAAACTGTTTCAGGAAAAATTGTAATATTGCCATGAACTCAGAGCGCCAGAGACACTTTACTTGGCATGATAATGGATAGTGATAAGAGCTGTACAAACATACTCTTGTGCATGACCTTGACCTTTACGTGTCACAAGGGAGCCGTGGAGGCTTTTGCCTCTCTAGTTTGTTGTTGTTATGCATGCATGCATGTTTATACGTTTTTCTCTTCGTTTCAGATACCTCCCACATCACGCGGCCATCTACAACTCGTACGTACAGCGTGTCTCTTTGACCAAAACTGATGATTTTTCCAAGCATGAGATCGTAAAGCAAGATCCTGCTTTTATGATACGCTGGAAAAAAATTGTGCCTGAAGAGTTTTAACAGCCATTTTGAATTTCAGCCTCGTTTTGGGCACCCTGACAATTACCATCTGACATTCGACGGATGAGAACATGAAAACCACGGAAAAAAATTTCTGAGACAGAGTATAACTATTGCTACTATAGACTTAATGGAGATTTTTTACAGCGCCTGTACGAGAAGCTCTAGGTACAATAGTATGCATTGACTATAACGGCGTGCTTTGCATTATTTTCGTCCTTTCTCTGCACCGGCAGAGGACGTTGTGAACTGTAACTTTGACTCCGGCCTGTGTAACCTGGCGCAAGACCACGCCGACAACTTTGACTGGTCCCGTCGGTCTGGACACACCCCGACCTCCAACACCGGACCTAACGCCGACCACACCAACAGCGCCGGTAGAATATTAAGTAGTATTGCACTAAGACTGTGTTCTTTTTATGTCCAAATTCTCAGGACATGGTTAGACCAAAGTCCACAGTGAAATGCAAGTTCAAGCATTTTTCTTGCCAAGAAACATGTTCCGGCCTGTGCCTTTTAGTTGAAACAATAGATCGAGATGTGGCTATGGACAAAGCAAGTAACATGTGTCCTTTTTCCTGTTTTCTTTTTTGAGGGGTGGGGGTGGATTGTTGTGGTGAGGATTGCTTCTGATGAACAAACTAACAGCAAGGACCCTTTTGATTACCATCTAGAACTATAGTGTGAATTCCATGATTTTACGGAATAATAATAATAATGATAATAATGAGTATTGTAAAGGCGCTTTACCCAGTTTCGTGAATCGGCTCAAAGCGCCGCGAACTGAACCCAACACGCACGCTCACGTGAATCACACACATTCTCTCACACACTGGACATAAACACATTACAATCACGTGATGCGAAGGGTCAGCTCAGCTATTTAAATTTCGGAATTTAGAATTGCATGTATTTTTCTGATTTGGTGGGCTGAACATTTCCGGAACGACCTCGGAAGGCCATCCTTGTGTTTATGTTTTTGTTGAGATACTGCTGGTGTGTTGCGCATATTTCTGTCACTGGTCTACCACACTGGACTTTACGTATTCTACGTTATGCCGATCCAGTCCTGTCGAACATTGCTGTTGTCACAATTATGACTCTACGGCTCATTCAGTTTTTAATGTGTGCGTGCGTGCGTGCGTGCGTGCGTGCGTGCGTGCGTGCGCGCGCGCGCGTGTGTGTGTGTGTGTGTGTGTGTGTGTGTGTGTGTGTGTGTGTGTGTGTGTGTGTGTGTGTGTGTGTGTGTGTGTGTGTGTGTGTGTGTGTTCTCAGGCAGTTACATCTACGCCGAAGCTAATGGACACCACAACAACAGGGCCAGACTTCTGACACCCACCGCTCCGGCTGGCCAGTACTGTATCGACTTTTTCCTCTTTCAACACGGCAGCCAGGAGGGCAGCTTCCAGATCCTGGCCTCGGGCAGCAGGATCCGCGAACAGGCCGTTAAGACCATCGCAGGATCCCAGGCAGCCGAGTGGAAGCACTACAGGATCAACCTGAACGTGCCCGCCAGCTTCAGAGTGAGTCATCTGATCAGTTCAAACCTGCTCTTTCTGTGCTAAGAGTTTTTATCCATGACGCAGCATGTCATGTGTGCTGAGTGTTTGGCAAATTGGGGGGGGGGGGGGATTTCTAAGATCTAATATGGAGATAAAGATGAAGCATTGTGGCGAAATTGACATAAAGGCAGCTCTTGTTGCGAGTATCTGTTTTGCCTCCTGTTAGCACCAGGTGGAGAAGACGACGCCATAATGTAAGAGACTCCGGCGCCAGTGACTGCAGTGAGCTTCGGCCATGCTCTAGTAACGACTATGACAATAGCAGACTAACAGAAATTGCATTCCAACAAATAAACCGTTTTGCAAGCTCTGTATTTGGTTTCGTAGTTTCTGATATCAAGACAGAGAATACAAATAGAGAGTCGGCGATAAGACTTCAGCAGCCCAACGTAGTAAATGTGAGGGCCCGAAAATTGGACCATAGCATAGGGTGAGGTAAAAATGTGTTCAGCTCAGCTCAGTTCAGTTCAGTTCAGTTCGGGTCTGGTCGGTTTGGGTCGGGTCGATTTGGGTCGGGTCGGTTTGGGTCGGGTCGGGTCGGGTCGGGTCAGTTCAGTTCAGTTCAGTTCAAGATAACTGCGCTCGGAAAACTCCATAATTATGCGCGCGACCCCATCTCTCACACGTCTCCATGGCCAGTGTCGTTTTTCACACTGTTTGAATGATCGTCTGGTTCACAAAACGTGTGATACTAAATCTGGTAAGGTATTTTGCCTCAATTCGTTCACAGTCAACGAGGGTGGGTGGGTGTTTGGGAGTTTAACGTCTTTTCCGTATGGGTGATATAGAAGAGGGGGCAACGAGGAAAAGACCAGGGCAAGTATTTGGCCCCAGCTAGGATCAGTACGTCAACGAAGAACGATATACTACTCTGACTGAAACATAGCAAAACTACTTTTAGATAATGCTTTATGGCTTTCTGTGTGTTCACTTCACGATACTTATCAAGATTATGCATTTCCTTCCCCCAGGCGATTCTGCAGGCAAACATCGGAAGCGGGAATCTCGCCGACGTTGCTATTGACGACTTCTCATTCTACCACGGTCGCTGCCTATAATGATCGCGTACTCGTTTTCATAAAACTTCAGTACCAACTTTGTGAAGTTAATTTTCGAGAAGCGGTGTAGGCACTAAGCGAAGGAGCTTGCTTTAAAGTCTTTTGTTTTAGCCGTCAGTGTATTCGGTTGATTAAATGGGATAATGACAGTTCAGCGTCGAATTTCATTTCAGAGGGTGTGTGTGTGTGTGTGTGTGTGTGTGTGTGTGTGTGTGTGTGTGTGTGTGTGTGTGTGTGTGTGTGTGTGTACCGTGGATATTTTGTTCTTCGCGTTGAGGTATGACACGATAAAACTTCATTCATGAAAGACCCCGATAAAATTGTCCTTGAGGAATTAATAAAGTGTTATTGAACTGAATTTAATTGGATGCATTAAGTAGTGGGGGGGAGGTGTTTGGGGGTTTAACGTCTTTTTCCACCACATACGGGTGATTTCAAAGACGGGGCAACGATGAAAAAGTCAGCACAAATATTTGGCCCCAGCCGGGATACATTAAGTAGCGTTTTCGTCTCTGGCACACTATGTACTTTTGTGTTTTCTATTTACAGTAGAACATATGTACACTTATCCGTCATCTCAAACTTGCTGATGTGGCAACAATATCGGTAAACATTTGTTCAGGTCGGTTGTCAGCGCTGTGACAAAAGCAGTCAAGATGAAATTAGCCCAACACTGTATTGTTTTGCGTACCTGAAAAATATAAATAATCCAATCTTGCGCAGTACGAGAAATTTTAAAGAATTCTAAGATTCAGCAAGAACGTCATTTGCTGTGCAAGAACTACTTCTGTAAACATGCAGCAGTAATCATTATAGCAATAGCCTCGATTCAAGGGGTGCAGCTGTCCTATTTAACCATTATTAATGACCTAAACATACAGATTTAGAAATAAAATCTTTACGACTCCAGCCCAAAAGCGTATCCCTCTTATCGTCATTTTCCAACCCCCACCCCTTCCCACCCCAAGCTATTCATATTACAATCCCCACACCACCTCACTCAGCAACCCGCTTCCTTCCCGGTCCCCGCCCCATTTTGTGACTGTCTTTTGAACACGCCCAAAAATGTCCTCAAAGGTGTAGCACAGACTGCGTACCTATTTCAGTTGAAAGCGGAATCATCTGGTTTTACAGTGACTATGCAAAGTATAGTAATCTAGGATTAGAATAAACTCGAAAATGGCGGGCAACTATCAATGTAGGAAACTACACAGGCATACAAAAACACACAAAAAAAACAAAAACATCTTGAACACCAATACAGGGGATATCTTGGGTATCTTCTCGTGTGACAGACTCGCTTTATTGAGGGATTTGTTCTTGTTGTTTTGTGGGGGTTTTTTTGTTTTTATTTGGTCTTTTCGGTTGGCTTTTGTTGTTGTTGTTGTTGTTGTTTCAAATACCGATACCGATACCAAAAAAGTAAGGCACACAACATACTAACCAGTGATCGAAAACAGTAAAATATTACTTTTCTTTCTTTTATATACAATAAGTGCATCGTCGCCTACTAACTGTAAAGATAAAAACCACAAAACGCTTGTTTCGAGTTTTCAGTCCACAGTTAAGTGTGTTATCTTGGCGACACAATTTCGATGTGGTCGCCTGGCAAAGTACAGTTTTCTATGGAACGCTTGTCGCGTCAAATATTATACAGTCTTCGATACACTCCCAGCTTTCAGAATCGTCCACTTGTAAGGCAGAATGTTTTCATTACGTTAATGTCTCAGTTTTCTGGCAAAAGCCTTCTCACCGAATTAAAGTAGGTTATGGTGAGCTAACCGCAAAGTGGCAAAAAAGGTGTTTCAATACCGGCTGAGGCTGTAACTTTTTGCGTTGTCAGTCGTTCTTTTGTTGTTGTTGTTGTTTGGTTGTTTGGTTGGTTGGTTGGTTGGTTGGTTGGTTGGTTTTTGTTGTTGTTGTTCATCTCTTGTATCTTTGTTTTCCATAGCGCATATTTTTCCATACTATCAAGGTAACAAAAAAGAAAAAAAAGGGCATGGTATGATACTTGATGTACTTGACAGAAGTATAACATTACAACAGTTTTAGATGCAATCTTTAAGTTTTGACGTTGACAGCCAGCCATAGATACCGTCTAGATAGATACCGTAAAATTACTGTCCTTTTGTTCTGTGACCTCGTATTTAAAGGTCCTTATCCCCTCTAAACATTTTTGGTGCCGTGCAGTGTGACAAGGGACGATGAAGGCCTGGATCCTCTTGATTTGTGTGGGGCTTACCTGGGCTCTTCCCCCGCCTGCAGACGTTGAGGTTAGTGCAAGCGCAAAAAATACATAAATAAATATACAAAATGTATACAATCAGGTTGTGCTGTAAGTATCTCCTTTCTGACCAGTTTCGCCGATGTGTGTTCCAAAAATCTATATAAAAATGTACATTTATAATTGCAAATTTGTTCCATATGGTTTTCGTCGCTCCTCTCTTTACTGCTTCTGCGACTGCTAATGACTTTGAATCTTCAAGATCAGCGAAAGTAGACTGGTAGAAGGGCTCTCGTTGAGAATCAACTGCTAGGAGATGAATGCAAATTCACATTCCTTGCAAACAACGTATATTGCACCGTTTAGTTACCGATATCACACGCGTCTGACTTGTTTTTCATCTGTATGTTTCCAGATTGAAGTGGAAGACGTTCGTAAGTATTTAACAGTCCACCTCTTGAGGTGCTTCTCACAGCTTCGTGTTTCCGGGTAAATCTGTTTTAAAAAAAATCACGGAAACATTGTAATACCTGAATTCTAATAAAGACTCTGAACTCACAGAATCCTGTCCTCAAAAACTGCTTCACCAATTTCCGGAGGAATCATTCCGTATTCTGAGCACGTACGCAGCGGAGGACAGTCAGCTTGAAATTTTACATTATATTATTATGAACGTGTTAATGATGAGTGGTATTCAATACTACAAAAATAATCCGTTTTGTTTTCGATTCTGCCTAAAGCCACTGATGACGATGCTGAGGTGACGGAAGGTGAGCATGTGTGACTGGCTGTTAACAACTTGACATAGCAACAAACATGCACAAGAGAAATTCCTATCACCCTTCTTCTCTGAATACATATACTCATGTCAGCTCAACAGTACTGTCGTTCTGTATGTATACTGGAGGATGGAATGTTTGTATTATGGTAGTAATATGCTAGAGCTAGTTAGCTATTCAGTAAATTGATCACTTACTTACTTACTTACTTAACTTTGTTTGTGTGTGTATTGACAGGATTCTTTGAGGGAGACATTGAACTTCCGAAAGTAAGCACTTCTCTCTCTCTCTCTCTCTCTCTCTCTCTCTCACACACACACACACACACACACACACACACACACACACACACACACACACACACACACACACAAAAGCACGCACGCACGCACACACGCGCGCGCGCACACCATCGCAAATCTAGACCCAAGGAAACAGACAGTTCTTGCAAATTAACATCGTCTCCTGAAAACAATAAAAACAGTTAATACAAGAAGACACTAAAGTTTATCTCGCCTAGTTCTACATGTATCTGTATTTGACTTACAGAACTGACACTTGTTTCCCCCGTTGTTCCAGTTCCGCAATGCTATCCGTGGTACTTCTCACAAGTGGAGTGGCGGAATTGTTCCCTACGTCATTCAGTCCAGTTACCGTAAGTTGCGCCGAAAGTTGCGAAATTTACCTCCTTTGAACGACCGTCAAACGTCAGTGTGTTGCATTTGGAAGTCTACTAATCTTTATTTCAAGAGCACAGGCGCAGTCACAAGCGCAAACTGTCCTAAAACAGAATGCTCCCTACTATATACAGCCTATAGTAATGGCAGCATTTGTATCTTTTAAGGGGGGGGGGGGGGGAGGGGGGGCGGGATAGTCGAGTGGTAGAGCGTTGGAGTTTCAAAGCTCGGGTCGTGAGTTCGAATCCCGGCTGGGGCCAAATATTTGTGCCCCGTCTTTGATATCACCCAATGGCCATGTGTGGTGGGAAAGGACGTTAAACTCCCAAACACCCACCCACCCCACCCGTATCTTAAACAGTGGCTAAGAAGACCGTGCTCAGTTTTCAGTGTTGTCACTGTGCTGATTTTGATCCTTAAGAAAAGATTAAAAAGCGCATTTATAAACTGAAATCTTTCTATTTGATCAGTTTTGGTGCCCTCCTTTCTTCTTCTTCTTCTGTGTGCTGGTTTATCTCAACAAAAAATCTATATTATGAATCAGGAATTCGCCTTCTAGGAAGATCGAACTACGTTAGCGCTATGAGTTGCTTTTGCTGCGAGAATAAGCGCTAGATACGTATTATTTCTTGTTATTATTATTACTACGTCCTGTAGCTTGGGTTTGCTCGTGATCATCATTCAGTAACGTGATTATTCTTCACTGACTAAAATATAACAAAGAAATTGTAGTTAAGATTATGCCTTTTGAAAGAACGCAAAACGCTATTTGCAGCATCCACTACGAAGTCCACCATCCTAGCAGCGATGCGCGAGATTGAGTCCAACACGAGACACGGCAGCCGAGACTGTATCAAGTTTGTTCCCAGGACCAACCAACATGACTACATTTACGTTCAGAAAGGCACAGGGTCAGTACATTTCACTGTCGCCATTTCCCATGCTGAAAACATGTTTACCGTAAAACAGAAAGGTACTTTTGAAACACCGCGGCTTGATTCTCTGAATTTCACTCGTAACGGTAATGCAAATAAAGTAAAGCAACATATGGTCATTCACGTCTTGCACTTCTACCGTGGAAGCTTCTTGTGTGAGCGAAGGACACAAATACACATGGTCTAAAAATGCCTATTATTATATTCCCTATTAGCCTCAGGCATCAGAGTCCCCCTTAAAAAGCTTCAATCTAGAAACAATTACTACCATGAACAGACCATTCAAAGGTACGCACCTGACAGGGGTTAAAAAAAAAAATTGAATGTCTCCTTTCCGCTCAGGCCTCACTCGAGTAATGCACGTCTACTTTCTCTTTACATCAGAGTGGCAGTTCACACAAATCCGCTTGCCTCACTCGTGTCCCACCTCTGTGCAAAAAGTCCCAGCTTCACTGGCAGTTTGCCTCTTTTTGTGACCGCCTGCCATGCACCTTGACTTACACGAAAAATCACGAAAATCACGCTTTTCATGACAACAAAAATCACTACAGGCTAGCACACTTGCCAAACAGGGTACCTCAAACAAACACTAAACATGATCACACGGTCAATTTGTGTCCTTACGTCTGTGCTTCTTCTCGAACACTTCTCAAATGGACAGCCCAGTTCCCCGCGTGAAGCAGGCTGTGCGCTGAAGATCCAGGCTGCCGTAGCGTTTCATCACCAGTGAGGTTTCTGTCGTCCGGATCTGTAGTCTCAGGCCTTCGTGTAGTGGGTTCACCTGTAGCGGATGTTCTGTTGTCCGGCTTCTGATCAACTCTGTACCATCGGTTTCACTGACGTTAGTCTCTGTACTGACGGACGTGAAACAGGCTAACCGAGACAACTAATGACTAAGAAGAAAAAAGCCAGATATTTCACAGTGTGCCCAGTTCACCGACACAGTGCAGATTCAGCCTATTGAGAATATTGTCCGCATGAGCTGTCTCCTTGGCATTCACAGAACCGCGGCAAGCATACATTTTTCGTGGCAACTCTGTGCCCCGCCACGAAAAATGCATGCTTGCTACGACATGGGAGACAACTCATGCGGACGATAATCTATGAGACACTTAATCTGCACTGTGCCAGTGAATTCGACAGAACTGATCGCTTCTGTGCACACAGTGAAATGACATGGTTTCTACAAAGTTGTTCAGAACTGTCCACGTTTTTGTCACCGATCATGTTTGTTTTATAATTCTTAGCTTTTATCAGTTGCCTCGGGGAGCCGGGTTGGCCGAATGGAAGAGCGTTGGACTTTCAATGCCCAGGTCGTGAGTTCGAATCCCGGCTGGGGCCAAATATTTGTGCTGGCTTTTTTTCTCGCTGCCCTGTCTTTGATATCACCCATGTGTGGCGGAAAAGGACGTTAAACTCCCAACCATCCACCCCACCCACCCTTATCAGTTGTCTCGGCTCAGGTCTCGGTTAGCCTGTTTCACGCCGGGACAGAGGCTAGCGTCACTGAAGCCGATGGTACAGAGTTGGCAACTGGTCTTCTCGTGGGCAAAGAATTATGTTCTTTTGTCTAGCTGTCACTCCAAGATCGGACACGTTGGCGGCCAGCAGGAGGTGTCTATCGGGACGGGATGTGAGCGGAAGGGAACCATCATGCACGAGCTGAACCACGCGCTGGGATTCTGGCACGAGCAGAACCGATACGACCGCGACACCTACGTCGTCATCCACACCAGCAACATCGACTCGTGTGAGTTACTGCCTCCCTCCCTCCCTTCCCCGTTTGACGGTAGACATGGCAACAAAAATCTATCGGAGTGTGCTT
This sequence comes from Batillaria attramentaria, assembly GCA_018292915.2. Lineage (NCBI taxonomy): Eukaryota > Metazoa > Mollusca > Gastropoda > Batillariidae > Batillaria > Batillaria attramentaria. The sequence goes on along the minus strand of JACVVK020000109.1, from coordinate 575,266 downwards.
TACAGAACCGGACTGACTGCATGCACGGAGTAAACGTAGCCTAATTTGTTTTATAGGTAGTTTCTATTATTGTTGTTGTTTATTTGTTTTTGTGTTTTGTTTTGGTTTTTTTGTTGTTGTTTGTTTTGTGTTGGGTTCTTTTATGTTTTGTTGTTGTTGCTGTTGTTTGAGTGTATGTAACGGGGCGCATGTGACGTCTTTATGGACACCCTCTCTTGTTAAAATGCCCATTGCTTTGATGACAGGTAGTTAGGGAATACGCCAAGACTGATGACAGCGTAGCCTACCTTTGGTTTCTCCTATCTCGCATTCTGCTCAAAACGCTACCTTGCTGTCGTTTTATATATATATATATATATATATATATATATATATATATATATATCATCAGAGCCACGTTTGGAACTCCATGTCATCTTCCCTGAGAAACATTCCTTCCCTCCTACAGTTTAAGGCACAATTCAAAACACATGTTTTCAAATTAGCTTGTAATCTTTAAGTTAACTCTAGCTTGTAATCTTTAAGTTAACTCTAGCTTGTAATCTTTAAGTTAACTCTAGCTTGTAATCTTTAAGTTAACACCACCGCCTGTATTGACGTGTATAAATGTGTGCATGTGAATGTTGTGTGTATGCGTGAGCAAAAAGCGCATTGAGTGCTTTTCTAGGCAGAACTCCGCGCTCTACAAATGTAATATATTATTATTATTATTGTTTACAAACTGTTAGAGCGATTTTGAGATTGAAAATGAGGCCACCCTCGCTTTAATAACATGAAACAATGTATTCGTATAAGTTTCATGGACTTCAATAAGACGCTTATTGTCATTTCTCACACACAGCGCATATGCACGACTTCACCAAGCACAGCTCCCGTGAAATGGACACCCTGGGAACTGATTACGATTATGGGTCCATCATGCACTACGGAGCTTACACGTTCGCCGTCAACAAAGCCCTTCCCTCCATCTCCCCCAAGCCGGGGCACGCTGCCGGAGTGACCATGGGCCAGCGACTGGCCATGAGCAAAGAAGACGTGACGAGGATTCAGAAACAGTATGGATGTCCAGTAGGTGAGTATCCAGTACCAGGCTACGGACCGTCTGTGTAGAGTATTTGAGTTGAGAAAAGGACTAGACCATGTTTTTCCCTGAGTTTTGTTTTGCTTCTTGGTGTTTTTGTTGTTATTGTTATTGTTGTTGTTTTAATTGAGCGAGCTCCGTGGATCCACCAAAATTTGCAGGTCCATTCGACGAATTATTGGTCAGATACACTGTATTCTATTGTTTGTTTCTTGGGGTTTTTGGTGTATTTTGTTTCTTAATAGTTTTTTGTTGTTGTTGTTGTTGTTTTGCTTTTAAGTTCTGTCGTTCCACCAAAATTGTCATTTGTACATTGAATTATAGCACAGATGCCCTGCTCATACCAGTAAAATTCAATTGCACGTTCTACTTTGAATCAAATCTACAGAATAATACTACCCGTTCAACCTGCGGTTTCCCGTTTCTTTTCAGACACCACTCACATTGCAAAACCGTCTACATCACGTAAGTGTACAGTAGGTTATTAGAAAAAAGTTCATAAGTTGATTTCACGAATAGGATGCAAAAGTGTGCAGTAATTCTCTCTCTCTCTCTCTCTCTCTCTCCCCCCCCCCCCCCACCCCGTTGGTTTTTTTATTTAGCAAAGCAGTTTGTAAAAAAGACAGATTATGCCTACAAACCATTATCCTGGCGTTAGTTGTTGTTTGTTGTTGTTTTGACATAAAACATCACACTTGCGTGCTCTGACAGATGACATCGTGAATTGCAACTTCGACGCCAGCCTGTGCAATCTTCACCAAGACACTCACGACAACTTTGACTGGACACGTCGGTCCGGTCACACCCCGACCTCCAACACCGGGCCCAACGCCGACCACACCAACAGCGCCGGTAAAACTATACCTTTCTCCGTCAGTTACCGCATCAGGAATTTGTATTGGGTTTAACAGCTGGTTCCACTCACTACCATGTCCGTACCCTTCCACACAATAACTTAAAAATCACGCACACATATATACCTAGAGGTTTACATATGTCACACCCTCCCAGGAAGCCGTCGTGTGCGCGCGCACACACACCACACCACACCACACCACACCACACCACACCACACCACACCACACCACGCCACACCCCGCCACACACCACACCACCACACACCACACCACACCACACCACACACCACCCCACCCCACACCACACCACACCACACACCACACCACACCACACCACACACCACCACCACCATCAGAGACAGAAAGAAAACCAGGCGTTATTGCAGAACGTTTTTAGTTACACGCAATTTTTCTAACAGTCTAGCTCAGCCCCGCGGAGGTGGAGGTGGTTGTTTTTCCTCTTCACGTTGTGGGTACACACAGCACACCTCTCTCTCTCTCTCTCTCTCTCTCTCTCCTGTTGTGTTGATTTACCATAATTACGGATGGATCTAGTCTTCGATCACAATGCTGTCTAAAGTATTTGTTCCACACTGACCTGTGCTTGTTCATGCTCATTAATTGTTACGTTTCTACTACCTGCATTGCAATAAACTAAACTAGTGTCCAAAAGAAACGATACCAAACTGTTGTCAGAATGTTTTTGTGCAAAGTGATCCCCGAGGCCTAAAAACATAGGTTTACGTATTCCACGTCCCAGATACAGCGTCTGCGCTCGGGAATATCGGAAACATTTGCTAATGAAATATACCACTCTGAAATTGCTGTATTGTTCTGCTTTTATTGTATGTCCTTGCCAACCCTTGGTATCGTTTCTTTTGGACACTAGTTTAGTTTAAACCAATACCGAGCGTGCACGTCAAAGATCTCATTCCAAACGGGAGCTGTCTTGGAGGGTGGTGATGGGGTGGCAGTGAGGGGTGGTGTTTAGGCATCCACTTCGTGCCTTTTCCACTACGTGTGGGTGATATCAAAGACGGGGCAACGAGAAAAAGGCCTGCACAAATATTTGGCCCCAGCCGGGGTTCGAACTCACGACCAGAGCATTGAGAGTCCAACGCTCTACCATTCGGCCATCCCGGCTCAAAAGGGAGGGGTCTTGGAATAGAAAACAACCACACACGATATGCACAGGAAAACAAAAATGGGTGGCGCTGTACTGTGGCAAAGCGCTTCCCCCAGCTTTGGGATTTTTAAAAAAAAAAAGAGAAAAAAAGAGACTAATTCTGTAAGATAAGGTTACAAGTTTGTTTATCTCTTTCAGGAGAGTATATTTTCGCTGAAGCCAATGGACACCACAGACAGAGAGCCAGACTCACGACGCCCACCACCACGGCTGGCGCGCACTGTATCGACTTCTACCTCTTCCAGCACGGCAGTCAGGAGGGCAGCCTCCAGGTCCTGGCCGCGGGCACCAGAATCCGCGAGCAGGCCGTCAAGACCATCTCCGGAGATCAGAAAGCAGAGTGGAGACACTTCAGGATTAACCTGAACGTGCCTGCTGACTTCCACGTTAGTGTTGTTCCTAGTTTGCAAATCGCAGAATCGTTATTATAATCCAGTGCAGTCCGATGTCCGTTTATAAAACGCGGAGGTGCTTCTTGAGAAAAGGTCATCCGCGGGGAAAAAAATAAAATCACACGCCATACATGCCAGGATAAAAAAAAAGCTGAGGTAGATTATTCGGGCTCGCCCCTGACCTGTGTAGAACATTTCAGTTCGACCCCTATAGCGGGCGTACTATGCCAAGACAGCTTCAGTATCTAGGAATCGACAGCAGACGATAACTGGGATGGGATCCCACAAAAGGAGGACAAAGTCGCACACTAACTTTTCAGAAATTTGAAGAAAGAAAAAAAGAAAAAAAGGGGGGGGGGGGTGTCTGATTTAACGATTTAGACATTTTTCCACATCTAATACAGCTTCTGTGAAAGTTTCAAGGCTGAATGTAAGATACAAACATATGAAAAAGAGCATTTTGCTGCATCCCTGCTGAATACTGGTATGGCTGATGACTGCCGTGACACACTTTTACAATCCATTTTCTCAAAAAGGCCGCTTTTCAACAGTAAGTTTTCAACAAACACATCTCATGTCTTCATCGAGCTATAGAACGATTTTTTTACCCCAGAAGAAAAGTTATTTTCTGCATTTTCCATATTCCTCAAATCACCTTTTTGTGAGATCACAACTGACGTTGAACTCCCAAACACCCACCCACCCTATCACAATTGACGCACTATGAAGACTCGATCTCTTCAATCCTCGAGGTATTGCACTGCCATGAAACCGACATATCTTTCTTTCCCGTGTTGCAGCTCATTCTCCAAGCGAACATCGGATCTGGGGACTCAAGTGACATTGCGGTGGACGATTTCAACTTCTACAAGGGCCGCTGTTTGTAGTGGCAAACCCAAAAGTATATAGGTCCTTACTAAAAGAAAAAAGTCAATCCACTGAATGTTCTGAGGGATACTATTACTTTAGTGTGGAATGTGAGCGATGTTCACTTCAACGTGGTCTTGATCATGTATTTTTGATGTAGCTGTGTGAAGCAGTAAAGTAAACTGCATGACATCGTGAGAAATGGTGTGTGAGGTGATTTTAAAAATTGAGGTGTGCGTGTGCGTGTGTGTGTGTGTGTGTGTGTGTGTGTGTGTGTGTGTGTGTGTGTGTGTGTGTGTGTGTGTGACAACGCCACATTAATATTTACATGAATTTCGCGACTTCATGCATTGTCATGCGCCAAAGAGACTCACTGGCTCCTAACATTGTGAAGAAGGTTCACTAGTGTCAATAACAATTTTAATATAATTATTCAGTCCACTGAGAATGCACCAGCACGCGTGTTTACAATTATATTGTCGCTCTTATAGTGAATCAACTTGGCTACGGTCGGGTACAGTATGTTAACATACTTGCAAAATGTACCTACACTATATATAGACTGTAGGGGAAAAGCTTTTGGAATGGACAATGTCAAAACGTAATCAAAACTGTTTATCTTGATTTCTGAACCTTTCCTGACCACGGGATATAGTCACTCTTTGGATTTCGCTGACACGTGCACCTAAACACAATGAAGATGCAGGTTACACACACAAACGCGCACGCACACGCGCACGCACGCACGCACGCACGCACACACACACACTGACACACACAATGACACACAAACTGTGACACACACACCGTGACACACACACACACACACCGTGAGAGAGAGAGAGAGAGAGACACACACACACACACACACACACACACACACACACACACACACACACACACACACACACACACACACATTTGATGATTCTTACATAGATGTATTTTGTTACGTGCTTGAGCTGAACAACTAGGGTGGGTTTACCGAACGAAAAGATTTGTGTATGTACAGCGATCATATCTAAAGTTCTCCTAACTCTGGTAGCAGAAGTTCTAGATAAGGATCTTATCACGTGCCCTCATGTGTACAACAGCACTTGTAAGTAATTTCTCCACACTCCACTCTCGCTTACTGTGAGGCCAAATGTGGTCTTTCTAAGTCGTGGTTCACGTTTTGGTTTGGGTTTTAATTCAAAATTCAAGATACTTAATTAATCTCAAAGGGAAGTTTATTCATTCATGAAACAGCTATTCATTTTGGTTTGAACAGACCATATATTCCGCGTTACTGTTTCTAAAACATATTCGTTTGTTTCTCTGCAGAAAGCGAAGTAAATAAACAAGTAAATAGATAAGTCAGTGGACAAGTACACATCTTGGGAATCAAGCACAGGATTACAAGGCTACTAGTCTTGCTGATCTCGGCGCAGGAAGATCCTGTCCCTCCCTGTACAGTTTTTTCAACAACAACAAAAAGTGTCCGAGGAAGTGGATGATGTCGAAAGTGATTACAGCACATTTTTCATTGCTTTGGGCCCTGGTAGTGGCATGCAGAACAGCTTCTGTGTGCGATCCTCCACCGCCTATACTCAACTATCGGCCCATGATTGGTAGGTAAAACTTTAGCAGCTAAGATAGTGCATAGAGTGAGAAGTCTTTTTGACATGAAATGACCCACCACACTGGCGACTGCGGAAATGCATGCTTCAGATATTCAGGACAATTTATGAAACTGTAGTGTACAAAGTGAGATGCCAATTTTAATATATTCAGTCCACTGAGAATTTCAGCAATCGAAAGTGATCATCATAGTTCAGGTAACTTCGCCCTCACCTATCTCAGGTGGTGATGATGATGATGATGTGCTCTGTGGTTGCCTGAAGGCGTGTTGGCGCAGAGAGCTCCTGCTGGCAGCCCGGGTGACACGTACATCGCTGCCGACTACGTCAAGTTCCTGGAATCAGCCGGAGCACGTGTTGTCCCTATCTTGTGAGTAATGAGAATCTTATTGAATATTATGACGGCAGCTAACAGTTTAAAGGGGCTAATCCTACCATTTTTATGCTCACAAATCGTTCTTAGTTGCTTTCGTGGCATTTATCATCACACCACTTAGACACATGGACAGTGACAGCGTCTGTAATGCTGGCACTGAACCAACTGGAGTATTTTGTGCGTACAGGCGCAGTCACGAGCGAAACTGTTTCCACACATAAACTGTCTTAGCAAAGATGGACTTATCCTGTTTAAATGAGACAAGCGAGTTGCCGGAGCGCTGGCTTGACAATGCTCGGGTCGTGAGCTCGATTTTCGGCTGAGAAAAAAAATGTGCTGACTTTTCCCTCGTCTGTGGTATCACCCTTACGTGGTAGAAAGGGCGTTAACCCCTCAAACAAGGAACACTAGTTTTATAAGACTGGCTACAGGTCTCGCCAATTATGTTTTAGTGTATACACAACAAACAGGGCCATAGTAAACACCACACGCTAAGTAGCAGGAAAAACTGTAGGAAGCATCATGTACACTGATCTCTTTAATTTACTTCTTCTCAATGCTGTGTGTTGTTACAGCGCTGGGAACCCCGAGGAGTATTATACTCATCTTTTTAATAATCTGAATGGGTATGTCATCTTTTCTTCTCCAATTCAACTGTTCAAAAATACTTATTTCGACACGATCATTCATTCTCTGTTTTTTTGTCTACGTCACGTTTGGACAGCCGTATGTTTTCTCAATGGATGAAAATGAACTAGACAAACCAAGGAAGCCAATGTGACAAAGTCATTTTGCTTAATCGACATTTTGTTGTTGTTGTTGTTGCTGCTGCTGCTGCTGCTGCGGCTGCCCCACCTCTGTGCCAGCTCCAGTGGCGTTCCTCCTTGGTAATTCACCGTTCCACCGTCCGTGTAATCATCCACATCATAAGATGTGTCTAAACAAGGGAAGACCCCCCAAAGTCGCACCCGTGGAGTGAGTGAGTGTGGCAACAACCTCTCCATTGGGCCCATTGCACACCCGCTCTGAGTAGGAGCCGACCTATGTAGGAAAAATCCCGCTTGCATCGGCTGGGACTCAAACCCGGGTCTCCCGGTCCATGATCCGAAGTGCTAACCACTACACTACGGGGGCCGGTCGGGGGCTTAGTCGATTTTTCATTAACGCATGACTGTGTGTCTTCAGAGTTTTACTGCCGGGTGGGGACGTGGATGTGACGGACAGTCTGTACGCTCATGCCGCGCAGATTTTCTATAATCTTACTATCCAGGTTCGTTAGCCCGTGTAGTATGTTTAGGAAGTGTACAGATGGCAACATGCATTACTTATAGAGTCATATGCCGATTATGCTGCTGTTTTGCCTGTATGAAACTTTATACATTTACTTTTCTTGCCAAGTTGGATTATTATTAGCCACTTCTTAGATGACCCCCCCCCCCCCACACACACACACACACCTCCCCCCTCTCAGTCTCTGTCTCTCTCTCTCACACGCACGCACGCACGCACGCACGCACGCACGCACGCACGCACGCACGCACGCACACACACACACACACACACACACACACACACACACACACACACACACACACACACACACACACACACACACGGTGGCAGTTTTCAACAACTTTTTCTTCTTCTTCACGTGTACATGCTGTTCTCTCTTCTTCCATCCGAGTCTTTATGTACACAAAGTATTATTGATATCGCGGTTGTTTTCAATGTTTGAATCTACGTGTATATAAGAAGGAAGTAAGCGAAGGAGGGTAAACAACTTTGAAAAATCACAGAATGCATATTCTTTAACATTAATTCATCTCACGGTTTGTTTGTTTTTTGTTGTTGTTGTTTTTTGGGTTTTTTTTTAACAGGCAAATGCCAAGGGAGATTACTTTCCGCTATGGGGGACTTGTCTAGGGTTCCAGTTCCTGGCTTCATTGACTGCCGGCCGTAACATGCTGAAGCCCACCGACTCTTTCAATTTTGCGGCACCACTCTATCTACAACCAGGTAAGCTTTGAATTCTTAGTGTTTCATGTACTGGTTTTCAGACAGATATCCATGCTGACTACTACCCGTATAGCCATACGCATGCTGGCAGACTAATACATATACTTGCATTGCCATAGCCATCCTTGCAGCCTAATACATATATTTGCATTGCCATAGCCATCCTTGCAGACACTTTTCGATGCTTCACATACCCAAAGATGGTTTACACTGCGCGCTAATGTCTAGATTACAAAAAGAGTCGGCTTCTGGGTTGGGCGCCTGCGGACGTGGTTTCCTACATCGGCTGGGAGAACGTGACGGAGAACTTTCACCACGACAGCGTTCTCCTGATGGACTTCCAGGCCGACAACAAGCTGTCCAGCTTCTACCGCGTCATCTCTTACAACACTGACAGACAAGGACAGACCTTTGCGTCCACTATTGAAGGTACAGGACATTGGGACGTTTTGCCTGGCATTCTTTACAAGCTGAAAATCGTGTCCATCGTCTATTGCTTGGATAGGCTTTGATTCTCAATGAGGGTGGGAGGGTGTTTGGGAGTTTTAGTCCTTTTCCACCACGCATGGGTGATATCTAAAGACGAGGCAACGAGGAAAAAGGTCAGCACAAATATATGGCCATAGCCGGGATTCGAACTCACGATCCCAGCATTGTAAGTTCAACGTTCTACCATTCGGCTATCCCAGCTAACGATTTTAAATGAAATAAATATACTATCTGTATAGCTGCTGAACGTGATCCATTTCGGTTCGTACTGTAACGAGTAGGGCCACTAATACACAAAATGTTCAATCAGCCGAACAGATAATTTTAAATTCGATGAATATTCTTGGCAAGAATGTATCACTTATCTTGGTTCATCCACATTAAAGACACAAATCATACATTTTCTTTTCAAACGTCGCAAATACAAATTCCTGTCTGAAATATATACAATGTTTTTGTGCATACTTTTTCATTTTATTTGTTATTTTGTTTGTCTGTTTACATTACCGACAGGATACAGTGCTTTAACATTATCATCATCATCATCAGTAGCAGAAGTAGTAGTAGTAGCAGAAGTAGTAGTAGTAGTAGTATCATTGTTAATACGAAGTTCAAAGCGTTTTTAATATTCTTTGCCACTTTAAATTTTTTCTTTCAGTTTGGCCGTGACATTTCGGTAATGTTTGTGTTTGGGTGCAGCTTTTGATTACCCAATATACGGCAGCCAGTGGCACCCAGAGAGCACGATGTTCGGGTGGGCCCCTAACCTGGAGATCAACCACAGTGCTCACGCAGTACGAGTTTCACAGTACATAGCAAACTTCATCGTTCAGGAAGGTATATATAAGAGTTCTGCAGCCTCTCAATGTTACAATAACTAACAAAATGAAACTTTTTTCAAATTTCGATTTCACATCCCCACATTTGGAACCAGCTAGAATTTCCAATACAGCAGTAATTTTCCAACAACAACAACAAAAATACCAAAACAACTAGGCACCGACGCATGGCAGCTGAAAACAGCAGTCACCAATCCATTGAGGGTGTAGAACTGAGCAAGATACGTTGATCGAGGGAAAGTCGATCTAGCCTTAAAGGTCCCGTCCACTCTGCGTATTTTGTTGAATTTCCCAAACTTTTGCTTTTGACTTCTACAAATCTTTACATTTATGAAATTTTATAGTACAGTCATGTAGCTAAACCATTTTAGATTTGCTCTGTAGCGGTGGTGTGTGTGCTGTATCACACTGGGACACGTTCCAAACACTTTTAGACACTTCGGGGGGGGGGGGGGGTCGAAATCTGAGTGGACTGCCCCTTTAAATACAAACAGTCAGACCAGTCACAGAACTGACATAAAACTCCACTGAAAGCGAAGGACTCTGGTTCACTGGCCTGGGAACGAAGTAACCAGTGTAGACAGTGAGTATCGTAGACGATAAACATACGATGAGTTTTTCATCAGTCGAAAACGTACAATTGCTTATTGTAGTAGTGAAACTTGGGGGTATATTTTCTTCACAGCCAGACGCAGTCTTCATCATTTCCCAAGCGCCCTGGAGGAAGTGCGAGAAGTCATCAACAACTACAATCCTGTGTACCGAGATGACGGCAGTTTTGTCCAGGACTACTTTTTCAACTTAACGCACCACTGGTCCAGCAAGCTACAGTATCTGTATTGAAGACATGTATGCAGTGCATTTTCCACGCATCCATCTTATCTAGTAACATCAGGAATAGTATCCTGCCTAGCGTGTAGTTTTTACTAGACGAGCATTCTGTTCATTGCCATTTGTATATTGAACGTGATATCCCACGGACTGTGTTTATGGTATAGTGTAACACAATCCATCATCATGGTCACCAAAATATTTTTTCTGAACGTGAATAATATACTGAAATAAAGCACTGTACAAGATGAATACTATACTTTTCAGTCTCTCTTTGGCTTTTGTCGACAAAGGCATTTCAACACCAGGAAAATGCAGGTTCCGACCAAAACTACAAGGAAAAATAACACAGCAAAAATGAAACCGAAAACATCAACACCAAGAAATTTATAATACGGCATCTCCTGTCCAGCCGATCGCATATAAGTACCGCCATATTTCATCACGTGATCCAACCAGAACGCAGCCCTCTCCATGGGAACGCCGAACTCGATGCGGAACAACTCGGACGCGGTGCTGACGGCCTGTTTGTAACGAGGGTCCGTCGCCACTTTCAGGATTGTTGATTTCAGTTCCTCCTCTGTGACAGTTCTAAGATCCACAGTTTCTGCCATGCCTTTAACACGCATGCGCTCGGCGTTATGGAACTGGTCTGCAAAGAGAGGTGTGGCCACAACCGGCACGGCGTGGAACAGAGCCTCGTACTGACCGTTCTTACCACAGTGACTGACAAACACCTTGGTGTTCTGGTGAGCCAACAGGTCGTTCTGCGGTATCCACGTCGAGGTCAAAATCTTGCTCGGATTGGGAGACGGCAAGCTGGACCTGAAGATGGTTTTCATTGGCAACCCTTGCAAGATGTTAAAGATCTTGTCACTGATACCTTTGGGCAAGTTCAGAACGAATGTGCCAAAAGAAACTATCACCACACCCTCCGTAGCGCCGTCCACAAAGGATTTGAACTCGGGCGGCAGAGGTTTGGCCGGTCCCGTGGCCGTGCCGCCGATGAGTTTGACGTTGGGCAGGGAGGGTCTTGGGTAGTCGAGGATGTGGTCCATCTCCACCAGCCAGATCTCCGCCTTTGCTGCAAGCATGTCTATAGGCAGATAGGGCATCTCGGGGGCGTAACGAGCCACAGCGTCTTTGCGTACCATCGGGTCACCACGCCAAACAAGGCCATATAAGACCATCAGCGTGTTCTGCACCCTTTGGAAGAACGTCATATTTTGACTGAACCCAAAGAATGGACTCGGCGTTACTGCCGGAGAGAACGGCACTCTTTGAGCAACAGGTTCATAAACCGATCCAACGAACGAGAAAGGAATGTGCAGTCGGTATGGTATGATGGTAAGCGCCTTCATGAAAGGGAGGTTGTCTAGGACAACAAACTCCGGTCTCAGAGACTCAACTTCACGGAAGAAGGAAGCGTTACTGAGAAGCATGTCCGAGTACTTAATCGTCATTTCAAAGAGTGGCCTCAAGTCTTGACTCTGTCCTTGCAAATGGTTGTCTCGGAACCTCGACATCCGAGTTTCTTCGAGATCCGGTAACGTAGCGTACTCGATGACTGTGAAATTGGTGGTGTCCAGCACGCCTTTGGCCACCATGAAATCCGGCATAGTCAGCCACACCCCATGACCCTTCTTCACAAGCTCACGTGCCACGTTGGTGAGGTACTTAGTGTGGCTGGTGGTTGGCCCTGGCAAGATTAGCACTCGCTTTCCTATTGTGAGGTGAGCCGCGAATGCCATCATGAAGATGGCGTAAAGGAGAAGCTTACGCATCTTGTCTTTCTGTTGCCGATCTGCTCACGATTTCTCTTGGCCTTTACGTTTTATCCGTATAAGAACTGCAGAAAACGCAACAGTGCTAGTTCTTGACATTACTCTCCACTAACCGTGAAATGCCGCCTGAAGGTACCAGTCATAGCAGGACTTGATGTTTCTGGTCACATCTTACAAAATGCCTGCTGATGAATGGTCATGCCTCCTACCAACACGCGGCAAATAGTATGGACATGCGTTTAAACACAAGTGTGTGTGTGTGTGTGTGTGTGTGTGTGTGTGTGTGTGTGTGTGTGTGTGTGTGTGTGTGTGTGTGTGTGTGTGTGTGTGTGTGTGTGTGTGTGTGTGTAAATCTTCGTCAGTACAACCTTAACATTTGAACGAATTCATGCATTTTCAGCGCCACACAACGGCGTGTAGCGCTCTGGAGAAAGTACACAAGTGTTAACATCATTTCAATATTTAAGTCAGCTGGGAATGCACAAGCACGTATGATTATAATGCTGTGCCTGATACAGTAATGCAGCCTGGTTACGGTCGGGTAAGCTACGTCAACTTATCTGCTGAATTCCTCTATACTTCGACAATAGAAAAACATGTTTTGGAAGGTAGGGACAGCACGACCAGAAATATTCATCGGCATTTCTTAGTCTTTAATGCCCACAACAAATATGACTTCATTCAGTCTCTCTTCGGTTTTTGCCGACACATACACTTAAACACGATGCAGATGCAAGTTGTGACCAAGAACATGAAGGAGAAAAGCACCGAAAAAATCAAGGCGAAAACATCAACGCCAAGAAATTTATAATACGACATCTCCTGTCCTGAAGACCGCATATAAGCACCGCCATATTTCATCACGTGATCCAACCAGAACGCAGCCCTCTCCATGGGAACGCCGAACTCGATGCGGAACAACTCGGAGGCGGTGCTGATGGCCTGTTTGTAGCGAGGGTCCGTCGCCACTTTGACAATCGTGGTTTTCAGGTGTTTCTCAGAGACAGTCAACAAGTCTAGTGTCTCAGCCATGCCCTTCACGCGCATCCGCTCAGCATTGTGGAACTGGTCTCCAAACAGAGGCGTGGCTACGACAGGCACAGCATGATGCAAAGCCTCATACTGGCCATTCTTACCACAGTGACTAACAAACACTTTGGTGTTCGGGTGTCCTAGCAGGTCGTTCTGCGGTAGCCATGGCGACGTCAGAATCTTGGCTGGATTAGGAGACGGCAAGCTGGACCTGAAAATGGATTTCATGGGCAGCTGTTGCAAGACGTTGAAGATCTTGTCGCTTATATCTTTGGGCAAGTTCAGGACGTAGGAGCCGAAAGAAACTATCACCACACCCTCTGTAGCGCCGTCCATAAAGGATTTGAACTCTGGTGGCAACGGTTTGACCGATCCAGTGGCCGTGCCGCCGATGAATTTGACGTTGGGCAAGGAGGGTCTCGGGTAGTCGAGGATGTGGTCCATCTCCACCAGCCAGATGTCCGCCCTGGCCACGAGCATGTCAATGGGCAGGTAAGGCATCTCGGGAGCGTAGCGAGCGACTGCATCTGAGTACACGCTAGGGTCGACCAAACACGTGAGCAGGAAAAGCATTGTATTCTGCACCTTCTGGCTAAACGTCATGTGCTGGTTGAATGCAAAGATCGGGACCGGCGTCACAGCAGGAGAAACTGGAACCCGCTGCACAGTCGGCTGGTACGCTGAGCCCACGAACGAGAAAGGAACTCCAAGGCGATACGGGATGATAGTCAACACTTTTAGCATAGGTATGTTGTCGATGACCACGAGGTCTGGATGAAGTGCCTTGATCTCGTTGAAGAAAGACGTGTTTCTAAGTAGCATGTCGCAATGCTCTTTCATCACGTTCATTATCAGACCCCAGTCTTGACTTTTCCCTTGAAAATACTTGTCCCGCAAGGCCGCCATCGTGTCTTCTTCAATGTCCGACACTGTAGCGTACTCGATGTTAGTGAAGTTGGTAGTGTCCAGCACGCCTTTGGCCACCATGAAGTCTGGCATGGTCAGCCACACATCGTGACCGAGCCGCGTGAGAGCACGTGCAACGTTCGTGTGGTATTTGGTGTGGCTGGTGAAGGGCATCGGAAGGACGACGACTCGCTTACCGCTTGTCTGCCAGGCCTGACATGCCATCAGGCACAGCATGCCTAGAAGAGTCGGCACGCACATCATGGATGGTTTTCCTGCTGTCCCTGGCCTGGTCTATCGTGTAGTCTTTATCCTCTGTAAAACACACACGCACAAAATAAAGACACTGCAGAGGAGATTGTTAGAGCCACGGTTCAGTGATAACAGAGCAGACACGGCATCCATACTCCAAGATCACAATTAACTCCTTCTGTCCGAGTTAGTATTGTGCGAAATCTTTGTTCTGTTCCACCGTCCGTTTAGGGTTTTTGTTGGGGGGGGGGGGGGGTTACTACTTTATTACCCCTTTCGGGAAATTCGGGCTGCTTCCCCCGGGGGAAGCGCGTCTCCGCGGTGCAGCGCCACCCAATACCTAACATATATCCTATCATATATATAATTTAGCTGGGGAAGGAAAGCCGGGATAACCCGATGAGCAGCCCGGTAGCCAGGAAAAACCGGTATCACATATCAGAAGCTCAACCTGGGCTCGAACCAACGCTTCATCGCCATGACATTGGTGACGGCCGTTCAGCACCGCAGCGGCTAAATCCGACGCGCTACCTATTAGACCACCGCTCACCGTTACCAGGTTTTCCTGAAGTGGTCTTCTTTGGAAACGGTTTCTGTTTGCTTTGGTTACTGTTGTGTTTTCCGTGCAGCTTGTAGATCTAAGCTCCCAACAAGAAGCTTTCTGAAATGTGAAAAAAAAAAAATTTACAGAGTCGACCGTGCAAGCACAGTCAACTCTGTCACAGTTGCAGAGTTCACACAGTGTCCAGAAACCGCGACAAAACTATGCCGAAAAACTGCCCCCACTTCCTGTCGGGGTCCGTCCACGCTACTGTGCACATCTCCGAGCAGTGGTCATCCGTCCGTGCAGTGGTCATCACAGCAGCCGTGACCGAGTCAGTACTGTCCGCAGTGATCCCCATACAAGTCGTGTCACTTTTGAATTTGGTCAATGTCGCTCGTATGCGAGCTGAAATGTTTACGCAAGAAATAAAATTGTTTTTAAACACGTGCACTTACCGGTAGTAGCATAGCTTGCGCCATGTCCGACATTGCTCAGTCGTCTGAACTGACGTATCCGTGGCGTGGTCACATAATGAGCCGGGTTGCACGGGGATGTGCACAGTAACGTGTTTAGTGTATAGTCAAAGATTTACGTCATTATTATTAATTTTTTTTATTATTTTTTTTTATTTTTTTTTTATTTTTTTATTTTTTTTTTTGGGGGGGGGGGGGGGGCAACTTTAACCGATGTTTTTGTTTTTGACTCACGAGCTACAGGCACGTAACAATCTTACCATCGCATTCCATTACCGTTAAAGGTCTGCAATCTCAGCAAAAAGCCGCAAACATTGCGTTTTTTTTAAACTGCGACTCCTTCGACTGTGTATAATCCAGGCAACTCTGTCACAGTTGCAGAGTTTGCAGCGCTTCGGGGACCCTTATAAAACCAGAGCACGAGTTTGCCGTGACATTTGGCTTTTGGTCAGTGAGCGAGACACATCGCTACAGTGTCTAGCGGATGTTGAGTGCTGCACGATCTTTCTCGCTCAGTGTCAAAACGCAAACTGAGCTATGAAATCAGGCTGCCCTTGGCTTTTATTGGGGTTTCAGGAACGCTGAAAACTCTGCAACTGTGACAATTTTTTCACACTTGGGAAAGCTTTTTGTTGGGAGCTTAGATCTTTAATGAGAACGGTCCAACACGTACGGCGGAGCAACAGCGACTACAGCAGGGGAGGGAACAACAAACAGAAATCAACGACCTACACAAACGACATTACATCCCTTTATCGTTTATTCCTGCAGCACTTAACGGACGACTATACGTATTCGTTTCAACTTTATAAACTCCGTAATAATCTTTAACAAAACAGCCGAGTCCGTGTTGAAGTATTCAATTTTCTGAACTTGTTCGACGTAAGTTGAATACTTCAACACGGACTCGGCTGTTTCAGTTGAACTTACTGAACTTGTTCAACGTAAGGTCGTCCAAGGTTTCTTTGTAGGTGTGAAGTTTGACGAGTCACTCACTGAAGGCCTCCCGCCAGACCGGCTGACCGTCTAGTACTCTGAGTGACTCACACTGCGGAAAGTGAATTGAAATGAGGTTCAGTCACGACGCAAACCACGCTGTTCCACTAGTTTGCCTATGTCGCAGCAGAACACTGACCTCACGAGCAGAAGGTGCGTATGTGTATGGATATGTCAAGCCGGCGTCAGCAGCAACTATACCAAGTTCAAGTTCGCACAATGCTCCGGCTCAAGTCAGTTTAGCCCCACTGACGTGGCTAAAAGGTCGACTGATGTCGTACCTTTAGCCAGGAGTATCATTGGCTTGGTTCCCGAGTTACTCTGGCTTGTGCCAACTCTGTACCATCGGGTTTCACTACGCTTACCCTCTGCATGGGCACGAAGTCGGCCCGCAATAATCTCTGAAATTGACAGGCTGAAAATGTACTGTGCTGGTGAATGCGACAGAACTCACCGCTTCTGTGCAAATACCACGTTGACCACAAAGTTGTTCAGAACTGTCCACTTTCCTTGTCGCCGCCGGAGTATTTTTGCTTCTTTTTTATTTTTATTTCGTAGGTCAGTATCACTTGTCTCGGCGCAGGTCTCGGTTAGCCCATTTCAGGTCAGTGCAGAGGGTAAGCGTAGTGAAACCCGATGGTACAGAGTTGGGCTTGTGCCCCCCTCCCCCCCCCCCCCATCTCCATCCCCCACCCGACCCCTCAAAACAAAACAAAAATGGGTGCATGGGTTTAAAGTGACTGATGACTCGGCGGCTAGAGAAAATGGAGAAGAGGAGGGGGAGGAGGAGGGTGGGTGTTTGGGTGTCAAGTTTTCTGCCACGTATGGGTGATACTGTATGAAAGACGGGGCAACGAGAAAAAGACCAGCACAAAATTAATATTTGCTGCGTTTTCAATGTTGTATCAGTTGTGAAGTGTTTCTCTGATGAAGCCTTCTAGTTTTCCCCTTTCTAGCTTTTGCTCATTACTGTAATGATTCAGCAAAAAACAACAACTACAAAAAAATAATGTCGGTATCACGCTACGCAACTGAAAATAATTATTAAAAGGCTGAAAGACATGACCGCATGATTAATGCAGAAACGACCATGACCGCGCATAATTTCACGCCATAATTATGCCGCGTGACGACTACACCTAAATCAACATAAAGACATCACAAAGAACAGCACATACATCATAGCACATTCGCACATAATACAACTCCGAACACAAACAAATACACAGTACATATATATTGATGATGTCTGAGTGGGTGGTGTTAAAAAAAATCTTTTTAATTAGTAGACAAAATTAAAACAATAACCATTACACACAACACAACTTTAAACACGGGCAACCTTGAACACACAGGCAAAACTTGACTATTTTACTATTTTCGGTCAATGGTTAGTATGTTGTGTGCCTTACTTTTTTTGATACCCAATCGGTATTTGAAACCAACTGGACTGGAGTGGCAAGAATAGCCCAGAACAGAGTGCGATGGGGAAGGGTTGTCGATGGCCTATGTTCCACTTGGAGCCAGGGGCATAAGTAAGCTAAGTAATCGGTATTTGAAACAACAACAACAAAATCCGACCCCCCCCCCCCCCCCCCCAAAAAAAAAAGAAAAAAAAAAGCCACAAAACAACAATCCCTCAAAACAAAATCCCTCAATAAACCGACTCTGTCACACGAGAAGATACCCAAGATATCCCCTGTGTTGGTGTTCGAGATTTTTTGTTTGTTTCTTTGTTTTAATAATAATAAATAATAATAAGCGCCGCCGTGTGAAAGCGAGCCCATGGGGCCGGAAGGATAGCAGGTCACAGAATACAGCTTATGTCTACTCTTTGGTTCCTACAAATATCAGGCAGCACACGTCCTTAAAAACAGATTTTCCACCTAAACAGACAATGGTTTCCATAACCAAGACGTCTTTACAAGGTGCATGCCAAACATCAAGCCACGATAACGTAATTTTCATAGTCTGCTAATGCGGCGTTCTTCCCAACCCCATACACAAAACTGTGCACTCCGTTGTTCATGTCCTGGCACACGCCCAAGGATACGGTCAAAAATAGGTCACCCCTGAAATCAAAGCTGCCATTTTTCAACACACCACAAACATCCCTCTTCTCTAACAGAGCTAGCAGACGACAGAGTGAATTTAATGCATTTCTAATTTTCTAGGATGCCATGCGCAGCGTTACGTTTGATAGGAATATACAGCATTTTCTTTCAAATCCGTACCTGTGGCAGCCTAAGACTATTGAAAAAAATGGTTGCAACTATGATGGACGATTTAGCTGACGTTCACCGGTAATACTTTGTGGCCAGTGTGTGTGTGTGTGTGTGTGTGTGTGTGTGTGTGTGTGTGTGTGTGTGTTTTCAGGAATTCAACGTCCTTTTCCACCACGTATGGGTGATATCAAAGACGGGGCAACGAGAAAAAGGCCAGCACAAGTATTTGGCCCCATCCGGGATCCGTACTCACGACCAGAGCATTGAGAGTCCAACGCTCTACCATTCGGCTATCCCGGCTCCCCTTGTGGCCAGTGAGTGAATCTATTGAGCACATTTCTAACAAAGCAAAACAGCTATCTGGTTGTTTCTGTTTGTGCCATATGCTCACTGCACTTGTATTACCACGATACAAAACAAACTGAAAGAATTCATCTCTGTCCCATCGGCCTCACTGACGTCAGTAAAGCCCATGGGGCAAAGATGCACATGATATTGCGTGTTTTTGTTGTTCGAAACAATCTTTTCTTTGCATATGAACAAAATCAAAACAACCATATATTATGTATATAAAATATAATTTTGCGCGTTTTTTTGTTGTTTGAAACAATCGCTTCTTTGCATAGGAAACTAGTATTAGCTTGGAACAAACGGACAACCTGAAATAATTTTCCGCCGTTTCTGTTGTTTGAAACAATCGTTTTCTTGCATAGGAAAGAGGTGTACTAGTATTAGCATGGAACTACTAACCTGGAATGATTTTGCATGTTTCTGTTGTTTGAATTAGCTGCCTCTTTGCATAGGCAACATCAACAAGCGGAATTGCCTCGCGTATATAATTATGCCTATCCAAACTCAGATGGTGCATCGTTACCTATTCGTTGCGTGTGCCGCTTTGGGAAGAAGAGATGAGCCTTCGATGTACGCGATCACGTTGTATATATGCTCTTCGTCTCACACTTCCCAGTTTCACATTAGCTGCTAGCATTATACTGCTAATATCAACCTTATCCGTGGGAAAATCGGCTTTGACCAGGCTGAGACGGTGAGAGAACACAACTGCTTTTCAGAAATCGTCGAAAAGTCTCTCTCTCTCTCTCTCTCTCTCTCTCTCTCTCTATTGCTCATTCAGAAAATCATTTAGAGGATTGATACATGTATACATGATACATGGTATGTTGTGTATTCAGAGCATTATAGGAGAGCCCCAGGCTTAGTTCAGCAAGTTGTTGTTGTCAGGACGGGTGGTGAGCCGGGCCACTAAATAATAAGCCACTGTTGCTCAGTCACTTTTCTGTGCTCGTTTGTTTATTATTGTTGTTGTTGTTGTTGTTCAGTGTCATCGCGCGTGTGTGTGTGTGTGTGTGTGTGTGTGTGTGTGTGTGTGTGTGTGTGTGCGCGTGCGTGCTGGGAAAAGCCAACTGTCGTGAACGACTTGCCATTGTGTCAGTGATGTGTAAATATTTATTATTGAACTGTCACAGTCACTTAAAGTGAAAATGATTCTCCCTCTTCGTTTCCGTAGGTGAAAAGCAGCTCTCAACCACACATCCAGAAAACCTACAAACCCGTTTCACCGAACACATCACCGCCATGGAACCGAGAGACAGACTCTTGGCCTGGAGCGCCTTGGCAACGCTACTGACGTGCTTGGTGTTTCTGCACACGACAGACGGCAAACGAGTGATCGTGGTGCCAATGCCCTTCACCAGCCACACCAAGTACCAGACGAACGTTGCACGTGCTCTCGCGCGCCTTGGTCACGAGGTGTGGCTGACCATGCCGGATTTCCTGGTGGCCAAAGGCGTGCTGGACACTACTAACTTCACGGTCATCGAGTACTCGTCCGTGGGAAACGTGGAGGAGACTTTCATGACGGGCTTCAGGGACAAATACTTCAAACGGGAGCAAGAAGACTGGGCGTCGAACTTTGAATTACTGAAAGAGCACTGTCACTCACTTTTGACGAATGAATCATTCTACAACACCATCAAAGCTATACGTCCTGAGTTCTTCGTGGTCGACAATATTTCCATGATCAAGATGCTGGCTATTTTGCCCTACAGACTCGGGGTTCCGTTTGCTTTTGTCGGATCGGCGTTTGACCCTGAAACACAAAGGGTTCCACAAGCTTGTGCTGTCACCCCTATCAGGTGGTTTCCATTTTCTGACCACATGACTTTCGTACAGAGGCTCCAGAACGTTCTCTTCACCTTGTTGTCCTATGTCCATGACCCAAGAGTTTATCCAAACGCGGTTGCGCTGTACGCTCCTGAGATGCCGTATCTGCCCATCGATATGCTTGTGGCGAGGGCTGAGATCTGGTTGGTAGAGATGGACCACATCCTCGATTACCCCAGGCCTTCTCTGCCCAACGTCAAGCTCATCGGCGGCACGGCCACGGGACCAGCCAAACCCCTGCCGTCCGAGTTCAAAACCTTCATGGACAGCGCGACGGAGGGTGTTGTCATCGTGTCCTTCGGTAGCTACGTTCTCAACCTGCCTAAAAAAATCAGCGACAAGGTCTTCAGCGTCTTGCAGCAGCTCCCCTTCAAATCCGTCTTCAGGTCCAACCTGAAGTCACCTAATCCAGCCAAGATCCTGACGTCGCCATGGCTACCGCAGAACGACCTGCTAGGTCACCAGAACACCAAGGTGTTTGTCAGTCACTGTGGTAAAAACGGTCAGTACGAGGCGCTGTTCCACGCTGTGCCTGTGGTAGCCACACCCATGTTTGCCGACCAACCTTACAACGCAGAACGCATGCGTGTTAAAAGTATGGCAGAGACAGTGGACCTCAAAACCGTCACAGAGGATGCGTTTAAGAGCGCCATAATGACAGTGGCGACGGACCCTCGCTACAAACAGGCCATCAGCACCGCCTCCGAGTTGTTCCGCATCGAGTTCGGCGTTCCCATGGAAAGGGCAGCTTTTTGGCTGGATCACGTGATGAAATATGGCGGTGCCTACATGCGTTCTGCTGGACAAGAGATTCCGTATTATCAGTTTCATGGTTTTGACATTTACGCAGTAATACTCGGGGCTCTATGTTTTATCATACTTCTCATTTTCCTCTGTGTCAGACTCACATTCAGATTCCTATCCCAACGTAAGCAAAAAAAGGAATGATAACAATTTACACCGCGCAGTTAGTGGTTGTGGATTAGGCCAAATTTAAAAAAAAAAACTGGTGAGTGAGTGAGTTTTTAGGGCTTAACGCTGCGCAAGCCACAAAGACCAATTCGCGGCGGGGTGTGCCTGCACTAGTTAAAAAAAAAATGTAACGTTGGACAACTGATGCAAACTGGTCTATGGAGCAGAATAAACCAAGGACATGCAGGAGACGCTGCACCTTCATGCTAATTTATCGAACTCCCGGTTACAAAAAAAAAGCGTAGAAAAGCAATAGCAATTACACCTAAGTAAAATAAAGAGAAATACTAAGCGCATATACAGCAAATATTGCAACTTATCATCAGGCGCAATAAACCAGTTCGCAGCTTATGCCCAACGTTACATCTTCCTGACCACTGGTAATGCAGACGTGTGTGAGGGGTTAAAGAGAAGAAATGTAGATGAAAGGGCCGAACTTAGAAATCAGCTGAGATGTAAGCGGAAGGACAGAGCGGCTACATTCGGGAGGTTTTAAAAGGAAAAGAGACAGGCGAATGGGCTGGTGAGGGACAGACCGATAGATGTAGAGAGGAAAATTCCCTAGTTGCCAATGAAGACAACATGCCTGGGATGCAGTTGGAGAAAAGACCGCTCCAACACGGAACCTCCCCGCCGTGAGGCGGTTTGGGAAAACAACGCACCTGAGAGGGGTGCATCGTGAAGGTCTTCAACTTGACAGGTGTCCAGCAGCACCAGCCGGGCACTGCGAACAAACGTCCGCCAGGGTGAAGACCAGGTGGGGGAATCCAGTGAAATCGACCTTCAGAAACGACCCTCAGATGTCCCACTGGACCAAGGGTCAGCAGGCATCCGCTTACTGACCTCCCCCTGGAGGAGATTTTAAGAGAGCAAAAGACAGGCGAATGGACCAGTGGAGACAGAAAGAAAGGAAAGAGAAAAACGGGTGGGCAAGCTGGGCGAAATCAGTCCCGCCGCGTGAAGGCGAGCCTATAGGGCTAAAAAAGAAAAGGAAAAAAAAAAAAACTAATTCCGATTACGGCTTTGTTAGTTCGCCGTCTCGTTTATTTTCTCGACTTAAAATCACTATGGAGTACACAATTTTGTAGTTGGTGTTGTTTCCCTGTTTGATATTAATCAGTTAGTCGTGCATCATATCCGGTGTGCTTCGTGTTCATTCAGTTTCATGAAGAAACAGTCGTGTTTGTAAAAAAAAAAAGAAAAAAAAAAGACAGTTATTGTACCACTCAGTGAACAAAGAGGTTCATATGTTCGGTGCTCTCTCTCTCTCTCTCTCTCTCTCTCTCTCTCTCTCTCCGAGGCTCTCTCTCTCTCTCTCCGAGGCTCTCTCTCTCTCTCTCTCTCTCTCTCTCTCTCTCCGCTTTCATCATCCTTTAATCAGTTCTCATCATGTTGAACAAGTTCGGAATCAGCGTGTGGTAGGCATTACAATGGATGCCGTGGTGACCAGTTTAGCGGGCAATCGCATATCAATAAAATATTAACTTTTAAAGTGAAAACCTATTTTGTTTGTAAAATTAAATATTTTACAGAAGAGGATACTAGAAAATTTCAGTTTTTTATAGTGCCCATACACAGCCCCATCTTGACTATGCCACGACTGTTTGGGATGGCCTTAGCGAAGTTAACCTTAACGACTGAACTTATCTCAACTGATACTCGGGTCGTGAGTTCGAATCCCAGCGTGCTTGGGCCAAACCAAGATTTGTACTGGATTTATTCTTATTGGACCGCCTTTGATACCACCCTTACGGTGGAAAAGAACGTTAAACTCCCAAACACCCACCCACCCTTAAACTGAAGCGTGACTCTCTCCACGAGAGGGGCCGTGACTGAAATGAACTGCTGAAACTCTGAAAGCCGGCGGCATGCATGCTATAAGTACCGACCAAAACCTCAACCGACTCAGTCAGTTGAGATTTCATAAACACTGTGACTTACTATTCAACAAAGTATTTTTCATACGTGAAATCACCCTCTCGGAAGCACCGGCCTATCTTTCCCACGGTATCATAGTTCAGGGGCACTCAGTTTCGCTGGTCACAGAGTCCCGTCAGCACACAGGTCACGTACAGGTTGGTGCGTACGCACTAAGAAGACTCAGTGATCACACGCGCTGGCCTCCTACAGTGGGTTCGGTTGTATGAGTATGCCTATGCACGCTCAGATCTTGCAGCGTTACTTATGCACCGCATGTTATTTCGGCAGAAGAGAGGAGCCAGCATACGCGATCAAAGTGTGCACACCGCGCTCTTGGCCTCGTTCTTGCCAGTTTCACACTGACTGACTGCTATTATTACCCTCCATTAATACCAAGTTACCCTTTTCCGCGGGGAATATCGGCTTTCACCAGGCAGGCGGCTGAGAGCGAGAGAGGACAACAAGCTGCTTTTCAAAACTGAATTGGAAAATCGGCCACGCCAGTTTCCTGCACACAGTAAGTCAAGCTCTCTCTCTCTCTCTCTCTCTCTCTGTGCGTGTGTGTTTTTACACGCGAAATCACCTAGACGAATGAGACATGTACTGATGTCGTACGTGTATTCAAAGCATTATAGAAACCACTCTGGCATGCCAGTGATGGCCGCAGGTTATAGCTCGGAAAATTTGCCCTGCCGCGGCTCTCGTGTAGCGCGTGTGTACTGGCTGACAGCACACTGACTAATCCCCAACGAAGCATACACAGCACACGTGACAATAGAGGCGGGTGGCCCAGTCACACAGCCCTGATGGTCTAACTTGATACGTGTTGGGTAGAGAGGAAGCTTGCATTATCAGTGTATGTGCTCGATGCTCTTGGCGCGAGTACATGCGCACCCTAGGCGGAGCCCCAGGCGTCGCGAGTTCATTGTGAGTCTCAGTTGGAAAAATGGCCCAGTCTTGCAGACTACATCACGCAGATGCCATTCCACTCATGCACTGTGGCACGGGCAGCGTTTTCCCGGCACAGAGCGACAGGCAGTGATTCAGTGTGGACGTGATCGGTGGCCGTTGGCCGGGGAGGGGGTAGCGGGCAGAGTTTATCCTAGTTACGTGAGAGACGTACAACCTGTACTGCTGTTTAGTTGTCTGTATCACGAGAAAGAAGGGGGGGGGGGGCTAAAAAAAAAAAAAAAAAACACCAAAAAAACTGACAGCGCCCAGAGAAGTGCATGCGAGCGCTGTTCTCTTCAGTTTGTCAGTTCCGTTTCCTCGCCATCGTTTCCTCGCTAGTAAGGAGGGGCGGTCGGTGGTCTAGTGGTTAAGAGACTTGTCACCAATGCGAGAGGTCCGGGATTCGAGTCCCACTCGGGGCAAAGAATTTTTACTTCTCGTATGTGGCACCGTTCATTCGGGCCGATCGTCGGGGGGGTTCTCTCCGGGTACTCCGGCTTCCTCCCCCTCTGCTTTGGAACTGAGGCTTGCGCGGCTTTAAGCCCTAAAAACTCACTCACTCACTGCTTTGGAACTGATGTTCAGCCCACCAAACTTGAAAATAAATGCAATTCTAAATTCCGAAATTTAAATAGCTGAGCTGACCCTTGGCACCACGTTATTGTAATGTGTTTATGTCCAGCGTGTGAGAGAATCAGTGCGGCTTGTGATTCACATGAGCGTGCGTGTTGGGTTCAGTTCGCGGCGCTTTGAGCTGATTCATGAAACTGGGTAAAGCGCCTCTACAATGCTCATTAGTAGTAGTAGTAGTAGTAGTAGTAGTAGTAGTATTTAACTTTGGTGCACTTTACTCGTGCCGGCAAATGCGGCTGTACTAGTGCTGCGCTATTTTAGCGACTGAATGGACCAGTAACCCAGCCGTGTCTAACCTGAGACGAATCAATGACTGGCTCAGTTACAAGCATGTGTCGATCACATGGTCTTTTGTGTACAGACCATCTGTGGCGTTATTTGAGTAGTTCACACACGAGGCCTTGGCAATATACCGCTTCTTGTTTTATGGATTAGTAATATAACCGAGGCTTTTTATGAACAATGATTATTTTTTAGCCAGATTGACATAAAAACACTGCAAAGACTTCATCGCAGTGGGTGAACGTTTATTATGATGATGTTGTTATTGGCTGTGACGGTTATTATTGTTGTTGTTGTTGTTGTTATTGTTTGTTTTTTATACTTGGTTTCCATTTGCTTCAGTTGTGAACAGCGTTGGAACAGGAATCTGAACTGAGATAGGCACGGGAACTTTACATTCAAAATCTATGAGGGACCACGCTTAGCAAATCCCCTGAAAGTTTAACTGAGAGAGGACCCGGACCGAGATGAAGCAACATGATGATAATCAATACTCTTCTCCAGCAATCTATGGTGACAGGTTCAACAGTACACTGAGTGCAGTCAATCAAACGCGATCATCTTATTCTGCAGTCAAAGATCACAAAAAAATTTCTGTACGCTAAGAGTATCTAATCCAAATAATCAGTGTAGAATCTTGTCGGTCGTACTTGTAGATGGAATAATGAAACAGCTACAATACTGTCAGTTCAACTACCTCTACCCAGGATTGATATTTTCAAATACAGCTTATCCTTTTCGGGTGATTCAAAATAGACTTCATTCCCAGCGCATCTGAAAGCGATCCCGAAGCTGAATGCGTTCGAAGAGTATCATTGTTCTGATATCTAAAGCAATCATAGTTGCTCATAATTATACTATTTCATTAAATTAATGAGTATTTTTTTTAATCGTACATTTTCCTTAGTCATTACGGGCACGATGTACAAAAATGATCTGTGCTCTGCAGTACTATCCATATTATCACTACTTTAGCACTTTTGCACTCACAGTCATATTGTTCTGTGTTTTATGTTTTCTCTTATATCTGTGTGTTATCTGTTTGACTGAATTTCGTCCATGTATTTAGTTTTTTTTTTAAGTGAGGACAGGTTATCAGATAGGCGATCTGCCTATACGCTTTATCCTGAAAGAAACGTTTCAGTCACTGACTGACTGACTGACTGTCTTATCTTAGTTAGTTGAGGTATGAGTCATTTACCTGAACACGTATGCTGACGACCTTTCCCTGAGTAGGACATGTGTCAGCGAATTTGTTCTGAGGATGATAATGTGTATGCTGAACGCCGGTGAAAGGAAAATTGGTGACATGACGCTTTAGCGGCGGGTGAAGGGGGAGGGGGGGAGGAGGGGCTGGAGGGCATGCCCCAGGGCTGCTGTGCTACGGGTGTCGCTCATAACTTTCGTCTCACCTTTCGTGACTCAGTCTGGTCGAGACAACGTCTGTATGGTGCGTCGTCTTCCTCCCCCTCTCTCCTCGCTCCACCCACCCCCCTGTGTGTGTGTGTGTGTGTGTGTGTGTGTGTGTGTGTTTACAAGTGCCCGTTTGTTCGACCGGTTTGCTAGTTGGTTGCGGTTTTCAATCCGTGTTTATCATCGATGACCGTCTTTTCTCAGAATAGCTAGCTGTCAAGATCGGACTGGCCACTGTGTCAGTGATGTAGACATATTGAAATGTGACAGTCATTAAAGTGAAAATGAATCTCCGTTTTTCGTTTTGGCAGGTGAAAAGCAGCTCTCACCAGAAAACCTACAAACCCGTTTCTCCGCCATGGAACCGAGGAACGGACTCTTGGCCTGGAGCGCTTTGGCAACGCTACTGACGTGCTTGGTGTTTCTGCACACGACAGACGGCAAACGAGTGATCGTGGTACCAATGCCCTTCACCAGCCACACCAAGTACCAGACGAACGTTGCACGTGCTCTCGCGCGCCTTGGTCACGAGGTGTGGCTGACCATGCCGGATTTCCTGGTGGCCAAAGGCGTGCTGGACACTACTAACTTCACGGTCATCGAGTATTCGTCCGTGGGAAACGTGGAGGAGATTCACATGACGGGCTTCAGGGACAAATACTTCACAGGCGAACGAGAAGACTGGGCGTTGAACTTTAAATTACTGAAAGAACACTGTCATTCACTTCTGACCAACGTTTCATTCTACAACACCATCAAAGCTATACATCCTGAGTTCTTCGTGTTCGACAATATTCCCATGATCAAGATGCTGACTATTCTACCCTACAGACTCGGGGTTCCGTTTGCTTTTGTCGGATCGGCGTTTGACCCTGAAACACAAAGGGTTCCACAAGCTCGTACTGTCACACCTATCCCGCTGTTTCCATTTTCTGACCACATGACCTTCGTACAGAGGCTTCAGAACGTTCTCTTCTCCTTGATTTCCGTTGTCCGTGACCCCAGTGTTTATCCAAACGCGGTTGCGCTGTACGCTCCTG
Organism: Batillaria attramentaria; assembly: GCA_018292915.2. Taxonomy (NCBI): domain Eukaryota; kingdom Metazoa; phylum Mollusca; class Gastropoda; family Batillariidae; genus Batillaria; species Batillaria attramentaria. Next base: position 547,109 of record JACVVK020000109.1, on the reverse strand, counting down.
AGATGCCGTATCTGCCCATCGATATGCTTGTGGCAAGGGCTGAGATCTGGTTGGTAGAGATGGACCACATCCTCGATTACCCCAGGCCTTCTCTGCCCAACGTCAAGCTCATCGGCGGCACGGCCACGGGACCAGCCAAACCCCTGCCGTCCGAGTTCAAAACCTTCATGGACAGCGCGACAGAGGGTGTTGTCATCGTGTCCTTCGGTAGCTACGTTCTCAACCTGCCTAAAGAAATCAGCGACAAGGTCTTCAGCGTCTTGCAGCAGCTCCCCTTCAAATCCGTCTTCAGGTCCAACCTGAAGTCACCTAATCCAGCCAAGATCCTGACGTCGCCATGGCTACCGCAGAACGACCTGCTAGGTCACCCGAACACCAAGGTGTTTGTCAGTCACTGTGGTAAAAACGGTCAGTACGAGGCGCTGTTCCACGCTGTGCCTGTGGTAGCCACACCCATGTTTGTCGACCAACCTTACAACGCAGAACGCATGCGTGTGAAAAGTATGGCAGAGACAGTGGACCTCAAAACCGTCACAGAGGATGCGTTTAAGAGCGCCATAATGACAGTGGCGACGGACCCTCGCTACAAACAGGCCATCAGCACCGCCTCCGAGTTGTTCCGCATCGAGTTCGGCGTTCCCATGGAAAGGGCAGCTTTCTGGCTTGATCACGTGATGAAATATGGCGGTGCTTACATGCGTTCTGCTGGACAAGAGATTCCGTATTATCAGTTTCATGGTTTCGACATTTACGCAGTAATACTCGGGGCTGTATGTTTTATTATAATTCTCATTTTCCTCTGTGTCAGACTGACATTCAGATGCCTATGCCAACGTAAGCAAAAAAAGGAATAACAGTTTACACCGCGAAGTTAGTGATTGCAGAGTAGGCTATGGTTACTATGGTTCCGATTGCGGCGTCGGCAGTTCGCCGTCTCGTATATTTTCTTATTTGACGTAAAAATAACATGGTGGAGAGTATGCGTATAGTCTGAACACATGAATTTGTGTGTAAAGTGTGAAAGGGCGCTGGACACTCGGTAGAGTGACGTTTCTCCGTGATAGATCATGTACGCCGGGTTTTTTTTTTAATGCGATCAAATAGGTCCTGGTGTGTGTGTGTGTGTGTGTGTGTGTGTGTGTGTGTGTGTGTGTGTGTGTGTGTGTGTGTGTGTGTGTGTGTGAGTGAGTGAGTGAGTGAGGATATAAATGGTACACATTTTTGTAGTTGGTGTTGTTCTCCTGTTTAATATTAATCAGTTAGTCGAGCATCATATCCGCTGTGCTTCGTGTTAATTCAGTTTCATGAATAAACAGTGTTCGTAAAAATTGACAGTTATTGTACCATTCAGTGAAATATGTTCGGTGCTCTCTCTCTCTCTCTCTCTCTCTCTCTCTCTCTCTCTCTCTCTCTGTGCGCGCTTTCCTAGCTTGCCAGTATCATTTCGGAACAAAATGTACAAAGTGACCGCTTTTCGGAATATAAAAGTGATACCCAGGGCCACGTTCAGCCGACGCTACTGCGATACAGACTCTGTGCACTGTGCCAATATATAATCAAGTGTCTTTAAACCACGCAGAATGCAAAGAAAAGGACTCGTACGGGATTTTGAAATGAGCGCACTGGCACAATCAAGACATAATCATACCATTTCTGGCGACGAGAAACGCAACGTATACAACAGTAACCATTTTAGCTAAGCTAAATGGGTCAAAAGACGTCATCCGTCAGTAGAACACCACTCTGCAAAGTATTACGGGATGAGTGAGTTTTTCTAACTTAAAGCCGCGCAAGCCACAAAACTACTTGAATAAACCAAAATTGTAACGTTGGACAAAGGATGCAAACTGGTCTACGGGGCAGTATAAACCTAGGCAACGTATTTATGTCATCCTTTGAAAAATGACAAAGTAATTTGTAAAAACACACACAGGGTTGCTACGACCAGTAAAAAGCAAGCAAGGCGGACAAGATCCAGCATCCCCTCAGATCCTTCAATGAGCCCGACCCTGACCATTCCCAGCGTTCCTCCCCCTCTCCCCCCTCCAGTCACCACCACCCACTGGCCTCATCCAGAAGAGCGGTCCAGCACGACTCTTCTTGCAGCTCGAGCTTTGCGGCCGAGGGGGCAGCCGGCTGGTCCTTCGAGTCACGCCTGACAGTTGACTCTTCCGAATTGCAATGTGCCCACGTCCCTCCTTGCATTAATGCTCAAGTGACTGATGTGTGCTTGTTGGCCTTGGAGGGGCTGCGGCTCTGGGATGGTAGGAAGACAGAGCATGCGAAGCACCTGTGCAGTCAAAGGTGACCCGAAAGTTGAGACACATTTTCGATCTTCTCTCCTTTCTCCTTTTTTTGTATTTCTTTTTCGATTACAGAGCTGACCAAACTCAACCTACTCTCTCATGTAGTTTTAATTTATCATAATTACTGACCAGTTTAGCCTGCCATTGCAATACTGTCAATATGTACTCGTTCCCCTCTGAGCATTATCATAAGCGGTGCTTGTTTATGCTCACTAATTGTTTACCTGTACGAATTGTATTGCAATAAACCTGTTTAAACCAACCTACCGTGGAAGTACATCTTCAATGTATTTATATGCATGCTGTCCAGTGGCGTTTTAGAATGCACACTTGGTAGTTTTGGATGTTGTGTACACGAAGACAAGACAGGTGCCGTAAACAAGTCTGCATGTAATATCACACTCAGTTTGGTGAGAGAAAATCTCCAGCTAAATTTGCTTCCATCAGAACCTTCGAACCCAGTAGCGCGGACGCCTTAATCACTAAGACACCTATTTTTCACATGTTACTTCAGACTTTTAACGCAGCATTTTCTACTGGTCTCATCTTCCTCTCACCCCCTACATTGTTCACAATTTTCTTGGTTGTGATACCTGCCTTATTAATTTTGTAAGAACAGCATAATTATATTTTGCCAACTATGGTTGAGTATCATTGTACCATGGACGTTCTCGGCACTATTCTCGTAAACTTTGTTTCAGGACCGATGACAGCACTAGCTGTTTGTACAAAACAAAAACAATACAATCATAATCTTTTTTTGCATTTCTCTCTCATTCATTAGATGCCCTAATAAGGGCATGCTCTAAACAGACTCGTTATTTAGTTAGTTAGGGCTTAACGCCGCGCAAGCAACAAAGACTAACTCGTGGTTAACGGAAGTCCCTTTCTGCCATGTCCTTTAAAACATAAAAAAATCCACGTTAAAACAAGATGTAAATACATATTAAAAGTCTATTGGGTTTAAATGAGAAATATCTTTCAAGACTTAAAAAACTGACCACCAGAGGTCAATGAGAGTCTAAATATTATTATTATCACCGAACTATATTTTGTAAAACAAAGTGACCTCTTTCAGGAACTAAATAGATTCGCTGAGTGTCTCTTAACCATGAATTGTTTCGTTCGCCTGAAAACTAAATACTGGCCAGTAGCAGACAAATCACAACTGTCAGCAGTTCAGACAAACTGAGGACTTCTTTTTTGGTCTTGACTGCTGGCAAATGTCATGTTGTCTCTCTCTCGTCGTCTTCCGATACTCACGGAGCTCCAAAACACGCCGCAGAGGCTACTTCAGAGGACTCGAATGATGGAGGGGAAAGGACAAGCTCAGACCCACTGTCCTTGATTGTGTGGCCTTCCCCAGGACCTCGAGAAGGAAGAACAGAGACTGAGCCCATTGTTCACCGTGCACCTGACACATCTCTCGTCAGACTGCACTGTTTCCCCTTCTGTTTTTGGTGTGCCTGTATGTGCTGGGCATTTGGATAGGACGACCTTAGTACGCTGCCACTGACAGATTCTTTCCGTCTTCCCTGCCTTTCGTTTCAAGTCCACAAAGGCCGTGTCTCCGTAGTATCTGGGAAAGATATGCGGTACTCTGTATCTAGTATCTACTAAGCTGCTGCCCTGCAAAGGCTAGTCCGATTATTACTGGCCTTTCATTTTTTTTTACTTCTGCAAAGTCCAGTTCCGTACTCATGTTGTCGTGTTGAAAACGTTACCTTCCTTGTCCAGATTAGATTAAATTTTCAATGCGATTCCAAACAAGGTCTGTTTCATTCAAAGCTTCTTTTTTGTTGACAGAGACTGTCAGTCATCCCCACAGCACGCATAAACAGTTGCAGGTGTTGGCACCCGCTTAGTTAGAGAGTAAATTTGATCAAACCATCAGTCTTCGACTGACTGCCACTGGGTATTCACGTACAGCTCGTGATGATCGACTGAAAAGGATTGCATGCAAATGTGCAACACGCTCTTGGATAAAAGTACAATCAGGTTTAAACGTTTAAACAGTACACGTCATACGCAAAGTGTAAGTTATAATGTAAAAAAAAACCCCAAAAAAACCAAAAACCACCACAGCGAATGATTATTTCATGTACAACTTAGTTTTCAATCTCTCTCTCTCTCTCTCTCTCTCTCTCTCTCTCTCTCTCTCTCTCTCTCTCTCTCTTGTTTTCGACCTCATGCAAGGTCATACTGGGGTCTAGATCACAATAATTGTGATTCTATATTTTTTCCACCATACCCAAGAAAAGGACCCGCATGTTCGAGTATAGGAAGATTTAACACAAGTGAATGTCCGTTCAGCGCTTCTTCTAGCTAGAGACAAAGCAGACAAGCACTCATGGTCTACCCCATCGACAGCTATTTGATTCTGGTCAATACAGGCCTAGAATGCGTCCTTTGTTTTTGTTTAAATTTAGCACAGAGGAGCGAGTCTGGGCAATGCTGCGGTGCAAAATATCGCACTCGAGATGTGGATGAGCATGGCTACGTGACATGCCTGTATGATTGTTTCCCTGCGTATAATGCTCTGCATAATACAAACAGCCCAAATAAAGTTGACGGACGCGGGGGATTTTGTGGGTATGCTAGTTATCTGTCCCAACGCTCTCTGATCCCAGCCTTTGCCTTGACAATGACATCAAAACGCTGTCTGCATCTGGAGGACAGCACTCGGCTGCAAACTGAAAGCGAGAGAGGGCAGAGCATAAGGTAGCAGAAATTCTGTCACATGCCCCACATTTGCTCCATCTTCAAATAAAAATAATGTTTCAGTGTCAAGTTTGGATGCCTTAGATCCTCGACGTGCGCTTCTTTTTCCGAAGGCATGTCTGTCTTGTTTGACTCTTCCGATGAACAGGGGCTTTGCATGCGTGTGTTAAGTTTGTATTTTGAAAAAGAAAACAAGCTCTTCTTCAACGGAACTGAAGTTGTGGCGCCGCCTCACTGTCTGTGATCTGTCGTCAGTGTTTTATGTGGGTTTACCTCGAGCATCTCGCTCAATGATAAGTGCATTTGTACTGGCCGTTTACGCAACGTATGGCGTCAGAGTCTGTTTGGTTTGGGTTGTTTTTTTTTTTCTTTTAATCTACTGCTCTGCCAAAGCTTGTGTTTTTGTTTGCTTGTCGTGGTGTTTGTTCGGCTGTTCGGTTGGTTTGGTGTCCTAGTTTGTTTTGCTGACTTTCTTGCTGCAGTTGTTGTTTCTTTGTTTTATTTTGCTTGGGTGTTTTAGTGTTTTTTGGTTTTGGTTTTTGTTTTTTTCGTTTTAACCTGTTTTGTATTGATTTGAGTAACTGAAATTTATCGGTTTTGATTCATATAACTAGAACTTGATTGCAAAACATCTGAATATAATCTCACATAATTTCGGATTGCTAGGTTTGCCTTTTTTTTTGCTTGGGGGAGGGGAGGGGCAAGGCGGGGGGAGGGGGGCGGAGTGGGGCAGGGGGTAGAATCGGTAACTAAATGATTGTATTTCATCGTGCAGTTACATTTTCTCATACACACTTAACGTTTTTCCTGCTGTATGAATATGAAAAATTCCACTGATTACTTTAAAGTCAAATCATTCATATCGAATTATATTGAATTTTTTCCTCTCTCTCTCTCTCTCTCTCTCTCTCTCTCTCTCTGTGTGTGTGTGTGTGTGTGTGTGTGTGTGTGTGCCCTGTATTCACGCAGTGTACGTAGGATCTCAAGCACACACTCATGCATAATACAGTGCCATGTGTAGGCTACACATACACAGACTACCTTTACGAGAATGGCCTCCAAGAAGAATATTATGTGACGGGAACGAACAAAAGAAGGGCAAAGTCGCACAGCCACTTTTCAAAAAATCAGGGGAAAAGAGATGATGGGTCAATTTAAGCAATTTGAGATTTTTCCCTTTTCAGGTCTTCACTGAAAAACAAATATAATATCTGTGAAAGTTTGAAGGGTGGGGGTGGGGTGGGTGAGTAGGTGTTTGGGAGTTTCACGTCCTTTTCCACCATATACGGGTGATATCAAAGACGAGGCAACGATGAAAAAGCCAGCACAAATATTTGGCACCAGACGGGATTCGACCTCACGACCCGAGCATTGGAAGTCCAACGCTCTACCATTCGGCTCCCGTTTCAAGGCTAAATAATATAATATATGAATATAACATTTGAAAAGGAGCATTTACTACAACCACGCCATACTCCCGTGATTCCCATGTCACCGTTTTATCAGCCATTTTCTCAAAATGGCCGCTGTTCAACAGAAATTTTCAGCAAGTATATGTCTAGGCCCGTGTGTAAAAGTCGAGGTTAATTTAACCCGCGGCTACGGGCTTAACCCACACTAGGACAAAAGAAACCCAAAAGCTAAATTAAATACAAAAGGAAGCGAAGAAAGGAAGAAAAAAATCCTTCTATAACGGCTTAGGCACTTTGCTGGAATGGGCCCGCTTCTTAATTTAAAACAAAAAACAACAGAAAATTTATCCCTAGAGCTAGTTTAGTTCGAGGTTAGACTCTAACCCGGGGCTAAAAGCCATAACCTGGACTTTTACACGCGGGCCCAGGCCTACACCGAGCTACAGAAATAATTTGTAACCAAAAGGAAAGCTTTTCTTTCTGCACTCTCCGTTCATACCAATAACTTGATGAACCGAAGTCATCATTAAACCACCCCACCTCCCCCCCCACCCCCATCCCCCTTCTGTGATATCCCATCACATAATATTATTCGTTTATATTATTTATATATTATTATATATATTATTTAATCAGTTTAGTAAAAGTAAAATAAAAATCCCAAGAAGTGTAAAACACAGCTTTGTCGCATTTTATTAATGTATGTTTTTAATAACCGCATAAGAGGTTAATATCTCGTTACTCTCAAGTGCATTTTTTTATGTAAAGGTACAGAATTAGACACTGTTGTTCGTTTAGCCGTGCAAATAATTTCGCTCACACAACTTTACCTCAACCAACCCCTTTAAAAAAAAAGAAGAAGAAGAACTGAGTCCTCACGCCACACAGATCTAACTAAATTAAGAAAAGCCTACAGTGGTTATGGACACGACACACACCCCGTCGCTGCAGACAAAACAACAGCGTGCACGTGAGCAAACCCCCTATCAGCCGCTGCATTGTCTCGACTTTTCTCCTTTCTCCGCTGCACTCGGTGCAAACACGAGGGCGCTGGATCTGGCACCTCATCAACCCTTAATTATTGTGTTAAATCCCAATCATGTAAGTTCGTCGCCATTGCTGAGGCGTTTTCAAGCGGTTCGGTACACATACACTGTCTTTAACCGATGCTTCTCCCATTAAAGCGGCGCGGGCGATTGTGGTCGCGCAACATACTGTCCGAAGTAACAGGGATCGCATTCATTTCACTATAGCTTCAGGACAACTTCTTTCAGGTTCGCACTGAAAACGTCTTGAAATCTGCCTCTGTACCGGTGAACCCATGCCATGCGTTTACGACACACACTAACTAAAACTGACCGACCGACAGGGTGAGTGGGTGGGTGGGTGGGCGTTCTGAGGTTTAACGTCCTTTTTCACCACATACGGGTGATATCAAAGATGGGGCAACGATGAAAAAGCCAGCACAAATATTTGGCCCAAGCCGGGGTACGAACTCATGACCTGAGCTTCAGAAGTCCAACGCTCTACCATTCGGCCACCCCGGCTCCCCGACCGACCGACAGACTGACCGACTGACTGACTATAACAAACTAACTAACATGTGCAGGTGTTTGAGGGTTAAACGTCCTTTTCCACCATATATGGATGATACCGAAACTAACTGACTAAACTTACTAACCAACTCACCAACTAGCTAACTAACTAACTAAGCATAATAATTGTGGGAGCCTTCATTCTTCAGAAGCAATCGTTCAAATTATGAAACGATGAAACTCTTGCAATAGCTTTTAATGTATCTAAGGACGAACACGAGGAAATGAACTTGCAAAAGGATACACACTTGAAAACATTAACGGGAATCGTCAAACCGTCACGATCGACAATGTAACGTACAAGAATTTAAATCGACGGCACCGCTATAAAATCAGACTCGATGTGCATGGATATGAAAATTACTACCACGGAAAGGTTTTGTCAGTTCTTACAACTACAGCGCACTAATGAAGAAAATATTAAAAGAACAAGATAAGAAAGCTGTATAAACATTTTCATAGGTATTTGACATCTATCGTAAAATTTACATGAAGAAACATATTCTGGGCGTGATGGCAGCTCTTTCACATCCCTCACTTTTAAACTCGTAAACTGTAAATACTTGTTTATCTCGGTAGAGCTAAATATCCTTTTAATCGAGTAACTCTTCATTACTGGTCGCACTTTTACAGAGACCAGATTGAAACAACGACTTCACATGGAGACTGGTCTCTGGTCTCGACGGCGGGAATCGAGAGATCCAGGTCGAGAGGTTTGTCTAATCGAAGCTTCTTTCCACGTGAGCAGTGTGTAACTGCATTGGCATGACAAACATCGTCACTGGGACCGAGGCCCTAACAAGCTCGGGAACGTTCCCTACCGTTGGTCGTGGTTTGAGAGAGACAAAGGTTACGTCTGCGTTGCCCTCTACCCTTGACACTGCGGCCTCGTCATCCCAGTCATTTATCTCAACACACTGACACAAAGCCCTGTCAAAGTTTTTGATTTTCCAGTTTCACAGTTCCGACTCTCTGTTGTGCGTTGGACATAATGAACAACGTTTGTTCTTGTTTTTTTAAATTGTTGTTGTTGTTGTTGTTGTTTTTGGCTTTTGGGAGTTTCTTGTTGGGTGTTGTTTTTTTTGGTTGTGTTTTTTGTTTTGTTTTGTTTTCTTTGTTTTGTTGTTGTTGCGCTTTTGAGAGGGAGGGGGATGTGTTTGTTTATTTGCCTACTTGTTTTCTGTTGTTTTGTTTTGTTTTGTTTTGTTTTGTTTTATTTTGTTTTGTTTTGTTTCAAGGGGATGGGGCGGGAAGTAAATCAGCAAGGACATTTTGGCAGTTTCCAAACCTAGGTCCACTTCTTCACTTCTTTGAATGATTTTCTTAGGACACCTCTCTCTCTCTCTCTCTCACACACACACACACACACAAACACACGCACACACACAAACACACGCACACACGCACACACACACACACACACACACACACACACACACACACACACACACACACACACACACACACACACACACACACTTCTTAAATCAACCAAGGATCAATTAACCAGTCATTGTTATTTTACGTTAGTCGAGTTTGTAGGAAACCTATCAAATCAAAGGGATAGATTTCTCATAATTGTTAAGAGCTGAGCTGGCAGAGTATTGGGCTGAGTATTGGATTGAAAGGATCTTGAGTTCAATTCCCGGTTGGAAATTTTTTAAAATGTTGTTGTTGTTGTTGTTGTTGTTGTTGTTGTTGTTGTTACTATTGTGGGGTTCTGTTGTAGTTATTTTTTGTGCTGGAAAAAGACGACAAATCATCAAAAGTGCAGACCACTAACCAAGAGCGCTGTCTTTGACATACGGCAATACCAGTGTCATATGACGAGAGTTTTCGTTGACTCAGTATTAAGTCGCTTGGCAGTGTTTAGCCCGGCTTGCGTATGAGCCCCTCCGATACGGTTTGAAATTAACTTCATTGCACACATGACCGGTGTTACATAATCCAAAGCACACGCCGTGCGAAGGTCTACTGGTCTGTGCACGGTGTGTTACGTTGTAACTGGCCGAATAAACGTTCAGATAAACTGACTACTTGTTCTTACGTCACTTTGTGATGAAATTCCTGAACGGCCGCTCAAGCACGACGGAAACAACAGAATGGGAACAAAACCAAAATTAAGACTGAATCCTGTTCAAGGACAGGCATAAATGGGTGCCCAACTCAAACTGTAATATGTAGTTGTACGCCAAGCTTTGTAGCTACTGCCATAGACACCACTGTTTCTTTGTCTTTGTAACAGCGGCCAGATACTTGGCCAAATTAATTAGTTGAATGACGCGTAACGGGAGTTTTTTGTGTTGACAAGTTCAGGAAACAAGACGTTTTTGTTGAGGGAGAAAAGAGACCGCACGAATCTCTTAGAACCTGCCTGTGTAGGAATGCGTGTGTGTTTTTTGCCGCCAGTGTCGGAGACATGGAGCAAAGCCTGCGCTAAGCCCCACGAACAACATTGACAAGGGTCGACGTGTGTTTACCGGGCGCCTGGCGATCTATAACTAAGCACCGGACCTCATGTCTCTCACCCCCATCCGCCCTTTTTGCAGAACCCCCCTCTCCTCCTCTCCCCCTCAGTCTCACTCTCCCGTCTGTCTGTGTGCTTCTCTCCAACACCTCGGTATCCTCCTCCTTTCTAGCTCCCCCCATCCCCCCTCCCACCTCCTCTCTTACTGCTATTCCCTGTGTGCCTGGTCCCAACACCCCATCCCTCCTCCCCCGCCCCCGGGACTCTTCTCTTTGATTCACTGACCGTCCGACCATTGGTTGTCACAGCGCTCTCTGCTTTGACCAGAGGTGCCCGCAAAAAAAACTTCTGACCACAATCCCGATTTGGGATGGTTACGTCACGTTTTCGCGGGCCCCCGTCTACTTTAAAACTATCGGCGATGGTGGACCAGCAGCATTGATGAGTTAACCCCCGCACTGGCCGGACAGGACAGGACTAGTCATGTTGTGAGATACCTGGAAAGCCGACCTTGCATGGAGAGGGATTAGCGTGCACCTTCTAATCCTTGTTGCGTGTTATTGCAACTGGTCGTACGTTGCATTCGAATTGATTACAACCTTGCATGGTTGACAAGAATCATTTGTGCCCTGCAGGCCTTAGTGAAGACATCGATCTAATGTGCTCTGTGCTCTGTGGAGTCGGTTCCTCGTGAACGCTGTCAACGAGAATTGGAACTGTTTGAAGGTATTTAGACTCATTTCACCTTTCGTGCCTTTCGTTTTTAAAAAAAATGTGAACTCGTACCTTGTCTAGATCCTGTCCACATCTTACTGGAAACAGAATTAGCTTGCTGCTATCTTTGAGTGTACTGAGAGATCCTCGCTCTTACGTTTCTACCCGTTTGTTTCGTGAATATCCATGCCAGGACTGCCATGTCCAACGGCAAAGAAACCCCAGACACAATGTCCTCGTCTCAGCAGCAAAGTAGGCGGTCCTCAAGATCCCGCCAGCGTTCCCCTGCAGATTCGAAACCCAAACAAAACGCTTCCTCTCTAAGTCCAGTGAAAAAGCAGCCCCGTCAGAAATCACCAGTCAAACCAGGACAAGCTAAACCCGAAGCTTCAGCAGCATCCCAGCAACGTCAGCAATCGGCGGCAAAACCTGCGCCACCAAGCAGACCACCGGCCCCGACACAACCTGCGTCAGTCAAGCAAAACCAAAAGCCGACACCAAGAGAACATTTGCCTCAATCTAAAATCGGAGCAGTTCCGTACAGACAAGAGCTTGCCAAGCTGACAGACCGAACTATCAGCACCGAAGACAGGAAGCGTTTGGCCAGGGCAGCTGCCCAGAAGCTCTTCGCCAGCAAGAACAGCTGCCAGCTGCGTCCCCAGCCCGTTCTCACCCACACCAACAGCATGTCGCTGAAGACCAGCAGGGCCCCGGCTCCTCCGAGAAGAACGGCCAGCATGGGCAAGGAGGTGTCCAAGGACTTTCTGACGCTCGCCTGCTACAACGCTGTGGCCACGGGCCAGCTGGGTCTGCTCAAGGCTCTGCAGAAGACGGGGAAAGCTCCTCAGGTGGACAAGCAGGGCAACACGCCTCTCCACGTCGCTGCCAAGTGCGGACAGCTTAAATGCCTCAAGTAAGTCATTATTTTTTTGCACCTCGATCAAATGCATGCTTACTACGCAAAGTCGTAACCCTTTCTACACTGATACCACCTTCATATGTCTGACATTAACCACAGTGTCATTAAAAAATCAGCGGCAACCAACGTAAACGGAAACTATTTCTAAAGAAGTAATTTCATTTAGACCCATATTTCGAACACACAACTAGAAATAAATTTCTGGCTGACTGTTACGACTATAGGATGAGGACTGTATACTACGACTACAGTAGAATGAGATAAATTGATAGAACTTATAGCCTTTCTTTTTTCTTTTCACGCATTTCAGCTATTCTGAACGTTTGTTGTTGACAGTTCGATAATATCTGTATCATATATGTGATGTTAGTAACGTGGATTGATCACAGTTAATTAACTCTCACAGTTGGTTTCGTCGCAAAAGCAGTTTCTCGTTTTACTTCAATTTCAGTATTTTTCAAACATCGTACGCTAGTGACACTGAGCAGCTTTCGAATTATCTCTGTCTGATCGTTCGCGCGTACATTTTACCCGGATCACCATTTATCATAAACAAAATATTTGCACCATCCGAAGCGAAAAGGCAAAAAGTGAGTGAGTGAGTGAGTGAGTGAGTGAGTGAGTGAGTGAGTGAGTGAGTGAGTGAGTGAGTGAGTGATATGTGGATTACCATATCCGATTGTTTTAACCGGTGGATGAATGTTCATTAATTAAAGTCCATTGATTAAATTGCAATAATAAATTGAAAAAAAAAGAAGAGATAATTCTCAGCGAAACAGCCGACTGATCGCAAAAACAGCTTATTCAGCGTTTAGTGTAACGAGAACCCGCATGTATTTGTAACAGGAATAAAGGTTCCCTGTGTTCGTAACAGGTACCCTGTGCCAACTTTTTTTTTTTTTCTCATCACGTAACTTATAGCCATTTCCTTAATGTATTTTAAAAAAAAAAAAAAAAACGCAGTTAAAACCAAGAGACCAACTGTTTTCTTGTAGGCAGTCACTTAATTTACTCACAACCAGCTGCGAATTAACTTTCGCCGTTCTTCCTGGGTTTTGGCTGATCCACAGGTCACGGTGCACATTAATGCCGATCCCATATTCGTTTTGAAAACTTTGCCTTCTTACTCCAGGTATTCTTCAGATATATGTGTGGCATCTTTGGTGCCCCCCCCCCCCCCCAAAAAAAAAAAAAAATGTAATTACTTACTTAGATGTGAGATGATTAACAATCAAAGTGGCCAGTACCGAGTGTGCGAACCAGTCTGGCACTGTCCATCTGAAAGTGTGCCTGTACTGTGGAAACTCGGTGCGAAGCAAGTAATCTATGGTTCCAAGTGTCTCCTTTACATTCGGCATTTGAAGTATCCCTTGAGAGACCGCAGGATCTCATATTCCTGGCTTTGTTGTTATCATCGTTGTTGTTGCTGTCAATAATAATAATAATGTAGCGCTGTAACCTATTAATAAATAATGGTTCTAAGCGCTTCAAGATCAAATAAGATAATACATGAAAAGGAAGAAGTACATTCAAAAATATACCATAAGGCCAGGACCTAGGCGAAACGACACGCACATGCTGAGAACATGACATGAGAACAGTTACATGATGATCAGGGATGAAAACAGATGGGTTTTAAGATTCTCCTTGAAAGTTTCAAGGAGGGGTGAGTGGCGGAGAGAATGAGGGAGGGAATTCCAGACTAAGGGCTTTTAGACTGATCTTGATTCATCTCAGGTGAGAAATTAAGAATTGAATCCTGCTACCCATTACAACGGCGACCTCAGGCACGCGCAAAGCTGCATAGTCCTGTTTAACGTTTTTAGCATCGCCCTCTCGTGGCTGTGCGCGCTGGGAGCACTAGAACTAAGATAGGCAGCGAATATTTTTTTCCTTTTTTGGGGCCGGGGGTGGGGGGGGTGGGGGTGGGCGCGGGGGGGGGGGGGGGGTAATGCAATTGCATTGTGTTGTTCACGAAATTCCATGCTAGCAGTTCAAGTTATATTTTCTCGTGTCTTTTTGTTTAATTCTGAACTGTCAACACAACCTCCCCTCCCCAAGTCTCAGTAAAACATTCAATCAGATATGATAACAAATGCCCAGTAGTATGAATACGTATACTGTCATTTTCACAGACAAGCAAAAAACAATGAACACATAACAATATGCCACTCCATACTTTCCAAACTCTCTGAAAAAGAGAGAGAGAGAGAGGGGGGGGGGAGGTGGGTGGGCAGAAGAACAGAATATTAATAGCTGAGCCGATCAAATTTCAGCAAAACACATAATTAACACATGCAAATTGTATGGCAATGGTCTGAAAACGTGCAGTGGCATTTTCACAGGCTAGCAACAACAAAAAAAAAAAAAAAACACACAAAACCAGCACGTTCTATTCCATTATAGTTCCTATAAAAAATACCACAGGAGATTTAAAACAAAAAAGGCAACAAATGCAATGGTATGAAAACGTGCAGTGGCATTTTCACAGGCTAGCAAAAAAAAAAAAAAAAAAAGTTCTATTCCATTATAGTTCCTATAAAAAATACCACAGGAGATTTTTTTTAAAGGCAACAAATGCAATTGTATGAAACCGTGCAGTGGGATTTTCACAGACTAGCAAAAGAAAACAAAAAACCAGCACGTTCTATTCCATGACAGACCCTATAAATAAATAAAAAACAGGAGATTTTTTTTAAGGCAACGAATGCATCTAACAAACTCGAACCTAACGAACTCATAACCCCTGCATTTTGTTTGCTCTGTGCACAATATTATTCGACATCATGCAAGAGAGGTAATCAAAAAAGTGGCATGGCAATTAGCCGCGAAAAGCAGCGCCGACACGCAACAGGCACGCAGAACCAACAAATGGATCGCGCCCGTGATGAAGCGGCTATGTCCACCTCGTGCTCGGACACAAGTGTTAGTTCGACCCAGTTGACATTCCCCTACGTGTGTGCTGATGACCGCGTCTCCCACACACTGTTAGGGCCCAACGTTTAGATATGCCCTAATGATTAGGGCCCCGACGCGTCCACTGACGCCGCGGAGTTCGGAGAAAAAAAGTCTTTAGAGAGCGCATGTGGTTCAGGCTTGTCCTAACAGTTATATCGATGTCGTGCGTCCGCCTACAAGATGTGAACCGCCTGTCGTTTTTGCTGTCGTCTGCCTGAGGTCTTTTTTCCTCAGGCTTGTCTCATCCAGATTTGGACTGATGTTTGAATAGAAGGCCCGGGTTTAAAATTATTTTTAAAATTTGAAAGGAACAAATACGGAAGATGTTCACGGGTAAGGGACATGTTAGTTAGAACAGACAGTATCTAAAAACTACTTTGGGGTAATCACATGCTGCTAGATTTGAATGATGCACCTATCTTTTCGTTTCTTTGTTTAAAACGCATTACGTGTGGTGACCGCGCAGATCCACATCGGGCTCTTCTATTTTTCTTCTCAGTGTTAAATGCATATTCGACTTTGCCGTGAACTGCCAAAACATTAAATCATCGACGCTCGGTTAGTTAGTTAGTTAGTTATTTAGGGCTGAACGCCGCGCAAGCGCATCGACGCTCGGTGAAGACACTGAAATAGTTTGAGGGCTAACTTACAGACTTGTTTTTTTGTTCGCTGTTGTTGTTCTTAGGTAGCACGTTGTACTGATTTAGGGTGGGTGGGTGGGTGTTTGGGGGTTTAACGTCCTTTTCCACCACATAGGGTGATATCAAAGACGGGGCAACGATGAAAAAGCCAGCACAAATATTTGGCCCCAGCCGGGATCGAACTCACGACCCGAGCATTAGAAGTCCAACGCTCTACCATTCGACCACCCCGGCTCCCCGTACTGATTTAGGAATTGTGGAGATCAGTGAAAGATGATTGTGGGATTTCTCGCCGTGCGTCACTCAAACCTTAGAACTATAATCAAATCTGAAAACATACGGAGGAGGGGGTGGGGATTTGTGTAGTGTTGTGCAAAAAAGACAGCAAACGTTCAAACACCCAAAGTCAAACTGACAAATATTTGCCGAGACTAACGTATCGACAGGCCAGTGTGGACAACTGGCCAATGTGCTTTGACCAACACTAAGTCGAGTCCACTTTCAACATTTCCAGCTGTCCCCTCCTACTCAGACGAACGGCAAAATCCCTCTGAGTGCACTACATTGAGAACAGATAAACTCGAAAAGCTACCAATTAAGAAGTACCCAAACAGCCGCCGTAAAACGAAAAACGTTTGAAATAATTATCAGGCTTTACATTACACCATCAGCCGAGACAGACCAAATACAAAAAGAGAAAGATGCACCTACTAGGCAACTTGCAATTAAAATTAGCAATGTTCTTTTCATGTGGAAACTTTTTTTATCAGCCATTTTTTTAACGTCCGGAGCAGATACTGCATCTTTTCAGGCATGATTTACAACAATTATGATTTTTAAACAAAACGATGAAGACAAAGACATTCTGAGGGCAACAACAAAAACGTTTGATTTCCAAGCTTTCTTGTCCTTTTTTCAGCCAGTGGAATATACTTGGTTAGCTCTGTGTTTTTCTTCTTCTTTTGCTGTTGTTATTGCTGTTGTTCTTTTGTTTATTTTATTTTCAACTTCCAGATATAGTGCTAAAAAGTCAGCAATTTAAGTTTGCATACCATAAAGCTACGGGCCAGCGCAGCATAATGACGTAATGGATTACCTATAGCCTTTGCTTACAGCAGAGAACGTATGCGTTTCTTTCGTAAAAGAGCCATGCCACACAACCTCTCTAGAAAACACATGCTTTTCTTCTTCTTCTTATTTTCTTTTTCGGAAAATGCAGACCTGCAGATTTGAAAAACAAACTATGTGTCAAGATCCGACGTGCTATGCGCCGACATGCGGAAAAAGCCTGTTTAGATGTATTTGCCGAGAGGTTTCACACCTGGATACCCGTCGGATTTGCCGTGGACGACTAGTAATCTCTCACCACACAGCCGTCCGGATCCCTGCGCCCGGGGTGCGACTTTGACATTGACATTCTTCACGTCTGCTGACGTAGTAACTTCATCGACTCGCAGACTTGCCCTCGCTAGCTCTCGTATTTCAGTTGCTCGGCATGCACCATTGCTTGCAAGCAGACATGTTTCTCTGGTGTGTGTGTGTGCGTGCGTGCGTGCGTGGGTAGTGGAGGTGAGGGGGTGAGTGGGGGAGAGGTGGTATGTCTGTGAGTCTTAGGGATGTGATGGGTACGTTGTGTGTGTGTGGGGGGGGGGGGGGGGGGGGGGCGGGGGGTTGAGTGTCGGATTTCAGCAAATCATGTTTCAGTAAATCAATCCATTTTCTGAACCAGTTACATTGCCTGTCTTAAGTATCATAACAGAGCAGCACTCAATATCTTTCCTTCGAAATTATGAATTGTGAAAGGGTGGAGATGGCAGAATTGTCCTTGTTCTCGATGCTGTTAAGTTAGAAGAGACCATTCTTCTCATGCATAAATGGTCATTTCTTCTGGAATTCGATAGGATTTTTTCATTTTGCCGTCTCTATTAATGCTTGTTGATGGTCCTTCATCATAACGGCCTTTTCCCGGTGCCTCTTCAGTTGTCGTTTCTGGATAACTGATTCGATGTACACCGACTTTTCTATCGATTTATTTCACTGCTGCTGGTATTGTTTATATCGTTATCTTTGGTCTGTAACCACCCTTTGAAAGTTCTTTCTTTCGTGGTGAAATGATGACTTCAAGCCCCACAACCCCCCCCCCCCACTCGGTCTCACAATCACACAAACATCGTTCCAGTGTTCCTTACAGCTTTAAAAACTTTAACTTTGGCCATCTCTGTCAAATTCGGAGGGTCATTTTGTGAAATCAGTGAAGTACAGCCTCAAGAATATCTGCGTCAGATTCTTAAATCTCTGCGTAAACGACGCATATGTGTGTGTGTGTGTGTAATAAGAAACACTGCGTTCCCCTTCCCACTCACTTTCATCTCACGTTGGGGAAGCCGAGGTGGCCGAATGGTAGAGCGTTGGACTTCTAATGCTCGGGTCGTGAGTTCGTATCCCGGCAGGGGCCAAATATTTGTGCTGGCTTTTTCATCGTTGCCCCGTCTTTGATATCACCCGTATATGGTGGAAAAGGGCGTTAAACCCCCAAACACCCACCCACCCTTCATCTCAAGTTGTTTTTCCTAGGAAAGCAGTCAGTCATCTGAACTTGACATTGTCCGTGCTAAACACCCTTCGTCACGTACGTCGGTTTTAACACGCA
Source organism: Batillaria attramentaria (assembly GCA_018292915.2). NCBI lineage: Eukaryota > Metazoa > Mollusca > Gastropoda > Batillariidae > Batillaria > Batillaria attramentaria. Next base: position 528,726 of record JACVVK020000109.1, on the reverse strand, counting down.
GAATTAACATTTGCCATTGCCTCGATTCTGCTTTCGTTGTTCCTTCTAATCATCTGGCGTTTATACGAACTTCGTCTTAAGCACACAAGATCGGGTCATGCTTTTAGAATTTGCACCTGTCCGTCAGTTTTCAAGCTCAGACATTGAAATCTGCTCATGTCAATGTTAACCTCAAAGCTGAAGGTCAACGTCAAAAACATAGCGTTCCTAGCATCAGTCAACGCAAAAGGCACGGCGGTTAAATATTACAGCACGCTTACGACAATCTTAGGGAGTGTATTCAGTCGATGTGGCGGAGATATGGGAGGGATGTGGTGGTGGTAGTGGGGGACAGGGAGGGGGGGGGGAATCCACGGACAGGTGGGGGAACATATTCGGACCTCGACATTGCAAACATACTGTGGGCTTTAGGCAAGTAGGTCGATACAAAAGGAAAACTTTGTTTAAGAAACCGCTTAGCATCGACAAAGCAAAAGCAAAGTGGAGCAAACGGGTTTTCTTGTCCCCGCTAAGATATCTGCATGACGTAAACCGGTTGTCTGAGTCGGATCTTATGGCTGGGAAAAATCAACTTTTTTGAGAACTCCAGAAATGTTTGACGGGAGCGTGTAACCCTTGTTCATCTTCGTATAATTGATTGGTTAATGTTTGAGAGCTTAGGTTCGGGTCAGTTACGCAATACGTATCTCAGAACGGAAAGCCACTCCTGAAAAAAAATCGTTACCTGACGAAGGCTGTGATCCGGTCTGTAGCGGTATAGATATACCCTTTACTTGTGTCAGTTTTCTGCGTGAAACCTTTACAGACCCAAGGCCAAGCAAAAGCCGACCGTGTCACTCAGCTTTTTCTGTTGAGGGTGGGTGGGGTGGGTGTTTGGGGGTTTAACGTCCTTTTCCACCACATGCGGGTGATATCAAAGACGGGGCAACGATGAAAAAGCCAGCACAAATATTTGGCCCCAGCCGGGATACGAACTCACGACCCGAGCATTAGAAGTCCAACGCTCTACCATTCGGCCACCCCGACTCCCCTTTTTCTGTTGATTGGCCGAGAATGCCAAAAGTGTTTTTATAACAATGTTTTAATTATTCTTTATGAACTTTATCCTCTATGTGTCTTTACGTGGTTGAAAAGGACGTGAAATTTCCAAACACACGCGGACCCTCGTTTTGTGTCGTTCTCGTTAATGAAATACAGTGGGCTTTGGTTCTTGGCAACAAGCTAGAAATCCTAGAACTGAAATTTCAACTGAAAATGTCTCCCTTGTCGTTACGAAAGAATACACATTTTGGTAAGAACAACTGCTAGAAATATTTTTAACAGCAATATTTGTACGCCAGTGCGTTGACAAAAACGTGTGTGTCGCTTTCATAAGGACACCGAAATCATATAAATATAAAAGTCTGATCAATAAGAACAAAGAATGACAGTGTAGGTTAAGTAGAACAACTGTCAGGATACGTGTCTACAGTCTGTGTCAGCTCTTTCTGATAGTACACGTGAACACACAGGTCCGTCATCGCTGAAGACAGTCCATGTCTCCCAATGTTGTGTAAGTGTACAAAATGTGGCCATTACACGGGCTTTGTTTCCACTGAGCCAGCATTGCTGTCTATCCCGATGTCTTGAGGCTTCTCTGAAGATATCGCGATTTTCTTCTCTGTACCTAATCCCAGCTCGCCGTTCTGAGGGTAACCGAGAATCATGTGTTGTGTCAGCATCTGAGGAGCCTGTGAGCAAAGTGTGAGTTCAGCTTCTAAACAACAGCAGAACGTCTGACACCGAGCCCCTTCTGCTGGTCGTCCTGCAGAAGATAAACACTCTAATCCGGTCGATCAGCCGGAAAGACAAACGCTGAAGCAAAGTTTTACCTTTAAGCGGATTAGACAGTAACCCAGGCAAACTAAGCATTCTCGGGCGAATGCTTCACACGCTGAATGGAAATAATCAGCACCACTTATGTTAAAGATACTACTGCTACCGTTTTTATGCTCGTGATATGTTACACACCTGAACAGTGAGAGCGCCACTAATGCTGGCACTGAGCCATCAGACGCGTACTCGATGACGCGACGACCACACTGGGTGCTCCAGTAGTGTGACAGTTGCTCGCGCAAAGTGTAACTGAGCAACATTGTATCGCATTAGGAACTGTACTCAACCTCAAGATAGAGTATTTCGGGCGTACAGGCGCATTCGCGAGCAGATGCGTTCCAATACATAAGTTGGCTTTGCAAAGAGTAAATTAGCTTGGTTAGAATACATATCGCAGCTCACAGAAGCGTTAAACTGCTCCCGGCAATGCTCAGGCAGCGCGTCTAGGACTATTTGATGACACAGCGTAGCGGTGGGCTGTGCGCGGGGGGGATACCAGGCAATGTCAATTTGACATCCTCACGTGTGTCGACGCCGGCAAAGGCATTACTTGCAATTTTCTCCGCCATTATGTGAAGGTCTTGGCCACAAGAGGAGGGGAGGAGGGAAGGGGGTGGAAGGAGGTTTGAGGGAACATTTGACATCGCTGTAACCCTTGACATTGCTCGGACGGCCGCACGAATTGACCTCAAGCTTCCGATGCAATAATATTTGGTCTTCGTTTCATCTTCAGAGACGCAGGACAAACGCAGCACGCGGCCGATTCTTTTGAAAATGTGGTCACGAGTGCATCTCCTGCTAATTGCCGCTGTATCGCGAAGAATTCCGCAAACCCTGGACGCTTGAATGATATTTGTGAAAATATTTGGCTCGTGTGTGTATTTCGCACACTGCAAAGAATATTATGCATGTATATACACGGACACACACACACACACACACTGCAGCACGGAACATCAAAGGTCGTGTCTTACCTTTTCATTTGTCAGTTGGATTCACACTCCGTTGTCTTATTTTCCTGACCGCACTAGCCCACTGGCTGGGGAATTTCTTTGAGCAATACCTTGAAGAACAAAATGATACATCTGACCCAGTGACAAACTAACAAAAGACAAAAATGAAACAATTAAATCTACTTTTCTAGTGAGGCTGCTATCGTCTGTTTGCAGCCATATTTTGTCTTCTTCGGTGGTGGTGGTTGTTGCTCTGGCTAATGTATTTTAGTTGTTTCGTTTGTTTGTTGTTTTTGGAGTTTTTCAAGTTAATTTTAACTATTGGTACAATCAATATATTTGTTGTTTTTATGTGAAAAACTAATTCAAAGGAATTTGATATTGAATGTAGTATTCTTTTTCGTTTGTCATCAGCTGGTAGGGAGGATTGCTGGCTTAATCGAGTCCTTGTTCTGCGGAAATCTTTCCATATCGCCCCACTTTGTAAATCAATAAAAAAAAAAATCAAGCTGGCATATTTATAATACCAATAACAATACTTCTTACAACTTACACGCGCGCACGACATACAACACTCACGTGACTGCGATATATCAATGCGTAACTTTTTAAAAATATATTTTGTCAGGACATTTGGACAAGAACTGTCTCTCCTCACAACTGTAATGTTTCTTGTCACCGTCAAATTTTCTATAACTCTTCAAAGCCCATGTAAATATCGCAGTTTTACTTGAAATCTTCAGATCACTGGGAGCCACATCAAGCCACTCTGATGAAATCAGCAGCGGTCTCGGGCCTCACGCGTCTTGCGTAATAGTGACTTGAAGTGGCTCCTACTGGTGGTTTAGTGGCTTGTTCTTTTTAACCAGTCTTGTCATGTATTGGGCATTGGGTGGTCGGGCTTGGGTTCTTAGGAGTTATTCTCTTCTCCAACCCCCCCCCCTCCCCGCACACACACACGCAGTGGTGCTAACGTCACGACCAAGCTGGTTTACTTAGCATATTAGGGTCTTGATTCTAGCCATCATTCATCACGAAACGGGATGTATCTAAACGCCCGGGGTCTGTGTCTTTTACAGGTGGCTCATGCAGTACTGCAGCGTCCCGCTGCTGGCAAAGAACGCCCGAGGAGAGACCTGCGCACACACGGCGGCGCTGCATGGCAACCTCAAGTGTCTGCAGGCCATTCTAGCGGAGCCCAAAGACGTGGTAGGAGAACTAGCCGCGGCTGCAGAGCGAGACAACGCCGGCATGACGTGTCTGCATCACGCCACCATGGGAAACCGAGACTGTACCGTAGCCTGGCTGGCCAACGCCTTCGGGAAGGACCTGTGCCTGGTGAAGTCCATGGATGGTGTTCTGGCGATACATCTCGCCACAGCGTCAGGTACAACGATGATCACGTCGATAATATTCAGTGTTCCCGATTACGCACAGGTATGCGTATTTGTACGCAAAAAAACTCTTAAATTGACGCATAAATTTGAGAACAGTGCGTATTTTCAAATAACAGGGAACACTGGATATGTGCCTTCGAGCTCGCACCTCAAACTCTGTAATGGCCACGTAATAAGCACGTGCAGTCTTCCGGTCACGAGAGGCCAAGATAGCTGATACTCTGAGCTGCTTTTATGTTACTATTTCTGTGCACTTACTAATATACTGTATACATGACAGAGCTCTCACGTATTGTACGACCTCTCAATATGTGACGTGTATCATGTTTTAAAGACGTTTTTGTTTATTTCATATTAATTCCTTTTGTTATTGAAGTGAATTCCAAAGCTCAGTACAGTGTTTGTCAAGGACGTGATCCCTACTGCTGTCTGTCACATTTTAGATGTATTTCTTGAACTACTCTTTCAGTAATGTGGATGTTTTATTATTTTGACAGGTAACCTCGCTTGCACTGAGGCACTGATCCAGGTCTGCAGACAGTCTGTCAACATGAGAGACGTTTTTGGTGAGAACACACGCAGTTCACAAGCATCATTTTGTTCTTCTCAGAGTTCATTACGAACAAAACTAGTAATTTACTCATACGGCATAATTATGCGTTTCCTGAATTCGTCCAGCTTATTCAAGTATTCGCTGCAATTCTCTTCCGTAAGAAGTAACTCCAAATGTTTGACGACATGTTCAACGACAAATCGCTGCCTATTCGAAAACAATATCTCCTACGCTCTTCAGGAGCTACACCAGTGTTCTACGCGGCACAAGAGGGCCAGCTGGAGATCCTGAAGTATCTGGTGGAGGAGGCTGAGGGCTCCCTGGATCTGGTGGCGTGCGAGGGCATGACGCCACTGCTGACGGCTGCCGAGGGCGGCCACCTGGACATCATCAAGTACATCCTCGGCAGGCAGGGCAAGGCCGCTCTTCTGGCCACCACCCACGATGGGGCCACTGCTTTTCATTTCGCTGCTGGTGGGTTTAGGAAAATATAGGAAAATATGGATGTATTTCATATCAGGTCATGCTGATATGTCCGATTTCATCCCGACAACCATCATATATTTATGTAAGCTTTGTCTGTGCGTAACTGCCTTGTTCGGCAAACTTTCCTATCAAGTCACTCGACTGATCCGGACTCAGTTTACGAAGAGGTAACCCGGACAAAGCAAGTGTCCACGGTCTTTATCCCACCTGCAAAACCTTACCAGTAAGGCATTTCAAACTTATTTGGGGACATTAAATGTCTCCAAACAAGTTTGAAATGCCTTAATGGTAAGGTTTTGTTCCAATTTTGTTCCAATGAACAAATTTTGTTCAAGCGAAGCACGTGCATGTACATAACACAGGGAATGAAGTAAAACTGGTTTTCACGACCTTCGCTTGTATTGTACAGTGGTTGGCTTTGTCTCTGTCTACAGTATCGTTGTCGTTGTATCAGGTTAGCGGCTTTTTTTGTCTAGGCAGACTGACACCAGGCAAAATGTTTGCCAGGGGACACAACTGACCAAGTCGAAAGGGATGCCTGTCCACTATGCCGACTTTCAAAGAATCTCTCTCTGTCGTCGGTTTGCCAGTTGTTCTTAGCTACATGTACTCGGACATGAGAAGGGACGCAACCAGCTTTCTTGCGCAGAAGAACCCGATTTGTTTCTTCCCCTAGTACAAAAAAAGCTTTCATGAAAAACCTATCAGAGCAATCCGTACACTTCTGGTTGTTCGCTTGTTTGTTCATTGTTTCTCTGCTTTTATTAGTAAGTTTTTGTTCGTCGTCTGTTTGCTTGTTTGTTAATCGGACGGTTACTCTAACGTTTTGTTGTTGTTCTTGACTTGTTGCATCAGATCTCTCCGCACCCCCTTCCCCAGCAGTGGGGTGATACGGGTGGGTGGGTGGGTGTTTGGGAGTTTAACGTCCTTTTCCACCACATAAGGGTGATATCAAAGACGGGGCAACGAGAAAAAGTGGGGTGATACAATTATACAGTTACTATAGAACTTATAGTCAGTCATAACCAAAACAGTCTTTTTTTTAAATACTCTCTGAAGACCTCTCCTCCGACGAGCATTAAAAATTTATGAATTTTATCCGATTCCGTGACTAAAACCAAATTTGTTTCTAGGCAACGGAAACGCTTCGGTGCTGCGATACCTGCTGGAGACACCAGACCGGAGAGAGATGCTGGGTGTGGCTGATATGTATGACCGCACGCCGGCTCATGACGCCGCTGAGAACGGGCATGTAGAGTGTCTGCAGCTACTGGCCGAGCAAGGAGTCAGCCTCTATCTTCCAGACAAGGTTTGTGTTGGCATTTTCTAGAGGCCTTATAAACAAGGACTGCCGTTGTTGTTGTTGTTGTTGTTGATGATGATAAAGTCCATGATGATTACGACGATGTTTTGCTTTAGTAGTTGTTTTTGTTGTTGTGATTGTTGTTGATGATGGATTATCACCATAATGTGTGTGTGAGAGAGAGAGAGGGGGGGGGGAGACAGAGAGAGAGAGAGAGTGAGAGCAATTAAACATTTATATATGAGTTTAGTGATCTTAACTTATTTTATGCGTCTTATGCTCGCCCGCATGAATTGCCCTACGGGGATAAATAAAGTATTTTGACTTGACTTGACTATAATACACTTGACTTGACTTGACTGTAATGATAATGATGCTGGTGCGTTAAAGCCTCTATGTTGGACACTCCGCTAAGATGGAAAATTGCCGCTTACGAAGCTTTAAGGCTGTTTGCCAGACAAAAAGATGTTTTATTTGGTCATGGCGACCGTTTTCGTGACATTGTGGCTTCTAATATCAGAGAAATAAGACTTTCTTTGAGCCTGCGGTCCATTTCTGAACACCAGTCAGCGCTCTCTACTGACTTTGTCCTCAGTCTGAAACCAAATCACGTCGTCCGCTCAGTAGACGGCACGCTTCTAAAACAACACATACACCGGCCAGAGCCACCACAATGGTTTCAGACGCTGTATTGTGACCCATGTGACTGATTCTGATGCACAGATTAAGAACATTCGATGAAGAGTTTTTCACACGCTGTTGTATGCCTGTCATACCTGCTGGGACTGTAACTAACCGCGGGGAAAAAATACTGAGGCATTTCTATGACAATGTTTTCTGTCTGTACACATGTATTGGCCTTTGGCTTACAAGTGCACTAGTAACTAGCATGCAGTGCGGCAGAGAACGGTAAACGGCCCCATCAAACACTCACCTGGAAACATGATGCGCTAGCTGCCAGCTGCGACACTTTCGCAGTCAGCTTCAGCCAGTTTTTTGCCCCCGAGGTGTTGCTTGTGTATTTTGCCGTCCTGTCGTATTCACTGCACAGCGTTGAACCTTTCCCCCCTCGTTACGTATCGTGGCAATGTTAATTTCCGCTGGGCTTTTTTTCTGTCAAAAATGCGAACCTCGACCGAGTGCAAAGGTGCCGGCGTCTGCTTTCAAGGTGTCGTCTGCTTCAATGCTCCGAGTGAAACGAGCGAAATTATTCAGGTTCATGCGTGAACCACTTTGCACACACTCTTCACGAAATTCCACTGCATATCCTCAGGAAATATGCAGGCACAAACACATGCCTGCCATGTTGCAGATTTTGTGCACCACTTTGACTCACGAATTTCGACGTAAACCCCAACTCACCTAGAGCACCCTGCCAAAGCCAGGAGTAGTTATCTCGTGAATGAACATGTATTCCCGATAGCTCGGAGGGCATGCTGATTTAGGTGACAGAATTTATGACAATGCTGGGTGCGATCTGCTGCTATTCACATATCAGTTTTACTTAATCTGCTAACTATTTTATTTTCCAGCTAACTATCCGTCAACTTGTGTTCTATAACCTGAAAAATAATGGAATTAGTTCATTGTTTGGCCATACTCCGGTCCCCGCGCCCAAATAATGTCCAGTCAGATAAGGTGGTACACTGGTTTTTGGGGCCACTTAGAGACAACTGACGGTTACGGTAATCATTCCCAACAAATGAAAAGTTACAGCAAAGCAAAACAAAACACCTTTATTCCTTCCCATATTCAAATCAGTTTGCTAATCGAGATGCAGTTATGTCGTAGTGCCTCTGTGTGTGTGTGTGTGTGTGTGTGTGTGTGTGTGTGTGTGTGTGTGTGTGCGTGCGTGCGTGCGTGCGTGCGTGCGTGCGTGCGTGCGTGCGTGCGTGCGTGCGTGCGTTGTGTGTGTGTGTGTGTGTGTGTGTGTGTGTGTGTGTGTGTGTGTGTGTGTGTGTGTGTATTTTCGAATATCAGTGTGCCAGTAGTGGGGTTAAAAATTTCAAGCGTTTGTGTGTTTCAGGACGGAGAGACTGCATTGTCGATGGCCATGCGAAGTGCGAACCCCCAGTGTGTCATGTTTGCACGTGCACTTGCTGAGGCTGCGATGGAAAAGTGCAACTCCAAGTCCTTCAAAAGTCAGTGAAGCTCTCTCTCTCTCTCTCTCTCTCTCTCTCTCTCTCTCTCTCTGTGTGTGAAGGAATGTAGTCCGGTAGTAATCAGGCGTGTCGTCTGCCCCAGTAGATACTAAATCCCCATCAACAATGTTTTCATCGACAATTTTCGTATAGAGTCAGATTTTTCTCGTCCAGCCAACATCAAGGGAGACGATCTTGCAATGGCATGCCTTTGAGAATAGAAGGAGTTGTTCCCCCCACCACGACTCGATTTGGTAGATGACAGTGGGTGTGCAAAGATGGTTTAAACGTAAAAGTGGAGTGAATCGTTAAAACTGAATTTAGTAAGATGATGACAGGTAATAATTCTTTCCTTGTTCCTTGTGGGTCGCCCAGGCTTGCTAATAGTTTTCGTTGGTTAGCTGTTCAATCAGCTTGTAATGGTAATTACAGTGTTATGGTCAAATAATCATAGTAGAAAGAGAAGAAGCGGTCTTTCGAATTTTAGCAGACATCGTCCCAAAGAACTCCTGATTGTCAACCAACGTGATTTCATGTTGCGTGTTCTTCAAAGTGTTGTGTTCATGACTGCAGCGTTACAGTACCGCTCTGTTAGTATAGTTCGTACCCCTGGGCCGTATTGGACGAACTACTGATACCAACACAGCCACGCTCGTTTAGTAGAGTTCGCCTGCTTAGATCTGTATGGGGTTAGGTTTAGGGTTAGGTTTAGAATTAGGGCTGGGGTTACCCTGTGGTAATGGTGTAATCGCTATGTTGTTTAGACGGTCGCAGTGCATTTACAGCAAGTGCAAATGACACAAGGGGGCGAACTATACCAACTGACGCAGCCTAAGTACCTGCTGTGTGACACTAAAACTGAAAGAATACGCCATACGTCCGTTGACACGTTCAATGTGTGTTATTTAAAATTACGAGCGGGACACCTTAGATGTTTTCCTGCTGAACGCAGTATGACAGTCAGTCTATTCATGATAACAGGAAAAACCTGAAGCAGTTAATTTTTGTACTTCAGTTTAAGCAGACTGGAGGTGGTGTAAGTCGACAATATGCCCAATCTCAGAGGTGAAGAAGTTTGATTTGTTACTAAAGTTAATGCTTTGGTTTTTATACACATACATAAACCGCCTTTTAATGTCTGCTGGTCAGCGTGCGGTTTTCGTGAAGCGCAAGATAAATGGTCTCATCAATGGTTTCTTTTGTGTACATGAAAAGTGTACCATGCTGACTAGTGTCACTGTGACTTTGGCTGTAGTTAAATTATTGGAAAGTGGTAACTATAACTTTAATAGTATACGTATAGCTGATTAATAGCTAGCGTGTGTGTGTGTGTGTGTGTGTGTGTGTGTGTGTGTGTGTGTGTGTGTGTGTGTGTGTGTGTGTGTGTGTGCGTGTCCAATAATACTTACATCTCAATACCAGCGCTAACGTTCTCTGGCGACTTTTGTGATAGAACATGTACCGATTTACACTACTAACTAAATGAAGAGGAATTAACACTTTTACAGCCCCTATCTTGTTCAAACCCTACCGTTTACATCTGATTGTGCCTTCAAGTCTCTGGGTTTGTTTTACTGTCTGGTTGAATAATGGTTCAGTTTTCTAGAACAGAAAACTGTGCAGCAAGTAGTACTTATTGTTTCTGGGTGTTTGGTTTTTGTTGTTTTGTTTTTCTTGAGCGTGTTCTGAAGCAATCATTGTTGTCTGATTCACAGAGAAACTGGGCTCCAAGTTCAACCAGATCAGCGGGATCATGTCCATCCGGGCAATGGGTAAGGAACAGAATAACGCTCCACGCTGTGGTGGGATGTTTGATTGCTCCAAGTTTCCATTCCGCGGCAAGGTAACTGTTTTTTGCCTTCTTTTACATGGTTATAGCGTAAGTGTTTGTGATTAAACAGTTAGACGTAAGTATATGATGTCAGTTGTTTGTGCTAGTAAGCCTTGGTTAAACGTAGGCGCTTTTTTTCTTCTTCTTTTTTTTTTTTTTTTTTTTAAACACAATCACTAGTAACAGTTTAGTGTCTGAGAAGAAGTCTGACTCTTTGAGTTGTTGTTGTTGTTGTTGTTATTATTATTAGACCTATCATTATTTTTCATATGTTATGTTGTGAAAATAGTTTTTTTCTGTCTTTTTTTTTAAATTCGTCTCTGCGGTTTCTTTTCTCCCGTGTGTTTGTTCATGGTTCACTGGATGACTTACTTTTTGATTGGTTGGTTGACTGCTAGGTTGTTTGTTGTTGTTGTTGTTGTTGTTTGGGGGGTGAGTTTTCTGTTGTTGTTGTTGTTGTTGTTGTTTTGGGGGTAGTTATGGGTTGCTGGCTGGTTTTCGCGCTTTTGATCGGTAAGATGGCTGCTTCACTGCGTGACGTACAACATTTCAGCGAGCTTCTGCGTCAGTTTAGACACGTTATTAATAGGGTAACATGAGAGTTGGTGGATGACATTAACTCGATTTCTACCAAGTAAGTTAGGGGTTGTGCACCAGCGACCCCACAAAAAAAAAACAAAAAAACAATTAATCTATGTCTGCATGGATATATAAGTCTGGCTTGGTGGGAGAGTTGCACTTTGATTATACTCGTGTTTGCTGAAAGGAACCGTTACTCTTGCCTGATTTTCGCATAAAGGGACAAAACCGAAAAAGAATGGGATAGTCGTGCGCGGTATGAAATGTGCTATGGTTTGTGTTCCAGAAAGCTGTTTTTGCTACTAATTTGTGCTGTTGCCGTGCACGACAAGTGTTAAATTGTTTGCCTTTCCTTTTTCTAAAGAAACCTACAATCCTACAACACAAATGTTTAATGTTTACTTACAATCTGAACACTCATAGGATTCAGCAAGACGAGCAAGACACGATGGTATGAAATATTTTAAGAGGCTTGGCTGTCACGCACAGCGAAATAAAGACACTTCCCCCAACACGCAAAACACACGTTATTTTAAGAGTTTGACGATCACCCCATTGCACAGACAGACAGAAAAGTCTAATTTAAGGAGAGTTCACGTGTTTTCCCAGTAAGCAAAGCAAACATACACCGGACACTTGGAGAGGGAGGCATCTCAATTCCCGCCTTGGCCCGAGTCGTGCTCGCATCATTAGGGTCGTCGGGGTCGTGATGACATGAGCATCGGTACATCTCTTTCTGCCAAATACGAAACGGCGGGTAGCCATACAGTACAAAGCATAGACCGTGCCTAACAAACAAACAATCAACAAACAAATGCACTTTATTCATCCCGAAACGGGCAATTAAGATATAAGACAAGCTCACTATAAATCAACAAATGAATAATTAAGAACAATCAATATTAATCACAGACTCAACTAATTATGTTAATTTGAATTAATTAGGAATTAAGAAATAGCGTAGGAGAACAGTCGTAAGCTGAACGCTGGGCTAAATTTTAACAGAACACAGGCATTCTTATACTCTCTCTCTCTCTCTCTTTCTCGCATTCTTATACTCTCTCTCTCTCTCTCTCTCTCTCTCTCTCTCTCTCTCTCTCGCATTCTTATACTCTCTCTCTAGATTAGCAGGACAGCTTGTAAGATAGGCAGACCATGCCTACAAGTCTTTATCCTGAAATAAACGTTTCAGTCAGTCAGTCAGTCAGTCTCTCTCTCTCTCTCTCTCTCTCTCTCTCTCTCTCTCTCTCGCATTCTTATACTCTCTCTCTCTCTCTCTCTCTCTCCTCTCTCTCTCTCTCCTCTCTCTCTCTCTCTCTCTCTCTCTCGCATTCTTATACTCTCTAGATTAGCAGGACAGCTTGTAAGATAGGCAGACCATGCCTACAAGTCTTTATCCTGAAATAAACGTTTCAGTCAGTCAGTCAGTCAGTCAGTCTCTCTCTCTCTCTCTCTCTCTCTCTCTCTTAGCAACATTGGTTGGTTACTTGTTTGAGGGCTTAGCGCCGTTTTCCACCACCTCAGTGTTCACGTGATATCAGAAGCGGGACAAGCGGAAAAGAAAAAGCCAGCACAAAGTTAATGTATGCCTTTACTGCAGACTGAGTTAACCAGACTGCACGGAGGCATGATATTCAGTATCCCTTCAGATGCAGTTTTGCGCCACTACCGCTCCGCAAACGCGTTCTGCAATGCTGGAGTGCAGTAACAGTATCTCTATACGGAGTATAGGCGGCTAGGCTGTACTCCCATTTGATCTTACAATTGGGTTGTACGTGTTAAAAGCGACTTGGCAAAATTCGCCTCATCTTTCCAGAAGATTTTTCCGAGACTGCCCGAATTTCCGGTCCTGACAAAATTGCAAAATGGCTTCAAAACATTTCACAGGGCCAAACATGATTTTCGCTGAAAATCTTTGATTCGGTCTGAGTAATTAAGGCGTTAGGCTTGCATATATGCCTACACTAAATTAAACACCAAATTATTGCTGGAGAGGTGAGGCCGGCTAGCCGAGCTGGTGACAGGAAGGACTATCAAAGTTCTGGCAGTGAGTGAGTTTGATTGCCTGCTCAGTGGCTTGGAACCCAAACTTTGTGTTGGACTTGACCTCGTTGTTTCTTCAGATTGATATCATCCTTAAGCCGGCTCTTAACTGGGCACTGCGGAGCGCCACAGTGCTGTCCAAAGTTGTGACACAGTTGTGATTTGCGGGGTTTCCGCCGCTGTGGCGTCATCACAGCAACCTGGTCGGATTTCAAATAGTCACAACTGTGACTGTGGTTTCCACAACAGATTCTGATTGGCTGTACTACGTCACTCGGCGCGCAAACATAGCGGACAGTGCATCTTCAATCGGTTTGTCAGCGAGCACAGCTGTGTTCAGTTTTGTAGTTACTAGACACACCGAGCGCAACGACTGTGATGTGCACATGTGTGTTTCGCGCGTTGTGCCCGGTTAAGAGCAGGCTTTACTGGTGAAAAAGGGCGTAACCCAGTCCAATTACGGTTGGATAGACAAAGGATGTGAAACACTATTCAACAACAGCCGTTTTCCCCACCTCTGTCGCCGCCCCACCCCCCTCGCACTCACAGAAAACCGGCGTTGCTGTGTGACACCGAGGCCAGTCAATTAGTGCGAGGGTGGTGTTTGAGGAAAGCGGAGGGGGGGGGGGGACTTGGGGGCCGAGGTGGATAGTTTGGGGAGGGGGCGGGTGAGATAAAGTTGAACTGAATTGAACAAAACCTCTCTCTCTCTCTCTCTCTCTCTCTCTCTCTCTCTGTGTCACAAAATGAAAACATAACGAAACATAATCGTTAGCTTCCGGCTTCTTTAAACTCAAAGCTGCTCACAGTTCTAATCTCCCGAGCTGCGTCGCTACAAGGAGCGCTTCGTTCAGCCGAGCGGCGAAAAACACACGTTATCTCTTGCCAGCCTTCTCCGGCCCCTGACGGTGCAAGGCGGAAGCAAGGATTCCTTCCCCTCGCCCGGCCTAGAGGAAGCGATTAGCCACATTTGGAGTAGGTCAACGCAAAACCAACATTGCGTTTTTCCGACGATGCTCCTGTTTGAACCGACACCCCCCCCCCCTCCGACACCCCCTTCCCCCTCCTTATAAATTCCTTCGCTTGTCACCTCTCCCTCGACATCCACTAACACGATAAATCCGGGAGGGGGTGGGGGGTACCGCGTAATTAAAGCAGATGCATCCATAATGGTTTTGTTTGAACTGTAACTGTCACAGAAACCAGTCAAACTTACAATGTATCTGCGTAAATCTTTGGCTCTGGTTTCTTTCCAGTTGTACACAGATCTCTTGTTGACGAGTAAGAAGCCGTAAAAACAACTACATAATGAAGTCTCCTGTGTTCGGAGATACGTAAATGTTTCGGTTTGGGTAAGCCAACTCCAAAATCGGTTTCCGGCAGCCCTTAGCAAAAGTGATGATAAAGGGACAGAACTCCTCTTTTCAGTTTCAGTTTAATGATTACGACATTGTAATTATAGCTGTTTATTACTCCATAAACTCATTTCTTTTATTGGACATGATTATAATTATAACGTATCGAACGTAATTATAACACTTTGGTAAAGAATTATAGCACTTTTGTGTTTGTTTGTTTGTTTGTTTGTTTGTTGGGGGGGGGGGGCGATTCTATTCTTATTCCATCCAAAACCAGTCTCAAACTTTTCGGTTACCTTCCCACCCATGTTCACGACTACATCAGAAGTGTTTTTGCTTTGTGCGTACACCTAAACGTCAAAAACCATAAAACGAATATTCCTCACCGGAATGTCTCTTCTGCCTCTGTCATTGCAAACAAATAGTCTCCACAGTTAACGTCCTGGTGTTGACAACCAGAGTAGTGTATTGCAGTATTTGTCACCTACCAGCCAAGAGCATGCGTGCGAAGTGTCACCCCCCTGGGCAGGATTATTATCCTGTCCTGCTTAATTTGGCCGCACTTTCCCAGAAAGGGTCAGGAGTACTTAGCTAAGATGTGTCAAAGAATACAGACAACACATAGCTCCGCAGTTTCCCCCTTTTTTGGCATCAGTTTGAGTCGGTGAGTCAGTTGCACGATGGTTTTCCGTGTGAGGCAGTCTTGCTGGCTCCATCTAGAGTATTCCGGGACTCTCGGTCAGTTTGGTGTGAAAATTATCACATGGTTAACCTCACAGACATGGATACATTTATGGACATGAAAACAACCCTAAGACGAAAATTGGCAAACGTGTTGCCTTAAAAGTGAGCCCATGTCTGCACTTATGTAGGAAGGGATACAGTTAGTTAGTTAGTTAGTTAGTTAGTTAGTTAGTTAGTTAGTTAGTTAGTTAGTTAGTTAGTTAGTTAGTTAGTTAGTTAGTTAGTTAGTTAGTTAAGGCTTTACGCCGCGCAAGCAACAAAGACTAATTCGCGGCTAAGGACACAAACAGAGAAACAGAGAGACAGACAGACATGTTGGTGGATGACACCAGCTGTTTTGTTTTTGTGTTGTTGATTTTTAAAACAGTACAGTTGGTTGTATTCTTTTCCCTGTATAGCGCACGTCAAAAATTTGTGCAAACAGTTTTTATTTAACGTCTCAATATGTATGACAGGCACACAACAGTGCGTGGAAAACTGTTCATCGAATGCGCTGAATCCGTGCATCAGAGTCAGTTACTTAGATCGTATGGCATCTGAGACCATTGTGGTGATTCTGGCCGGAGTAATGTTGTTCTAGAAGTGTACCGCGTACTGAGCAAACGACGTTATTTCGTTGCGGACTGAGGACCAGCTAGACGGCGCTGGTTAGTGGCTACTTTTAGAAGGTCTGTTCAGAAATGGAAAGTAGGCTCAAAGAAAGACGTATTTCTCTAGAATAAAAGAAAAGTCACGAAAGCGGCCGCAGTGGCCAGCTGAAACACCCTTCTGTCTGGCAAACAGCCGTGGAGCTTCGAAAGCGGCAGTTTTCCCATCTCAGGGGCGTTACGAACATAGAGGCTGTAAGGTTTTTTCCAGTTTGAGGCTGGCCATTTGGGTGGAGTTTGGGCATTGGGAGGGGAGGGACATATGTGAATGTATTCATGTCTTTGCCTGATAGGCTTTAAACAGAGTAAAGAGAGACAGAGAGAATGTCCTCATAACAAAAACCCTATAATTTGTTTTCTTTATCTTATTTGAACAGCATTTATTTATTTTTTTTACATCTAGATCCTCTATTCTTGGCAAGCTGACTCAGTGTCCATCCTATCATGTATGTTCATGACCTTCTGTGCATGGCCCGTTTAATCATCAAAACGTGCAGGCAGATAGAGAGGTAATGTAGGTAGCGCAAGGCTGCAAATGGAAAAGGCCAATAGGAAAGGCATGTATTTCAACGCACAAGGCAAACATTTTGGATGCCACTGAGACGAAATGTGTATTATGAATCGTTTGCACATCAGACGTAAAAAAAAGACATTCATGTTACAGGGATCACGGCTTGGCTATCTTTCGACAGCAATGGCACATTGCAAAATCGTGGGCTCCTGTTCGTTTTTTGCACAGATGTGTCTAGTGTCTTGTCTTCGATTTTTTCAGTTTTAACGGCACACCTAAATATTGATACAAAGGGCACAGCTTATACGCGTGCTTGCCGCGTATGCAAATGGCTGTTGAAACAACGTTACCACTCACGCGACACTAAATTTCGTATGCAGTGTTTTGTGCTATTCGTCAAAGCGCAGATCAAACACTTCGTGCCTTCTGGACGGATAGTCATGACGTCACACGTCACCGTGTCTGTTTTATGCTTCAGTTTGTTATGCTGCTTGAAATGTTTGTCATTTCAGTTTGTTGTATTCATTTGCATAACGTAGGAGAAAAATCGAAATGCTGTGGTGTGCCAGGACAAACTACTGACTGCACAGCGTATCTGTTGGCTTGTTTGGGAACATATTTAGACATATTGGAACTGAACAGCGAGAATCACCGTGGGCGTTTTAACAAATGAAGATTAATTAGTTCCTTCCCTTGAGTTTTCACCCAAACAAAAACAAAACAAAACAAAAAACAAATGATAATTAGATATGAATTATGCAGGAAAGGGTAGAGCACTCTTAATGCAAGGGGGACGAAATTTTTCAAGAGTTTACATCCAGAACGCCTGTGATAATTACATGTATACTGGTGTCGACACTGTGTGACGTACGACAGCGTCTAAAACAAACGTTTCCGTGAATCCCTCCTCATTGTGCTGCCTCGCCCTCAGTCTTGGTATGTCATGTTTGTACGTCAGTGTGGCAGTGCCAGGGGAACGCCTCCCTTGCGATCACTTGTGAACTGAATTGCGTCATTTGCTACACGAACTCCTAGTTGGATGTTACTCTCATGTCTTGTCACATCTTTGTTCTCAGCTAAAGGACTGGTATGTTATTTCCTACTGTTATATAATGTAGGTGGCGTATTTATAATAAGTAACTAATCGCTTGATAGCTAAAATCGAGGTTTCCCTGCCGAAACGTTCTGTCTCTCTTCTTTCTGTCTGTATCGATAGTTTCTTCTCTTTAAATATGGTAATATTGTAGACATTTGAGTGTGCCTTGCTTGAGTGTGAGGTTGAACTTAGAAAATTTGATTCGTAGTTGTGAAATTGCCGTCACATACTGTTTTTAAGTTAGGATGTCATTCAAACACATGCAAACTTACGTCCACAAAAAGCCATAGACGCACACATACATGAACAGACACCATAATTTTAAATACTGGAAAAAGACTGTACATCCTTTAATCAACTGTCCTTTATAACAGCACACAGTCAACATATTTCTGTACGATACATATCTGTTATTTAAAAAAGGACAAAAATAACCAAGGATAAATCAGAAAAAAGATAGTACCATCTGGCAGCGAACCATCGAATTAACGCTTAGGGCCACTCACAGTTGCCTATGACATAATGTATAATAGAGACGAAAGCAATCACGTGACCGAACACACCCTGTGGTCATTCAATATGTATTGCGTAAATTGTAGAATACATATTTCGGAGTAAACAGGGTTGTTTTTGTATTTGTTTTCTACTTGAGTAAATCAGAACTATCAATAGGAAAAGGCGCAAATCGTGAACATATCTCGTGTCATTTTTTTTTTTTTTTTTTTGGTTAGTATTCACGTTTAACATTCGTTTGACATCAAATTTCCGCCCGTTCTTTGGCTATGAGCGTTTCCTTGTCGGTTTCTGTTGGTTGTTGTTGCTTTTGTTTGGGATTGTTGTTGTTGTTGTTGTTGTTTTCTTTGTTGCTGTTATTTCTCCACGTGTTTATTCTCATAAGCAGGTAACGGCACTTAACCATGAACAGATTCAAACAGGTTATACGTTTCACTGTGTCTTGAAACAAACTGACACGAGAGGTACAGGATCACCCACTTCTACGTCTAAATTCGTTCACCGCACTTTCCCGAACTGGACAAGGCGTTGCCCGCTAGGGTGTGGCCACAGCATGTTTCTGTTGTCCCACCACAACGCTGCTGGCACTAGCCACGAGCCGTGCGGAAGTGCATCTGAACACAGCCGTCGGGCAGGGAGGAACTGTTTGTGTCCGGCTGTCCTCGGATGACTCGGGGATTCGAAACACGCCGGAAATCTGTTCCGTAATCTTCCTTCAAACTCCGTGGTAGTGTGACTCAGAGAGATTTTTTTTTGAGTCCTCTTTTCTCTGTGCTGTGCCCTGGTTGTGTTTCCTCATTTTGAAAAGATTGCGAAATACGGTTGCCTGACGTTTTGCGACTGGAACATTCTTCCGCTCTACCTTCATTTTTTTTTTCTTTCTTTTTTGGTCGTTGTTGGTTGGGTTTTTTGTTTTGTTTTGTTTTTTGTTTTTGTTTTTTGGGGGTTTTGGGTTTTTGTTTTTTTTTTTTTGTCTGAGCCATAATAGCAGGGTAACTCCAAACTGTCTGCTCGGAATTCTTTGTCAGTTACGCACTTTTTTCAGTAACCAGATGTGCGTTTACCAAAATAATACTGTTTAAACAAGCTAATTCCATCTTTGCTAGGCCAATTTATGTTTTGGAACAGTTCCGCTCGTGAGTGCGCCTGTACGCTCTAAATACTCTATCTTGAAGAGTAGTACAGCTCTTCATGCGATATAATGTTGTTTACAATTAGCGCGAACATTCCAATTCCACGACTGTTGTTGCACTACCGGAGCGCTCAGCGAAGTGGCCGCGTCATTGAGTACGCTTCTGACGGCTCAATGCCACCATTACAGACGCTGTCACTGTCCAGGCGTGAGGAAAGCTACCACAAAAACAGCTCACAACGACCTGTGAGCTTAAATATGGTTCTCTTTCACCCCTTTAAACAACGTATGCCTTTTCTTCTACGTATATTTTACAAATGACACCCGTATCTAGTGTTTCAACACGAAGCAGAAATTACGTAACAGACGTAGCGCAGTTTCCGGAATCACCCATCATGGAGACTAATGGCAGTAAAATAGCAGTCTGTAGGTACATGTTGTCTTGATTGTAGTTATGTGTTACAAAGCGTCAAGCTTATACTCTCAGAGTCAGTAAATGACTGTTGGAATGTCCGGTACATTTTTGTCGTATAACTAAAGTGCAGCTAAAACAAACAGTTAAAGATTAGCAGGGTTAAACCGAAGACGAAACCTGGTTTTTTTTATTTGACGACATCGGGTCGCCGGGTAAACAAAAACATTTCATAGACAATTTCAGTTCAGTTTAGCAAACTTGTGGTGTGTGTTGTAAACATGTGAAGTTTCTATGCTGAAGACCACCTCTTTACATTTCTTCGGTGTTGTCGGTCGTTACTGTTTTGTTGTTGTTGTTGTTGTTGTTGTTGTTGTTGTTGTTTTTGTTTTTTAATGACGGAATGTGGCGCCTTTACCCCCCCCCCTCCCTGTTCCGCTCGTGAGTGCGCCTGTACGCTCGAAATACTCTGTCTTGATAATAATAATGAGTATTGTATAGGCGCTTTACCCAATTTCATGAATCGGCTCAAAGCGCCGCGAACTGATCCCTACACGCACGCTCACGTGAATCACACGCATTCTCTCACACACTGCACATGAACACATTACAATCACGTGGTGCGAAGGGTCAGCTGAGCTATTTAAATTTCGGAATTTAGAATTGCATTTATTTCTCAGATTTGATGGGCTGAACATTTCCAAAGCAGAGGGGGAGGAAGCCGGAGCACCCGGAGAGAACCCCCGACGATTAGCCCGAATGAACGGTGCCACATACGAGAAGGAAAAATTCTTTGCCCCGAGTCGGACTCCCCTGACCTCTCGCATTGGTGACAAGTCTCTTAATCACCAGACCACCGACCGCCCCTGAAGACCACCTCTTTACATTTCTTCGGTGTTGTCGGTCGGTTACTGTTTTGTTGTTGTTGTTGTTGTTTTTGACGGAATGTGGCGCCTTTACCCCCCTCCCTCCTGTTCCGCTCGTGAGTGCGCATGTACTCTCGAAATACACTGTCTTGATGATCAGTACATTACAGGTCTTAATGCGGTACAATGCTGTTTACACTTTAGCAAACTTGTGGTGTCTGTTCTAAACGTGTGAAGTTTCTACGCTGACGACCACCTCTTTTCATTTCTTCGGTGTTCTCGGTCGGTTACCGGGAGGAAGTTAGCCTTGAGGCCGCGCCGCTGGAATTTTCCGTCAGTTCGTTTGCGGCGCTTATCAAAGGGCGACGCGTGGTTTCCCTCAACGGTCAAAGGTTATGGACATTTGTTTTTAGCAAGGAATCTGCTGTCACTGGGCCCATGTTTACCAAGGGGATTGAAACTGTTAAATTCTGATTATCATATTTGTCGAGCATGGCCCCTGCGCCCAACAAAGCCTTTGAGTGATGTGGGGTTTTTTTGCGAAGACACGAACAGAAACTGACCCAGTGTCGTCTAACAATACCTTGTAGCCAACCACTGAAACCGGCGTTCCCGTTTTTGCCTTTTGCTTTTTTCATGAGGGTGGGTGGGTGGGTGTTTATGAGTTTAACGTCCTTTTCCACCACGTAAGGGTGATATCAAAGACGGGGGCAACGAGAAATAGGCCAGTACAAATATTTGGCCCCAGCTTGAATTCAAACTCACGACCCGAGCACTGAGAGTCCAACGCTCTACCATTCGGCTATTCCGGCTTCCCGCTTCCCGAAAAAACCTGCACATAAAATATGCAAGATGATTGCTTCACAAGGAAGGGCATCTATCTGGCAGACTAATACGTCTCAAACGATCAGCGAATAATACCTTTCATTGTTTTTCTCATCCTATATTATAGACTAGCTACTAGCTAGTGGCAAGGGTGGATGGTTGGGTGGGTTTTGGGGAGTTTAACGTCCTTTAATATCCACCACATAAGGGTGATATCAAAGACGGGGCAACGATGAAAAGGCCAGCACAAATATTTGGCCCCGGCCGGGATTCGAACTCATACCCGAGCATTGGAAGTCCAACGCTCTACCATTCGGCCAGCCCGGCTCACCAGCTAGTGGCAAAATACATCTACTGGGCCTAGATTGCTAAGTTCGACATTTACTTCCAACATGTCCATTTATTTATTTATTGATTTATTGATTTTATTTATTTATTTATTTATTTTACTGCTTTGTTGTCCCTTTCGGGAAATTCGGGCTGCCCAACCTATTCATCCTATTTTTCTAAAAAATATTTATTTTGTTCTAATCTGAAAATGACATTTCACTTTAAATGAAGCAGAGATGTGTCTCACTATGGAAAATCCATTGAAAGTCTTTCCTTCTTAACAACAACTTTTCAAAATTACTTCTTCTTTGTTCAAGTTTCGATGTCACTTTACGTTTGGATGCAATATTCCCATGGGTACCGTATGTGGTGGAAAAGGACGCTAAACCCCCAAACACCCACCCACCCACCCACCCCCATGGGTACGTTCAGAGTAATTTAATATTCCTGGGCGGGGGGGGGGGGGGGACCTGACCATCTTTTCGGCAAAGCCTGAATTTTCAACCTTACGATACGCACGAAAGTTTCGGTGTAAGCCGGCAACATTCTCACGCGACCATCCTACAGAAACGCAATGTCTAAGTAAACAATACAACGCATAAGCCAGGAGAGATTGTAAGGGCAACGTGGGTGGTTGGTGCACTGAAACTCCAACCTAGCGGCACAGCGTATTGGGTGCATCATGACTGGAGGGTCCCCCCCAAGCGGGCAGAAGGCGTCCTCTCCTGTACACAGGCCATGTCAAACACGTCACCTGGCTGGCAGGACCGTTGCGGCAGGATGCTCAGCATCAAAGAGGGGACGCAAACACTACAGCTGGGGAGGATGCATGAGTGAGAGTGTGTAAAGTCTAAACTAAGTGACTGTGTAATCAGTATCGTGAAGCGCATTTCAGCTATTCCGCTCAATGTTTCATAAATATTCCATGAGGGTGGGTGGGTGGGTGGGTGAGTGTTTAGGAGTGTAACGTCCTTTTCAACTACGTGTGGGCGATATCAAAGACGGGGCAACGAGAAAAAAGGCCAGCACAAATATGTGGCTCCAGCCGGGATTCGGTCGGTGGGGCGGTCGGTGGTCTAGTGGTTAAGAGACCTGCCACCAATGCGAGAGGTCAGGGGTTCGAGTCCCACTCGGGGCTAAGAATTCTTCCTTCTCGTATGTGGCACCGTTCATTCGGGCCGATCGTCGGGGGCTCTCTCCGGGTACTCCGGCTTCCTCCCCCTCTGCTTTGGAAATGTTCAGCCCACAAAATTTGAAAAATAAATGCAATTCTAAATTCCGAAATTTAAATAGCTGAGCTGGCCCTTCGCACCACGTGATTGTACTATGTGTATGTCCAGTGTGTGAGAGAATGCGTGTGATTCACGTGAGCGTGCGTGTAGGGATCAGTTCGCGGCGCTTTGAGCTGATTCAGGAAATTGGGTAAAGCGCCTATACAATACTCATTATTATTATTATTATTATTCGAACTCACGACCAGAGCATTGAGTGTCTAGTGCTCTTGACTATTCCATGAAACAGGTCTTTCAAAGTAGGCTGGCCAGAAAAGTCAAGCGTAAGAGACATCTGAGTAAACAAACAAAATCAAAACTGAAAACAAAAAGACCAATAATGAAATGCAGAACGTTCAAGTTAGCAAATTAACAGGCAACAAACATTCGGCTCGATGTTATGATTCCCATCCGTACCTAAGACAAACAAATCCGTCCATCAGTTACACAACTGTGAAGGATATTCAGTGAAAGCCAATGTCTCTCTTGAGACAATACGATCTGTCTTGGCCTTGCTCTCTTCATTACTAGACCAGCGTAACCGATCGTTCTGTGGGGCATAATTGAGAGGCCTCTTAAATGTATTTTCAATCCCCTGCGGACGTACTATTAGAGTTTTTGATGCTCGAACTGTTCCCACTGGCGATATAGGGTTTACCCACTCTTTCCTATGCACTCCTAAACCCATCCGTCTCCCAGCCGAGAGGACCTCATCCTCAAGATGGCCGACGTCCGGGACCGGTCCAGATTAGCGCCCTCTGACGGCTAACACCCGTATTAATTGGACAGTGGGCGAAGAGGTTCTCCTGCCCGCTTATGTTTGCTTTCTAGTTTCTGGCTACCTCCGACCACTCGTTGCCAAAAGGCTAGACAGAGGAAATGATGTAGGAGTCACCACGTGGCTTACCGGGCAAGGGAAAGACGGAAAAGGAGGCGGGCGAAAGACAGGGACGGTGGGAAAGGGAGAGTTGGGGAGAGGTAGCTGCTCTGGAGTAGGACGGACGTTGGGAGATGCTGAGGGCTCAGTCAGACGTGGCGTTTTTGCACGCCTACCAGCGGGAAAATACACTCCCAGCCAATTAAATTGGCTCGCCAGCTGCACTAAAGCTCCACGCCGTCGGCTTGCCAGTTAATAGAACACGGTCGTGTTTTTTCCTCGCCACGCCCACTCGATCGCCACTGACCGCGCGCTTTCGCTCTGTGTGTATTGTCCAGCGCCAGGTTGGCGGCGCAGTCTGCTCACTGCACGCTCGTAGCGTGTGAACAGACAAGCCTTTCGACCAGCGTGCGAAAGTTCCGCAGGCTCGCAGCGTGTGCCGTAGGCTTAAGCTACGTCGCTCTAGCTTGTCGTGTCGCTGGATGTAGACAGAGTGGAGGGGGGCGGGGAGAGGAGGAGGGGAGGAGAAGGGGGCAGAGGGATGGGCGTCGCGGAGGGCGGCTGGTAGTGTCCGTCAGTATGCTGAGCATCCTTCGACACGGATGCAGCAAGCACGCGTGGCGGGCGGCCGTAACCTCGGCATTTGTAACGTTACTGACACAAGACGTGCAGGCTTGATCACACTGACGTATCAATTCGTCCAGCGTGACCCATGACTTTGCGCTCCATATCAAATTATTCGTCTCGGATTGTGGATCTGGGATCTTGCAGTTGTGCGCGAGAAAGGAAGGTCGCGAAATTAAGATTACAGCGATACAACAGTCAGTGGAACATATAGATCATTAGTTGTCTTTTGCTCTTCTGAAAATTCCCGTGTTTTGGGAGATAGACTTCAACTGCACCGAAATACTTCAGAACTAACTGACTGATTTTTGCAACTTGAAACTGCTCCGGGAAGTTTTCATGTGAGAACTGGAATTCTGTGCCAGGCACAGATCCAACTGAACTGAGCATCAAAGGTGTTACTATTTTTGTATGACCATGTGACTCGAATATAAAATTACCGCCAAGATGTGAGAATCCTTGTGTTTGACTTTGCGATGGATACGGGACAAACCAGAGTGTGACTTTAACAGATTCAACAGATTCAAACTTACATAGTGGGAAAAGAGGAATTTGGTGTTTGTTCATAAAATGTAAGTATTTGGAGACCGCCGTTCACTGATTCCGTTACTGTTGTCAAAGTATTAATTTTGTTCTTTTGACTCTTTTCATTTGCTGTTTATGTATTGTCTACACAGCATCTGTAATTTATTTTTGGATATTTGTTTTAAGTATTACATACATTCAATTTCTACAGGCTTTCCAAGTAAGATTATGCTATTTATAATGATCATATCATATCTAAAATATCCCAGAGTGCTTTCTGTGTTTTATATGTGTTTTGATAATGAGTGGCTGGGTAGGTGTTTCGTTTTCCACCTCATAATGGTGACTCAAAGACGGCAAAACGAGGAAAGGGCCACAGCAGATATAATCCGGGATTCGAACTTACGATCCGAGCATTGAAAGTCCAACGCTCTACCACTCCCAGCTCCCTGTATTTTGTTTCAGAAACTGGGAGAGGATGGAGGTAGTCGTAGATACTGGTATTAGGCCTTGCATGTTGTCTCAACGTACGAGCTCTTGAAACTTACAAAACACAACCATTCTTCAGATTGTGCTCTTCGAATTTTTGTATGTGTTTTGTCTTTATTTTTTTTATTTTTTTTCTGATGAATTCAGGGGTTTTTTTTTAAACTGCTTCATGAAACAATCTTTTACTTTGTTCGTACAATGTGCTTAACACTAAACAGATGTGTTTTGGGGGGTCATCTTTTTTCTCTCTTTTTGTGCTTTGAACAATCTGCAGTCTCTTGCATACTGCATTATAAGCATACTACATTTATTATGTGTGTGTTTACTTGCTCGGTTAACTTGTTGGTTGGTTGTTTGATGATGGCTGCTTACTACTGGATTTTATTCATAATTGTCTCGTCTCGTCTAGTATGGTATCTAGCATGGACCTACCCATGACTACCAGATAAGCAGCGCGGCTCTTCGCATCTCAGTTTTTACCCATTTGTCTCATTTCTGCCTTGCCCTGTCCCTCATCTGACGTAACTCCTTCCCGTCTAGCATCGTCTTGTCATATTTGACAAG
This sequence comes from Batillaria attramentaria, assembly GCA_018292915.2. Taxonomy (NCBI): domain Eukaryota; kingdom Metazoa; phylum Mollusca; class Gastropoda; family Batillariidae; genus Batillaria; species Batillaria attramentaria. The sequence continues at coordinate 502,781 of JACVVK020000109.1, read as the reverse complement.
AGAGAAATGCGCCGGCTCTCTCTGTTCTAAGAGCAATCTTAAAGCTTTCATATTCCGCGAAGCCTTCTAGTAATTTCCTGTGTAACTTGACAGTTTGTACGGTGTATGTCTGTCCATCTTTGTAAAAATGTGCGGGGTGTCGGTGAGTGATCGGCGCATTAAGTTTTAATCTACAGAAATGCGCCCTACAAGTACTTTTTTAAATTTATTTATTAATTATTTATTTATTTATTTATTGCACTTTATATATTTATAAATGCAATTCTAAATTTGCAATTCTAAATTCCGCAAATTTAAATAGCTGAGCTGGCCCTTCGCACCACGTGATTGTACTATGTGTATGTCCAGTGTGTGAGAGAATGCGTGTAATTCACGTGAGCGTGCGTGTTGGGTTCAGTTCGCGGCGCTTTGAGCTGATTCATGAAATTGGGTAAAGCGCCTATACAGTACTCATTATTATTATTATTTGTCCAGAACAACGCAGATGAGTACGTATATGAGAGGCCTGCGTGTATTTTGTTTACCCTCAGCTGTAAATTTTATCCTGAGTTCGTATCAGTTTTACTTCGTTGCATTTCCTTTTTTCCTCTCATTTCTGATGATGACTCTAACCCTGCCTCTCATCTAACGCAACCCCTTTCCATCTATAGTTTGGGACTGTTCTTCACTAAGCGATTATCACCTCAAGTTCTTCATCTTATCTATACGCCAGCGTGGCCGCAACAAGAAGATGGGCCAACACGAGTCAGTCCACGCGGACCACCTGGACTCCTGTGGACCCACCGCCTGGCCAGCTTGGCATCAGTCCCTGGCCCCCAGGGGACCGGCCCGACCCACGGGAAGAGGCATCTTTCGTGGGGAATTCATCCTCCTTCGCTCGTCTCCACCAGGTTCCAGAAGCAGGGATGGGTGGAAAGGACCGTCACATAATGGACATCTGTATGCACAGAGGAACCGTAAGTAATATAGTCATCTCTACTGTCCTAGAATTGTCTCACAATATTGCGTAATCTGGTCATCTTTGTCCAGAACAATGCAGACAAATGTGGCATTATTATGTGACAGGCCTTGGTGTATTTTGCGTATTTTAAATCATTGTGCTGTGTGTATCATTTATATTTCGGTTTCTTTTGTATTCCGTTTTGCCCACAGGTTTGGCATGTATGGTTGTAGGATTTTTTTTTTTTTACATTGAAGTTCACGTTTCACAGCCTTATTCGACATTTGCATGGTTTAAAGCAATTCCGTGCTCTTTGAAAGCATAGCGAGTGAAACGGAGTATTTAGACTTTTTCGTTCTGAATGTCAGTCACATCACAGAGAAATCAAAAGGAAATTTGGCACACCTCTCATGACGAAACTGTCAAAAGCGTGAAAAGAATAGGAAGTATGTTAGTGTTGGCGCGCTAAACACCAAACCCCTGCAAAGTCATGGCATCTGTCGCGTCCTGACCCTGCCCTCCAAACACGACATGGGCTGTTGAAAACACGGGCCACAAGTTGTCATATCGATCAAGATGGGATGTTTTGCAAGAGGTTTCACACAAACACTTCAACACGAGCAAGCACATTTGAAACATTCGGAACATACCTAGCGCCTTAGCACAACCAGCGCAGCTAGAAAGACAAAGGTCACAGACGAAGGAGAAAGAGAAGCTCAAGGCAGCAAATCTACGAAGCAGAAGGAGAAGAAAGCTTCGAAGTGTTTGCTTCATGCATTTCTTGGCAACCATAAGCTGCTGAAGAAGCAGATGAGTCTCTTTTGCCCACACCCTTGGTGTTAAACAGGCAAATGATGGCGCTGAGAGCGTTGGATTCGTCTGGGTGTCTGGGCAGCAGAGGAACTTGAAAGCAACATCCAATGTCTGTATTGTCCAAATATCTTCTAAACGCTTCTTTGGTGCCCTTGCCAGCAAGACCCGACAATGTCAAGGGAACAACGTCATGTTTCTTTCATCAGTTGGGAACGTTAAAAATAACACGCTGCAAAAAGATTGTTTAATGTCTCTTCAACACGCATGTTAATTTGTTTTGGGCACTTTTCTAAGAGACCACACGTGAAACAAAAAGTCTTCGCGGGCATACGCGTAGCTACAGATCTGGGTTACCAAAACCAATGGCCATCTGCACAGGGTCATCATCTTCTGTCGCGATTTTCAGATTTTACCTCAAAGTTAATTCCCTCCACTCACATCAAGATATATGAACAAACCGGCCCCCGTAGTGTAGTGGTTAGCACTTCGGACCATGGACCGGTAGACCCGGGTTCGAGTCCCAGCCGAGACAAGCGGGATTTTTCCTACCTAGGTCGGCTCCTACCCAGAGCGGGTGTGCTATGGGCCCGATGGGGAGGCTGTTGCCACACAGCCGAGATTCACCCACTTCACGGGTGCGACTTTGGGGGTGCTTCCCTTAGTATGACACGTCGTATGATGCGGATGATTACACGGCCGGCACCGCAGGTGCCGTAGTTCCCGGGTCTGGTTAATGCCGGGATATTTATGACAGGAAGCGTGGAATGCGGCCCTGTCCCGCAGTCCCAAACCACATGGACCTCCATAGCATCATCTTACTATCATCCTCATCTCCATCATCATGAATAATAAAAATTGTCCCGGCTTCCGAGTCCTCCGTGGGTTCCACCCATGACCTGGGAGGAACACCACTGGAGCTGGCAAAGAGTTGGGACAGCAAAAAAAAAAAAGAAAAAAAAAAAAAAAGATATATGAACAATGCAAAACCATGTGTAGATCACACCAGGATACATCTTCCTTTTCATCAAGGCATACACGTATCGTGCACGTGTGTTTTTGTCTTGAAGTTTTTAATTTATACGATGGCTTACTTGCGTAAATTAATTTACACATATGAAACGAGAGATACGTTCGACTGGTGTAGATAACTTATAATGTAAACCCCATTTATCAAAAGTACCTATTTGAGTAACCGGAAAATACGACCATTCGAAGCTAGACCGGAAGTGCATTAATTTTGTTCTTTTCTTCCTGTCAAACGCACACTGCTGTATTTTTTGCCTCATTTGGCAAATCAATTCTATTAGCTTTGCTTTGGCAGTAACCGAATCTGGCTGACTGCTCTGAGAGCTGGACAGTGGACTTGGAAATTGATCAAACCGTACCGACAGTGTTGGCACAAACCATTGTCTCCATCACCTGTCCAAGTTTTTTATTTATACATTTGCACCCGCTGACACGACTTTGATTTTTTTTTTAACAAAGGGAACCTGTTTTCTTGAAAGATCATTGACACTGTCGCTTGTTTTTTCAGGCCATATCAGTCATTTATTAATGACGACGTGTTTCAGTTTTTTGTTGTCAAAACAAGCCTCAGGGCAGAGTTTCCGTGGTACGTGTGATTTCATTTACATTGCCATTTGTGTTTGTTTTGTTAGGTGTCTGTGAGCACACTACTACGACTTTCTTCTCTCGCATTAAAAATGTCATCTCTGGATACTGGCCATCCATTGCTCTTTTTGTCCTCCTGTCCTCTGCGTGCCAATCAGTGAACGTGTCTTTTTCACACGTGTTATATTCCGTTTGAATTACCTGTACGTAATCCTGGACCGTGCAGAGAATGCTATAGTATTGCTGGATTTATATAACCAGCCAAAAAAACCCCTGAATATTCTTTTTGTAGTTTCGTATCTACATTTGAAGATGGTCGAAATCGAAACAGAGAGCTAGACTTCTAGGGTTTTTTTAGTGTGTGTGTTTGTGTGTGTGTGTGTGTGTGTGTGTGTGTGTGTGTGTGTGTGTGTGTGTGTGTGTGTGTGTGTGTGTGTGTGTGTTTTGAGGGGCGGGGGGAGTGCATAAGCTGCATTTTTATTTGTTCATATCAATTTTGTTAAGCAAGGGAAAGGTAAGTGCTTGCTGGGAAGTTCACTCTTCTGACAGATCCAGTGTTGTGATCAACTCAGCCTGCCTCGAAACAGAAAAAAACCTTGAACTAGATTATAGCTTATTGTAGCAAAGACATTTTTCTTTCGCTCAAATGATGATTCGGCATTTAAAGCTTCGAAACTCTGGATTATCTACAATAACACCTACGCCCAGCTTCCGGGCTTTTTGATACAATCTTTCGATTCACGCAATGGCCTCGATGGAAGAGGTGAATATATCCGACCAGGGTGTGTGTTTGACAAGGACTTGATCCTGTGGGCAGTATGGGGTCACGTTTGATGTTTGTCTATGCGGGGATCTCCCCTCAGAGGAATGGGGATGGGGATAACGTGCATAACGTCGTGTGTCAGGCGTCAGGCTCCTTCCTTGACCGATTTGTTGACAGGGCTTAGTTGACCAAGGCCAGTGTTATTACTATGAAATATTGAAAGAGATCCGTGTGTTTTATTGTGTGCTTGTGTACGTGGGGAGGGGGATGGGGGTGGGGGTGGAGTGTGTGTGTGTGTGTGTGTGTGTGTGTGTGTGTGTGTGTGTGTGTGTGTGTGTGTGTGTGTGTGTGTGTGTGTGTGTTCGTGCGTGCGTGTGTGTGTGTGTGTGTGTGTGTGTGTGTGTGTGTGTGTGTGTGTGTGTGTGTGTGTGTGTGTGTGTGCGCGCGCCGGCGCGCGAGCATGTGCATGGAGACAGAGACAGACAGACAGGCAGACAGACAGACAGACATGCACTCTCAGTATGGGTTTGTTTTAATAAACTGTTCATTCTTTGGGTTCATGACCATTTAACACTCTGATACAGGGCACACGGTATAGTGTGTGTGTGTGTGTGTGTGTGTGTGTGTGTGTGTGTGTGTGTGTGTGTGTGTGTGTGTGTGTGTGTGTGTGTGTGTGAGCTGTTTCAGAGATTTCACAGATGGTTGCGCTTTCCTGTGTATAGATTATGTGTATGTTGTACATAATTATTATATCTTCTGTCGTATTGTTCTGTGTATAATTATGTGGTCTTGGTTTGTGTGAATTTTTTTTTTTTTGCATCCTCCATACCCCAACAGGGGAAAAAGGAAAATAAAATCTTGAATCTTGAAATCCAGAACCTTTGACTCTAAGTTCTAAGCGTTCATATATCATCAAACACTAATTCCAAAATACATGTCTCACTGAAATTGCCAACAAAAAATCTACATGTTTCAATCAAGCACACAACAGAAAAAGAAGAATACAAAGTTTTTCTGTAGCGCAATATTCGCACAGAACGGGCTCAGGGTGTTCACCTATGTTGTGACGTACATGACTGATTGCATATAACGTATTACATATTATCATATTTCAGGCCCTTGTCCAATTTCGCTGCCCATGGGACGCCATGACAAACACAGAGAACAAAGTTTTCTGTAGCGCAATATTCGCACAGAATGGGCTCAGGGTGTTCACCTATGTTGTGGCGTACATGACTGATTGCATATAACGTATTACATATTATCATATTTCAGGCCCTTGTCCAATTTCGCTGCCCATGGGACGCCATGACAAACACCCAGCCTCCCGTCTGCACCAGGCTGGTCTGGACGAGGAAGATCTGCTGGGAGACGGATTAGACAGGTACAATAACTCATACTGGCGGAACGGCAATTGTCCGAAAGGGAGGGGACTGAGGTATGGGAAGACAGTGCTTCTGGCGTTCTTGTCTTTTATTGAAAATATTCTTGTAGGGGGTTGGGAGGTGGGGGGAGCGGGGGAGGGTTACAGTGGAGTAGATTTGGACGTTGGGCGTTTAACTTCAAAACACCCGCACCCACCCATCCGCGTCTTATACAAACGAAAATATGCACGCATCCTTAAAATTAATTAAGATGTGATGTGTCAGCTTATCATAACAATTTCTAATAACCTGTTATTGTTGGCGTATTTCTTTCCACTGTTGGTAAGTCCACAAAGACAGCAAATTTTAATTAAAAGAACATAGAAATGTGCTGTAATACTATCTGTATCCATCCTGTTTTAATGTAAAAATGTTTTAATACGTGGGCTCGTGCAGTTTCTTTTAAAGTGCATGGACAGTTATCTCATGTTAGCCCATTACTCATGCTTAGCAGCAAGAATGTAAAGGTTGGGGTTTTTTAAGGACCAGAGATAAGACAATGAAAAGAAAAAAATCTGGAGTCATTTTATTGAACCTGCTGATGTGCTTTGTCTTTGGCATGCACTTGTTCACCTGGACCCATGTCACGTGGCCACGTCACTGGCGCCTGTCGCCCTGTTTTACATGGCGCACAGATAAAAGAAACAGACTTGCAAAGATGTACAGCCTGATTAGTGACAGAGTAATATGGAATGATTTTGCTTTATCAATTTGATCGTATATAACATTCAGTGTAATATTTTGCCTCTTCTATTCTGTTGGCTAGGCCATACTGTAAATACTGAGCAAAAGAAAGAAGCACAATGGAATGTGATGTCCATTCCTCCTATCGTTCATTTCAGAAGGACACTTTTTGTTGAAAAACATTCTGGCACTAAGGTCAGATAGTGCTGGCGCATTTTACAGTTTGCTCTCAGAACTTCATCGATTATTCGGCTCACTCGAAAGTCATTAACGTCGCCTTTAGTTTACTTTTATTTCGCCCTGTCGGACTTTTTTGGCTGAGTTTGTTTGAAATATGGGCTCGGCATTGTATACAGGAGGACGAGCCTGCTGTGTCGAGGCCTCGTTAAGGTAATTGAAAAGGGAACTCGCAAGTATGCGTGGACGGCTTGTATACGTGTGAAGTCCTTGAGCGTACATCGCACTGTTTGACTCTTGCAATCCCTGGTGACATGCAACGGCATGCCCTCGCAAAAGCTCGGGTCACCGTGACACGATACGTTTGTCGAGTTTCGCCGTAATGCGTTAAAGAACTGAGCAACACGGTCGAGGCGTCTGGCTCGTTTGCGTCGCAGCTTAAACACGTTTGAGACGATTTAGACAACAGAAGGATGATTCCCTGTGAACTTTTTTAAAGCGTGAAGTTAAACAGGAATTTTGCCGTCCTTGTGAAATTTTTACCCTTTGTGTTCACTTAGTTTTCCCCGCCGGAGCCGTCGAATTAAATCTATCTCTCTCTCTCTCTCTCTCTCTCTCTCTCTCTCTCTCTCTCTCTCTCTCTCTCTCTCTCCATTGTGTTATTCTCTATGCACCCCTCTTGTCCTACTCCTATTTTTTTTCTGGCAAGATTTTAACGACATTTCACAGAAATCTCACGATAATTCTAAAATGGATACCTCGAGTTGAAGCAGCTTTCATACATTAAGTTTAACCTCGAGGCAGCTCAACGTTCAGCTCCGATTTCTGCTTCTTGTTTTTTAGGTTCCTGCATCACAAAGCGGCCATGGAAGCTCTGCGAGGCCACCACGGCCTACGACACGGCCCACGTGACCCGTCGCTAGGCGACATACGCGAAGAAGAAGACGAAGAATTTGAATCCGTGTCGGCTTACGAAGGCCACAACGCTAACCCGTACAAATGCCCATCGATCTACTCTTGCCCGTGCGGCGGTCAACCCGACAAAATGACCATCAAACAGCCGCTGGACTACACAGATCTGCAGACGACCTACTCGACCCTGGGGAGGAGAACGTCCAAACACGGCCGGGAGATCATGAAGTCGTCGAAGATAACGCTGCCGCCCGTGAAGGAAGACCAGCAGGAGCGGCCGTCCACGCCTGAGGAAGACTACAGCTCGGACGAGTCTGGGATCTCTGACCACGGGATGCAGTCGGACCATGACGATAAGGGCGGGTACGCGATGTCCAGCGGGGACGAGGCGGGCAGTCGTCACTCCAAGAGGCCGTCCTGCGCGTCCTCAGATTCGGCCATGCGAGATTCCGACAACATGTCTTCGCTGAGCTCGGACGGAGAGTGCCCGCACCACGGTATGGACAACCACGGCGAAGGACACGACAGTTTCCCGCGCGATGACGACGCTCTGACTGACCTGGATCTCGTGGGCAACAACCACCTGAACACGTCCGTCCTGACTGAGGTCACCGTCCACAGTGACGACTGCTCCTCGCTTTTCTCCAGCCCCAGGCATGACGGTGAGGACACGTCTCACTTAAGTGTGTCTGGAGACTCCTCGTCCGAGTCGTACGCGTCGCACAGTATCCTGTCGTACCACGGCAACCACCAGCCCGAGCCTGAGAACCGAGCGAGGTCCGAGAGTCCAATGAAGAGAGGCAAGGCCCCAGCCAAACCTGACGGGAGAAGCCGATCCGAGAAGAGACCCTCGTCAGGCAAGGTTGACGATTACCACATGTATTCCGAGATATCTGACGGAGATCAGCCGTCGACGTCAAGAGCTGCTAGCAACAAACATGAGTGCCAGCCTTCACCGAAGCCGGTGACGAAATCCACTGTTTCGCCCAGCACCCCACCCCCACAGGCTCCACCTCCTCCTCCACCCCCACCAGCCCCACCTGCACCTCCACCCCCACCAGCCCCACTTGCACCACCACCCCCACCGCCGCCGCCAGCTCCCCCAGTGCCTAAGACATCACCCCCTGCGACATCGCGACAGTCATCAACGTCGTCGACGTCATCATCATCCTCGTCTACGACCTCTCCCTCGACGTCCGCGCGCTCGTCTCCTCCCCAGTCGCCGGGGACCTTGGCGGACGTTCTGCGTCAGAGCATTTCGGACGGCACCTTCACCAAACAGAACACCCTACGACGTCGCGAGTCCATTTCTCCGACGAGGAACAAGGTGTGTCACCCTGTTTTCGATTCTTCCAGCCTGAAGCGCTCAGACTCCCATTCCAACTCTAACACCCTAAAACGTCAGTACCGAGAAACTCGCCAAGCGTCCACGTCTTCTGCGTCTTCTGCCGGAGGGTCCACCATTGACGAGAAGGAGGAGCTGCGAGAGTCTGGTCACGAGGAGGATGGAGTGAACCAGAAGTGCGCCAACAAAATCAAGGCGCTGCAGAACATCCTCATCAAGCAGTCTCTGCCTTTCGCTAACCCAGCCCTCATGAAGGGATCCGGATCGCGTTCTCCATCGCAAGACCGGCTGGAGGACCGGAAGTCCGTGGGAGCTTCTCCCGGCAAAGAGTCTCCAGCAAACGCTTCCGCGCGGAGCTCTTCTGAATCTGGGTCGCCAGGTTCCGGGTCTGTTCCTTCGTCTCCAAAGCCCAAATCATCCGGCAACACGACTCCCATTTCGTCAACTCTACCCAAACCACAGAAAAGGATTCCAAGTCTGGAGGAAGCTCTGACCTCGGGTTACGGGCGTCCTTCCTGCTACGCTACCATCTCTCGCCTTGAGAAGCACGACAATGATTCGTGTTTCGACGAGGAGACGCGAAACAGGATCGCCTCTGTGAAAGACAAACTGCAAAGGGCTGTTCCTACGTCTGATCATTCAGCCACTCTCTGTAGGTCTTAGTGCAGCTCTTGATGTACAGTAATGATGTACTCTGCTTGCAACACTTCTCGCAAACAAAGCAGATTTTCATGTACATAGATCGACACAAAATGTATATACACATTAACTAAAATTTATAATGTTTAAATAAGCAGAATATGAGGATTGACTGTGGTAACCGAATTTTTCATCCGATATGAAAAAAAAACCAGCCGTGTATGATAGCAATGGCTGTACATGTTTCAAGACGATCAGGACGATATCCTGTAACAGTACATGATTCTGGTCATATGCGGCGGATCCTCAGTGGCCGTAAACACTTTTCCAGCGCAAACCATTCGATGAGGTCCAAAACTATCCTCCAGGGTTGTGTAGTCGGGAGTGGCTGGACGAAGGCAACGCCAGCTATCAAGCTATTTGAATGTATTAATCCCAACACAACTCTGTCAGGATTTCGCGCGGCATTGTTGGCAATTCTTTTTCCATGCTGTGTTTGCTACCCTACCGTTTAGGGCGAGCAGATTTTGCACAGAATTCGCTTGATCGTACTTGTGGAAATCCATGAACAGACATCGTACAACGGAGCGCTTGCAGAGCAGGGATGTGCAGAAAGGGGTGAGCCTGGCATCAGATGTTATGAGAGTGACAAGTCAGGTTCATTTCCCACTCGATGACAAAGCATCTGAGAAGGAAAAACTCAACGGAATTAACTTATACGTGGACATCAGAAGCTATGTGGTGTCTGTCGATACACACACGCTGTTCATTGTTCACTAATGTTCCCTGTAGCATGTGTTGTGTTTTCAAGAGGTTGGATATCTTGTCAAACTGTTATATCTCGAAGTGCTTTGCAACTTGTTTTGAGGATCTTGAAAGAAACAATGACGCGAGTGTTTGAAAAACAACTAAACGGATTTGAACGTGCAAATGAGCACCAATACGTATGTTGTGTTTGTTAGTACAGACTATTCCCATGTTCCCTGTTCGGGAACTGGGCAACTGGTCAAACAGACAAATATTTGAAATCGGGAGACAAAATTTGGAGTCTTGAAAGAAACTATTTGTGGTTGTACAGGGTGTTTCCAGTGTAGAGACGTGTTCAAGTGGTTTTCAAGATGGATCAACAAGAAGACACTCGCTTGAAGTGGAACAATGAGATCCAAGGCAAACAGTTTATCAGAAAAGAGGGAACCATTGGTGGTTGTTGAAGCATCTTTCTCTCTACGCCTTTTGTGTTATTTCGTTTGATGTTTTCGCAAAGAAAGGCAGAGAAATGATGTTGGCTGTTTTGACCTACACCACAGTTTGGTCGCTTTCTCACCGGAGAAAGGAGAAAGGAGAAATCAAAGGTGATACAAAATGTACATGCGTTGTATTTATTCGGCTTGTTTTAAACAGAAACCGTGTCGTTGATTATTTGTCATGTTGATGTTCAAACCACTTCAAAACTTTGCGTTGAAGGTGTAATTTGTGTTGTCCCTCACAGCGTAGAGTAATGAGAATAAATCCAGATAATTAAAAGAACGTCATCATCTGCTCACCAGAGCGTCTGGTCAGCTATCAAATAATAACTCAACGTAACATACAGAAATCCGGTATAACTACCACGGCAATGCACAACAATGAAGAGATACATATAGGGTATCTCTATATATTATATTGTTGTAAGCTGTCCATTGGTAGATTTTCTTCGATTTCTTGTCACACTTTTTCTCTTTTGGCTTGCGTCATGTGCATCTTGCTTTAGATTAGCACAAGCGGCAGTTACTGCCTAAGCATTACGAAGCATGCTAAAGAAAGTACTCTTCTAAATATAGGGACCCCCCAGCCCCTCCCCCTACCGCCCCCCCCCCCACCCCCCCCCCCCACACACACACTACTTTGCCTCTTCAATTGCTGATTGGATTCATCGTGCGTGGAAAATTGTAAAATTGTAGAGACCATAAACAACACACTATCATTTATTTATTTTCATTAGTTTTTGTTTGTTTGTTTGTTTGTTTGTTTTTGTCCTGTCTAGTACCATTTCGTTTACTTTTGTTCCCGGTCAGTTTCCAGATCACTTTGTTGTAGATACTGTAGATGTGTTGAAAGTGATGAGATTCGTCTGCACCACGCTTTTTCTATGCATAACTTGTCCGCACATTTTCACGCAAGTCTGCCACTGCACTAAATCAGCATAAACCTCTCTTTGCAGTGATCCATTGCTAAGACTTCCGTAGTCTCATTAGTATTTTTAATCGGAAAAAGGTTACGCACATTCCCATTGAAAACTCCCTGACAAATTCTAATCTTGACCGCTTATCTACACAAGGTTCTGCACTTCATTTGGAGAACGCGAATGTAAACAGTAGAAACATCTCACGGGCTTTTACGTGCTACAAGAAAATTGTTCTAAAGATTTTCCGCTTGTTATTAAAGTCAGTCGCATTTTTGAAGGTTTTCAAACGTGTTTCGCCTTTCACGAAGGATTTTCTGAGACAAAGACGAAAGTGGTCTTGTTAACATTTGCTTTCGCAACTGCCGTATGTAGATAATTATGCTTCCGACTGTACATTCCGCATATGTTCTGAGGAAATAAAGCTCGACAAATCGCTTTACTCTTCAAATTTGTTTATCTCCTTGTCTGTGTGGCTTGTTTTGTTGTTGATGTTGTTTTGTTTTTGTTGAAGGGGTGGGTGGGGTAGGTCAGGGCTTTTTTTAGTTTTGTTTTGTTTTGTTTGTTTTGTTTTTTTGGGGGGGGTTTTTGTTGTTGTTGTTTGATGGGGGAGGGGGGTTGTGGTTTTAGTGTTTGTGTTTATTGGAGGGTGGGGGTGTTATTTTTTTTTTTTTTTTTTGGTTTTTTTTTTTTTTTGTTATCGGTGTTTTGTTTGTTGTTGCGATTTTTGTGTTTGTTGTTTTTGCTTGTTTGTTAGTAGTGGGTGTCCTTGGATTACTACTGATATTTCTGTGAAAGAAAATTGACTGTCCAGAAAGTGAAACCTTCATCACAATAATGATGATACTGATGATGGTGGTGATGATAAAGGTGGTAATTGTGGTGGCATACGTAATTGCCGAGAACGCTGGAACGGTGGAAACACATTTCAAAGTGCGCAATACAATGCACCCAATGGATCCGGGGTGTTTATCAAAGTCTATGCATGCACTTCATTCCCCAACTCGGTAACTACGCCATCTGCCGACTTAATTGACTTTCCAATGCTCCAGACAGACAGGTGGAGGCGACGGACCACACGACAAGGCCGACAAACAACACCGGGATGTAGTCCAATTCTCACTTGACTTCGAGTGACCTTTCCACACCATCACGACCTTGAAACTGCAGTCTCACCCAAAATATCGCGCGCGAGTACTATAGCAGTAATAGTACCGCGATATTCTCGGTGATGGAAGACTTCGAGGCGTCCCGTTGTTTCCTGACAGGGATGGCGACACTGAATCAGTTTTAAGTTCTGTCATGGCGGAAGGACGAGTCAGCATCGGCTGGCACGATAGTCCCTCCGCCGTGCGACTTTTCACGTCTTGGCTGCATACACCGCACCAAATAGTGCGCGCAGGTTGACAGGCACGTGTGAGAGGGGAGGGAAGCAAAGCTTGACACACTGATGGCGTGTCTTTTGGGGGTGCATTCTTTTGTGTTGGAGATTAACGTGAATGTAACGTTTCGTGTCACCTTTTACTTTAGAAACTGCGGTGAAGTGATGTGCGGCAACTTCACTAGCTTAGAGTTTGACACTCAAGACAGAAATAGTCGTGTCAAAATGGTTTTGGTTCCCCAACTATCGCCTCTCCAAAGAAAACCACCCGCTTCCTTTTCTGACTCAAGACAAAGGCAAATGTACAAACTTCAACAATAAACTTATCAAGTAAACAACGCATTTATTTCATCAAAAACTAAACTACCATCCGAGAGCAATGTCTATGGCTAACAACAAAACTAAAAGCCACTAAGTTTTACACAACCGTCCCATGGTCCAGCTCAGGTACGATAATGAGCGCAGAAACTTCTTTTGAATTCATCAGCCGGAATATCAGTGTGCACAAGAAGACTTAAACTTTTGTAAATACAAACATCACATTCTTAATTCTAAAAAGACACGTCCACTTCAAGGTATGCACTGTAGAGGTTTGCCAAAGATGTCTTGTTAACTCAGTAATAATAACATATTTATGGAACAGAAAATTAATGGAAAAAGGAATTAACAAAATGCTGTATAGTAAGTACATGTATCTAAACTATTCTAACGTGCAGAGAACAAAACAACAACAACAACAACAACAACAACAACAAAACCGGCGACAACACATTTACTGCCAATGTTTAAGTTAATGTCCTCATTAAAACTTAACCTTGACACGAACATCGAAAAAAAAAAAAAAAACCCACACACGAAGCAGTCTTGTCTTTCGGCCCTCGTAGTGTCAATAACCTGAAGAGGGCACAACAGACATGCTGCATAATGATTCGTTTATTTCTCGTTTTTCACACTGACGCAGAACGCGCGGTCTTGATTTGAGGTAATTAGAGTCTACAAAATTTGCAAAAGACTCACAAGCCGGGAAGGTCAGCCTAGACTGGAAAAGGGACTGGTCTGTACACAGAGGTAGAGTAGGGCAAGTCCATGAGTTTAGTGTACCGGTTTATGAAGAAGGGTTGCGAAACAGGAACCCGTAATACTATTCGTGGAAAATGCAGGATTTGGAGCTAGAATGCTGGCACATTAAAAGGTTTCTTATTACTAAGCTAGAGCATGATAAACCCTTCAGCAATCCAGTCTTCTGATACCGCCTTCTTCTTCTTCTTTCCTTTTTTCCCCCTTTTTAAGTCAAAACTGGCCTTAGAGAGGCCAATGTTTGTTTCGTTGGTTTTTTTTTGTGTTCTCTCTGGATTGTTTACTGGTCTTCAAAACGGTAGCTTCAAAAACACCACGACTCACTATTTTCTACAGTCCTCCTCTTTACCCAAATCGTGGCCCAAAGCAAATTGCCTAAAATAGTAAAAAGCAAGCTTGGGTAGGCGTTGGCCGAGGGCAAGGTAGTCTGGCAGTGACGTCAATGAAAGTATCGAGATTGTCATCAAAGTTGACCGCAAGACGAGGTTTTGTCAGACCAGTTCATTAACCTCATACCTAGTTACAATACTGCCGTAGGGAACGGAACTTAGATAACGACTGATGAGAAACAAACGATATGCAAATTGGTGTGGTTCAAATACTGGATTAACACAGGAATGTAGGGAGAATGGGGAGGAAGCGCGTTACATATCGATTGTTACTGCTTGTAGTGTGATTTCATGAGTCACAATAGCTACGTAATGAAGTTCACGTTTAGAGGCGCGGTTAGATTAGCTACTGCACTTTCACTTTACAGACTCTGAACCTAAAGTAATGCTCTGATTCAAGTGAAAGACGCCTTGACCTGAAAGTTAAACGCCTCCATCAAAGCCGATTAATATCAAGAACACAGCACGATGATCAAATGATTAACACTGAAAAAGCTTGGTGCTCACGCTAGCAAAACACGAAGGCATAAAAATGGAGGATTACTGTTTGCTCTGATACATAGGCTACAGAAAACTACACGAAATGAGCCTTTATTATAGTACTTGTAAATATCAGACATGCTTCCTTACATTGGGCAGCAGCAAAATCCGTTAACAGACATCGGACATACGGCGCAGTCTGAGATGAAACGTGTGCCACTCTTGTCTACTAAATGCCTACTTTGGTAATAAAATATTCCCGTAACGTGCTGAAGAATAACTGAAAAGTAATTAATACAAGTTGTTGCTTTTTTTAGTGCTAACGATACAACAGTATGAGTACACATGAGATTCCTTAATTCATTCGCATATAAGTAAATAATCAGATGTGAAATAAACCTACGTTTCTGAAAAAATAATAAATTGGTCAAGCAATGTCTAAAACACTCACGTCATTCCCGCTTAAAACACAAGGTTAGAACAGCAGCAACCATTCGCGTCAAAGAGACAGGGATTTTGAACACATGCACTGGTTGATAACAGAGTGCAATACAAACAATGGTCCAGCCATGACCAACACACTTCCTACGTATCTGTGGGTGAGCTGAACGTTTGGTAAAGTTGGTCATGTAAGTATTATGCGGAGTTTTTTGATTGTCTCTGTGTCGTAAATCGTACAACAATATCACCACTTTAAATCCCGCAAGTGTTCTTCAAAGCAAAAAGTGAAAACAATCAAAAAATGAATAGAGCGCGCGCACGCACGCACACACACACACACACACACACACACACACACACACACACACACACACACAAACACACAAACACTCTCTCTCTCTCTCTCTCTCAAAGTGACTGCAAAATGGACCTGTGAACGTAAAGTATCATTCTTTTAACAAAATACAGAAGTACATGCACACTCAGATCTTATGGCACAAACAAAAGAAATACGTGTAAAACACTGTGTGCAAATAAAAAGATCTAGTCAGCAGTCAATTATTATTCCAACAATCAGTTCGATGAAAAATGGACGAGTCTCGCTGCCGAGATGAGCTTGTTGAACTGACAGGATTCATCACGTGATGTGCCGAGGTGGTCTCACAAATACATCGTGTGTTGCAAAAACTGGAGAGAAAAAAAGTACAAGCATAGATAAATACTCGCAAATCGTTCGTAAAACTGTATTTTGCCTTGAGTTTGGAGAAACTGAGGTGCATATTTTATACTTATGTCCTACTTACGCTAGGATAAGTCTGGTAAGTTTCTGGAGTCTCTTTTAGCCAACCAAAACGAAGCAGTTGTTAAAAGGACAGCTATGTACACATACCATGCTCTTCACTTGAGACAATCTGTGGCAGATGCCGGTGGTGTATGACACAATGTCTGCTTCCAATTTCCCTCATGTGCATTGATACATGTGGGGTAATTCGCGCATATATCTGCGCGTGCTTCCCTTGGGGACGGGCTGGAGGCTCAACACAATAAAATTTATTCAGTTAAAACTTTAACCGTTGTCTCGTTGGCCTCACTCTCCTATCCTTACATAAAGAGCAATTTATGAATGGAAAATCCTGAAACGGTCATCCCTATATTGATACAGTACTTGGAAAAGCACATTAGCATTGGTGAAACTACATTTTAAATGACGGGAGGGAAAAAAAGACTCAGCATTTTCTTGCTAAAATTTAATGAGCTCACTTCGTTCCTCGTGAATTCGGCTACACCTGTCCTGTTGCTCTTTCCTTCCTGTGCCTGGTACACATCTGAAACAGACGTTTTAACGTGATCTGGAGGCTCCTTAGACAATAAACGCAATAAACGTGGTGAGGCAACACACAACACATCATATGATAACCAGTCCCACCAGTATCAGTTTCCCTGGCAGACTGGGGTGCACACAGCACTGAGTATGAGAACATGCGTTCAGTGAGAACATTGTAAACAAGGCCACCTTCGCGTTTCATCAGTTTCAATATTCCATACTCAACCCCGCCGTCGCCAGCAGCACGGGACTGACTGGTTTTAATTTTCAATTACAAGTGCCGTTACAAGCAACACGATTGAAGCGTGGATGACTCTTCAGGGAAACACATGCTGAGAAGGGGAACTCATGCTACTCATTTGTTAAATTTCTCTGAGTCTGCCTGGTGCTTTTCATACAGAGAAGCGTCTACTCACTGAAGAGTTGGATAAGTCTCATCACCACGACGATGAAATCCTGCAGGGCGATCCTATTGTTTCTGTCTCCGTACCGCCTCACTATGGACGTCAAGACCGGCCGACTCACGGGGAACCCTAGTTTGGGGAGAACAGAAAAAGCAAATGAAGCTCAAAGAAACACTGGAGCTAAGATACTTCTTTTGTAAGGACTTGCAGGGGCGCCGGAACCGGGGGGGGGGGGGGGCAGGGGAGGCAGCTGCCCCTTCCCCCCCCCCCCCCCCTGTACCCAAGCAGGGGGGGGGGGGGGGGCAAGAGTATCTTTTTGCCCCCCCTGGAAAATCAGGTGACTATGGCAAGAGGAGGGGCAAAGCCATGGTCTTGCCGCCCCCTCCCTTCCCCTACCCCCCCCCCTCCCTACCCCTCTTCCTGCTCTTTCCCTCATCCCACCCAACAGAGAACTCAGTTTAGCCGTTGCATGAAATATCAAAACGACGGCAGAAAGTCGTCTGAAAAATCACTACCCCCCCCCCCCCCCCCCCGCTTTTCACTTTCTCCGGGCAACGTCCTTCCTTTCACTGGCTCTGGCGTTTCCCCCCTCTGAGATTCTGCCCCCCCCCTCCCGCCAACATCTTCCGGCGCCCCTGACTTGCAACCGAAAAACTTTTCTTTTTAGGTTACAGTGAACGGTAATACGTAAACGCTCAATGCAATTTCCGATTGCATGCAGTTGGTTTGGTTTTCATGAGTAAGTGCTGTAACAGTTATAAATGAAACAACAGACATGATGAAGTGTTAAATGTCTTACAGTCCAAAGGTATCCACAGTTCAAAGGTATCTGCGGAGAGAATTTTACAACTAGCTCCGGCAGCTGTAAAGATCTGAGCCTGAGGAACAAAAAGCAGCTGTCCTGTCAAAATTCTAAACAAGCTATCTGTATTTCCCTCTTGTCTGAGTGTTGGGTGTTAACGAGGAAGATGAGAAACACTACGACACTTAGGTCCCTTAGCTAATTGAAAAAAGTACCCACCTAGCCTGTTGAACATATTGGCAAGCTCGAAGGTATCTACCGTGTTGTTCTTGTCGCTGTCAAACTGTAAGAAGACACCCTGCAAAAGACAACACAATTTATCAGACAATAGTACCACCTATACCCACATCTGCCCAAACCCCCATTAATCTTCTTTGCTTCTACGATTTGTGGCATATAAGGGAAATGAGTGTAGACGAATGCCCTTTCAAAATTAACCTCATCCCGCACACAGCACTCACATACATTATAGAAATCTAACTCATGAAAAAAATACTACCAATAAATGCATGCCAGCTGACAGTCAAACAGTGTAATGAACAGAAAGCCTGTTGAGCAGACCAAAAACTGTGTCGCTGAGGGTGCAAGAAGTGCACACTCAATGCACCAGAATCCCTGTAGAGTGAAGCAAACGTGTCTAGGCCTATTCGTTATCCTGGTCCATCCTCCGGGCAACACGCAGGTCGGGAGGTCAATCCTGCCCTACCTTGACACTAGCCCCGATGGCCCAGCGGATACCTCATCATGGGCTGAAGGAGGAATGACTCTGCCCTGCGTTGGTCTACTTGACACGTGTCCTTCACTCGGGCCATTTTCTGTAGTCGCCGCCAAAAACCTTACAGAAGCGTTTCGTCTTTTTCCTTCAAATTATAGGTTACTGCATTTAATATTGTATTTATTTTGGGGTACGCCCCCCCCCCCCATCTCCACCCCAATACCCTCCGAACTGCGATGTGGGCACATAGAAAGGAGGCACACAGCGTGAACAGTATGTCCTACCATTAAGTGAAAATAAAAGAAAATTACAATAAACTGAAAGCAGTGATTTGATTGCTGTGTTACCTAAACAGCCTCTCGCACACTGGAAGTAACATGCATGTGCACAGCGATCTCAACAACTGTCCGTATGGGAAATGATTTTCTTAACAAAGTCTTGAAGTAAATCTCAAAGTGCACGAATAGGAACGTGGAGGCTGCAAGGGAGAGAACTGTGCCTATATGGGAGGAGTGATCACTACATCTTGAAGTAAACCATACGTGTATGCAACTGTGCTGACTAGGTAAAACCGGAGAAAATGACAGGCATAGCATCCCTGCGGGGTCTTTGACAGAAACGTCAAGATTCTTAGGAAGTCTTAATACTTCAACTATTCTTCACGTCGAATCTCAGCTTTTAATGAGATTCCCTCAAGTGTTAGGGCGATTCTGCATTCTCCGCGCGTCCCCGTCTTTTCAAACAAAGTGGCGATGGTCCTGTGGCAGGGAACAACCGTTCCCCTTTTACGTCAGAAACATTCCCCGTGGAGTCCCACCTGAGTCCAACCTCATTTGTGTGTTTGCAGACAGACGCTTGTTTTGTCAACTTTCGCGACTTTAGGTTTCGTGCTAGCTGTTTGAGTAAAGTTTTCTCTCCGCCTCCGTCTGCTCATCCATTTATTCTCCCAGTGCAAGTTCGCACTTTCTCTCCCTCAGTCACTGTTGATTTACCTGCCACTTTAAATACAGAAAGGTTCCAGGCTTACTCCTTCGTGGTCAAAAGTCAGACAGGACTAATATTTTTCGGTGGCTTATTAGTTCGTTTCCTTGTTCTTTTGTGTCTTGGTCAGACAAGGTAAATTTACTGTGAGAACACTTGAACATGACCATTACAATTCGAGGTCTCGGTCACTGTCAAATGCCAAGGGAACACCAAGAAGACAACTGGTAGGAGTCAAAAAAATGCCAGGAAAATACCGCAGACTGTATGCTTTAATGACCCTAAACTGTCGACCGCCATGTTGCTTATTATGTATCTATCGATTAGTCCATTTTAGTTTTAGCCTAAACCCACTGACTGTTTACCCGATTAGGATGAAGTGTGATTCAAATACATGTCGCTAATACTGAGAATATCTAGTCTAGATACATCAACAAAGTAAGGCAGTGAGGCTCCTTTCTTTGGTCATGTTGAGACACTTTTTAGGATAAACAAGAAGCGAGAGATGAAAAAGACGGATGAATTTTTTTTTTATCAAAGTTGATGTAACTGCTTTAACAAACCTGGAATTCAATGTCAGGTTTTCCCATTTTTACAGTTTCACTTGCATCTGATCACCCTAAAAAACTAGTGTTACCGCCGTCTGTTTTGTCATGCATTTGCACGGGTGTTTACACACGCAACTGAGACAGCGTGGATGCTGGTAAGCGAGAAAATCCATTTGGCAGTCATCTCTTCAGTGCCCATTATCTCTTACTTCCTTTGAAGTTGTCCGTATGAAAGGCGAAACACTAGGCAAAGGGGCTCTGTCTGTTTAAAAACCTGACCACGGACACTTTGTGCCTTGGCTTCCATTCAAAGACTACACTCGTCTCGCGTTTAGTACATTTTGCTACAGAGAGCCCATCCCCCCACCCCCACCCCGAACACACACACACACACACACACACACACACACACACACACACACACACACACACCGTCACCTCCTGCCTAAACCAACCTCTACCACTTGCATCGTCCCAGCTACTCCCTCTCAAAAACTAATGCTCTCCTTTCTTTCTTTTTCAGTGGGGGCGACATAAAAGGCCCGCCTCGCCTTTAGTAGATTTTGCTGCAGTGAGCCCTCCTACCCCCCCCCCCCCCCCACACACACACACACACATACTCGACATACAACGACTTTCATCGTCCGAAGTAATCCCTCTCCACGACGAAGGCTCTCCCTTCTTTTTCCGGTGTCAGCGACGTGACACACACAATCGCATTTCAAAAGAGTAAGCTCACAAAGAAGTAAAAGAATTCATTCTCGTAACAGACAGGTGTCAATCATTTGAGTAAACCGATTGAAACTCTTGCTTATTGATGTAGAGCAGGCTGAATGCAAGACAATGCTGAACTCAAGACACGCAAGGCCTGCTAAACGTCCTTGCATTTTTGCGAAAAATGACATATCTTTACAAAATTATAGCTTCACATAAACCGGCCCACGCCACTCACCCTGTACGCCTTCACCTCTTTCCACAGTTTCTTCGCCTCAGGGAAATTCAGTCGACCGGAACGATTCGTCTGAAATCTGGTTAAGGGTGACAAGAGGGTGTCTTTAAGTATGCCAGGTCTCATGCTAGGCTGATAAATAGATTCGACGGGGGAGGACAACAAAGTTGAACTGTGGGTACTCTGAACAATGAATGGAATGCTGATCGTGACCTCAATATTTCCCTCGCGAATATACTGGCAGATACTAAGGAGAGGTGGTATGATGGACTGAAATAAGCGACCAGTCGTGCTACCTACAGCCAAGAAATGTCACATTTTCTTTCTTTTTTTCTTTTTTTCTTTTTGCTGCCCCATCTCGTTTTGCCAGCTCCAGTGGTGTTCCTCCCAGGTCATGGGTGGAATCCACGGAGGGCTCGAAAGCTGGGGCAATTTTTATTATGCATGATGATGGAGATGAGGATGATAGTAAGATGATGCTATGGAGGTCCATGTGGTTTGGGACTGCGGGACAGGGCCGCATTCCACGCTTCCTATCATAAATATCCCGGCGTTCACCAGGCCCGGGAACTACGGCACCTGCGGTGCCGGCCGTGTAATCATCCACATCATAAGACGTGTCATACAAAGGGAAGCACCCCCAAAGTCGCACCCGTGAAGTGGGTGAAGCTCGGCTGTGTGGCAACAGCCTCCCCATCGGGCCCATAGCACACCCGCTCTGGGTAGGAGCCGACCTAGGTAGGAAAAATCCCGCTTGCCTCGGCTGGGATTCGAACCCGGGTCTCCCGGTCCATGATCCGAAGTGCTAACCACTACACTACGGGGGCCGGTAAAAAATGTCACATTTTCAAAATAAAACAACACGGGGCATTTTTTTTACGATTTCATCATTCACAAATTGATCTAACGAAACCTACTGTCAAATCAAAACTAGCAGCATTTAGCCTAAGCATGCACGATGGCGGTTTCCATACATGAATAAAATTGCGATGCGACTTGTAATATGCAGGCGATGCAAAAGACATTATGCTGTATAGATTCGTGTCTTGCTTTTCTGGTTACAAAATACAATGAATCCGTAAAAAATACAATGAATCCGTAAAAATACAATGAATCAGTAAAATCATTATAATTTTTTAATTTTATTCTTATGCTTCTTGTGGAAACAAGCACGCAGTACGTTTTCCATCTCAAAGGATACGTCCATCATTGGCAAGATGCTCCTACACTGCTCCAAGCTGAACACCAAGCGCTGATTGATGTCTGCACAGCAAATATGTGTAAGAGGTAATACACATTTTAATATTTTTTTAAATATTTAATATCATACACAGTTTTCACAGCATGTTGCCAATTTGCTATCAATCGAAAATATTCGTGGGACCTGCAGTTATGTTGTATTATCAGTTAATGGTTGTTTACGGTGGCACAAGTATTTAACAGCATTAAATTATTTCAACTGTCAAAATAAATATATTCTGTATTTCAAAACTTAGGCAAACTCAGAATATCAGAAACACGCACAAAGAGAGAGGCAGACACGGAAGGACGTCGCAGACAGGCAGGCAGGCAGAGGCAACAAGCGAAAGAGAGAGAGAGAGAGAGAGAGGCAGGTAGGCAGACAGGCAGGTAGGCAGGCAGGCAAGCAGGCAGAGTCAGAGACAGAGACAGAGACAGACAGACAGACAGACAGACAGACAGACAGACAGACAGAGACAGACACAGACACAGACACAGACAGACAGACAGACAGACAGACAGACAGAGACAGACAGACTGACATAAAAACTAGCATGTAAAGCAGCACTTTGTCCATGTCTCTTGCCGCATGCATCGCTCGCTACACAACCAGACAGAAAATATTAACAACAGCATTACTTCACTTACCTTCGTCGGACACAACCTCGATGAACTTCTGTAGTTCTGAAGCGTCCAGTTTGCCGTCGCTCCCTGAGTACTTGTTGAACAGGTCTGCCACGAAGTCTTTCGGGGACAGCACTGACTATGCAGCGTGCAAAGCAATGGCAAAACTTTCGTCAGCTAATACGCAAAGATTGTCATATTCTGAGAGTTTGACAAGTTTACCAAAAACAAAACAAAACAAACACAGAGCGACAGTGGCTATATGCATTGCAACACTCAGATACAGCGACCTCAACCCTGTTCCGGGACCGTCGCTTCTCTAGGCCCCTCCGACGACGTCCAAATTTACAGACCCGCAGCAAGCATGCATTTTTCGTGGGAACTTTGTGCTCTGCCACGAAAAATGCGTGCTTGTTGCGGCAAGGGAGACAACTCATGCAGGCAATACTCTCTAAACAGGCTGAAAATGTACTGTGCTGGTGAATGCGGCAGCTTTCATCGCTTCTGTGCACACTGTGAAATAACACTGGGACCTCAAAGTTGTTCGCAATTGTCCACTTCCCTTGTTACCGAGTATTTTGTTTTTTCCTTCTTATGTATCACTTGGCTCGGCTCGGTCAGCCCGATTTGGACATCGTCGCAGGTGCATAGAGAAGCGACGGTCCCGGAACAGGGTTGCAGCGACCTCACTTGAGTGGAATTGTGAGTAAATGAAAACAAAAATGATGTAATGTGTACTGCATGCTCTCGTTGGAGAATCCGACTATAACTAAGAGTAAACGTGCTTCTGTATAGAACAGATCCTTGCCTGATAAACAAGCTAAACATGAACCACGTCATACAACCAGAATATAAGATATAAATTGATTATGCCCCTTTATCAGCTTTCGTTAGCTTTGTTTTTAACCCACACCCGCATCTATCTATGTGAACCAGTGCTATATACTACAGTATAACACGCGTGCAATAGCGGATGCAAAGGATATATGTACAAACCACAAAATTTATAAGAAAGGGCTAATGAACTAAAGTTAGTTCCGTTAAAAATATATCTTAACACCATTAAAGCTCTATATGTTATTCCTTAGGGCGGGTAAACGATTACACTCATCGGGAAAAATGTTAAATGAGAGAGAGAGAGAGAGTGAGAGAGAGAGAGAGAGAGAGAGTGAGAGAGAGAGAGAGAGAGAAAGAGAGAGAGAGAGAGAGAGAGAGAGAGAGAGAGAGAGAAATCAATTCGTACAAGCCGACAAACCAGCAGACTCAGGACACTGAGTGGTGTTGAACTCAGAGTATTCCACTCGACTAGCATGTATGTGGAACTCTTCCGCGTCCTACAAAGTTCTACGGGGAGCCGGGGTGGTCGAATGGTAGAGTGTTGGACTTCTAATGCTCGGGTCGTGAGTTCGATCCCCGCTGGGGCCAAATATTTGTGCTGGCTTTTTCATCGTTGCCCCGTCTTTGATATCACCCTATGTGGTGGAAAAGGACGTTAAACCCCCAAACACCCACCCAACCCTACAAAGTTCTACAAAAGCATCGATGAGCTTCACTAAGCTTCGCACTTTGACTTTGCTCTACGGTGACTAACGCAGGCCGCGAAACACAGCTGGGAAAAAAAGTGCAATTCGGCTATCTAGTATCTACGCGATGTAGAGTCAAGGGAGAGAAACTCCATGCCATGTGAGCGCGTGTAAAACTGTTATGATAGCAGAAGCATTGTCGTCCCGACAACTGCACTTACCATTAAGTCTGGTTCCTATGAGGAAAAATCACAAATTGTAGGAAAAACTAAGTGTGTATTTTATCAATCAGATTAGAGAGAGAGAGAGAGAAAAAAAAACAAGATTCTGAAAAGATGGTTGAAAAATTCATTTCTGTTAGACCTATTCGGTTGACGATGGTTGAAAAAGGACATTGTTGTTAGACCGATTCAGTTATAGAGCTACCGTGACACGATAATATATATGAGGGGAAAATATGTTAGTGTTATTTGTGATGCAGCAAGATGAATGTGAATGTGTAGCTTGGAGTCACAGAAACTCACGGGTGTTTCAGTCTCCTCCTCCATCACGCTGTAACAATCAAAAATGACCATGCACCGAGTTAGGGAAGTAAGAGGTATCTACTTTTTATTAAAACTACATTCTATGGCAAACTTTGTAATGTCTCAGTGAAGTTTGGAATTCCTTAAAGTGAACTTTGTAATACATGCACCTCAAAGTCAACTTCGCTATGCATCAAAATGTGACAGATAGATATAGTTCTATCGACTGCAATTAGTACTACCCCACCCCCCTACCCACTCACTCACTCAGACAGAAAGGTCTACCGTCAAACGATAAAAAGGGCCAAAGTGTTTATCAAATCTGTTGCAGTTAAGCCATTAAACTGTTTACCAAAAATGGAGGTAAAGATGCGTAATGCTGAAAAGCAAAACCTACTGGCTCTCCGCAAACTTTTCCGTGAAGAGTCTCAGCATGAACTGTGCCTCTTCATGCGGGTAGAAGGTGGAGGGAATAACGACGTAATGGCCAGGCGGCAGTTCAAAGCGAAGCGTGACCTCCCTAGTGTACTGGTACTTGCCGGACCTTTTGGCCAAGAGGAGCGCATTCCTCGGCGCGCGCTGGTCATCCAACGGGCGCAGGTCTGGATGTTTTAACTGCCAGGAGAAGAAATTGCACAATCACAACCTGTCTCATAATATAAGGCGGTCACCTACAGCAGAGAGAAGACCAGTGATGAGTTATTACAAATAATGTCCTCTTAGACAAAAGGAAAAATGGGTGGCCCTACCTTATGGTTATGAAATCTCTCTCATTATCAGTTACCGATTCCGTGACGGTAAAATTCAGTATCAGGCACTCTTAAAGACTGATAAATCATGTCGTGTTGTGAGAGCAATACCATTTGAATGAACGAGGCGAGAAATAAAATCGCAATAGCACAGGAATAGGTGAGATGCTGACAGATCACTCAATGCATCAGTTAAGAGAATAATTACCTTGTAGACATCAAACCCTATGGCGATCTTAGACTGGTTGTTCATCTCTTTCTCCATCAGAGAGACGATAAGCGTGCAGTTCCCGTTGTTAGTGTTCACAGTGTCGGGCTTCTTCAGCTCCACGTGGAACTGTGGGTTCTTCCAGTACAGCTCTGCACCCACAAAACACTGGCAAATTATGTATAACCCAGGAAACGCACTGTCTGTATAGTTCTATAAACAAGTTACTGATACGTTTAATGGACATACGTCCAGTGTAACAGTGATAATCGTGGAAATGTTAATGCACTCACTTGATAGCGAGTGTAGTTGCTGTACGTGGGTGGGGTGGGTGTTTAACGTCCTAACGTAAGGGTGATATCAAAGACGGGGCAACGAGAAAAGGCCAGCACAATATTTGGCCCAAGCCAAGATTCGAATTCACAACCCGAGCATTGAAAGTCCAACGCTCTACCATTCGATTATCCCGGCTCCCCGTAGTTGCTGTAGGTTGTATCTGAATTGTGTATATGTAAAATAAAGAAAACAGAGGAAGAAGAACAAACAGATCAAGCATATTGTTGTTGTGGTTGTTTTGACTCACTTGGATTGTTTCCACACCCGCCAGCTGTGACACCGCGGATCCACTCGTCATGGTACACGGTCACGTTCCAGTTCTGTTTCAGCTGCAAATACAAGCAAGGGAAAAAAATAGAAAATGTATGAGACGTTGTTTTCAAGTTGTAACAAAACAGGTTTTTAGGTCATCGTTGAAGTATTTCCGGGAAGTTTTGCGAATGGTGGTTAGGGTTATGGTAGTGGTTGTAGTTGCGGCGGGATAAAGTGGTCATTCTTCTGTTTCCGTACTGGTTTACTTAAAAACGAGTCAGTATTTCTCGAACGTTATCATTTCTTGATTCAAGTATTCAGTTATTAGTGTCTGCAGCTGAAGTGGCCATTGTTCTGCTTTCAAACCGGTTTGCTTAAAAACGAGTCAGTATTTCTCGAACGTTATCATTTCATGATTCAATTATTAATTTACTTTGTTTTAGTAAAACTCACGTCATTGTCCTCCAGTTCATCCACCATGGCGTCCACCTGAAGATGGCACAACTGGATTTCATGGAAATTCTGTATGAAATCTTCGTAGCTCATCCTGCCACACGGAACAGACAGTAAGAATGTACATGTAGCGGCAATGTCAGGTATCGTGTTAAAATGTTTACAGCGTCCATCATTACTTTTCTCGGCTCACAAATCGTTTAGGGCTGTTTTGGTGATATCTAACATACTATTACTTTTAAAACAAATGCAGAGCTACAGCCCTACACCCGCTGGACAACCACAAGCTTAAACGCACAGCGTCTGCCACAGTCTTGTCACGCGGCTGATTCGGAAACTGAGCATCGGGCTGTTGAAGTTCTCCTCTCTCCTATTCTGTTCACTGCTATACTAACCTAAACTGAGGCTAAACGAGAACTAGTACTGCTCCAAAACAAACGTAATCTTCTGTGAAGCCAGGATATGCTTTAACAACATCGCACGCTCTCACGTGCATTTATGCAAACCATAGGATGTTGTAGGTTACTTACCAGAATTCACCTTCTTCTCTGTTGCGAATGTTCATCTCGTCTTTTATTGAGTCTGGCAGGCGTGCCATTTCAGGTGAGCTGGGAAAATGAAAACAGTTGTATACGTGTGCATGTAACACAGACGTTCGTCAGGCGAGCAATGCGTTAGACGATGTAAACGAAACATTCCAGAAACCAATCTCGGATGACTGATGTACCGATATGTGGTAGATTTCAACCGCACCGTCTCATCGTTGTCGTATGTTGAACTTCAAACACTGATAGTTTACAAGTGTGCTACTGAAATTACATTAAGTGAACTTGTCGCCAAAACCAGAAGTTGCATGTCACAAACGATACCGAACAAATGAAGCACTACGTGACACGAACCGGTCTCAGTTGTACTTTATATGACCCAAAGAAGCAGATGCCCCTGCGCGAAATAGTGAAAACGAGGCAATCTGAAAAAAAAAGTGATAAAAGCATATTTGAAACCGGTTTCTGTCAAAGGCATGGTAGGGTTAGAGGTTAGGGTTAGTGTTAGGTCGAGGTTCTCTAAATGTCTCACTGCTATTTAGCTGCTTTTGAAAGTAGCAGCCTCGTTTTGATCACCTCCCTTTCATAAGCACATTAAACGTAACGTCTACTTTTGCGGGTGGTATTTACAACTATACTCACTTATCTGACCACCTTCCTCTCCATTCACCACGTCCCCAAGGATTTCGCAATCGTAACAGTGACACCAGGCCTACGTTTGTTCTGAGCTGCAAGCAAGGATCAAATAAAATCTCAGTACTGAATATTTTTCAAGAGTGCCGTAATGCACTCGTGAGCGATTTTCTAGATACACGGACCCTGCTGCCACTCGTTATCTTCAACTATGATAATTATATCCGTCTGAGAGAAACTTCACAGGGAAATGTACGGTTTTGTATGAATCGTGATTGTTGGTTCTCCACTCCAATGTCCAGTTTATTTTCCTCGTTTCATAGGTATATATTGTACATTGTATCTCTGAACACATTAGACACGTGTCCTATGGTTATTGTTAAGACGAAAGAGGGGTATACAGTCCACCTTAACCCCCTGCTATTCTTTCAAAACCTCTCCCATGAGCACTGAATCAGGGTGGAGCCGTGCGCTGTTAATACTATCATCACCAGCATTACTGTTGTCATCACTATCGTCATCATCATCATGACAAGTACGATACAAAAACTGGAAGAGGGAATTTGTACCTGCTGGAAGCCAGTGATGCTGTAAGCGTGTCCCATGTACAATCCGTTGGGCAATTCAATCTCCGTCTGAGTAGAACCGTCGGGTCGCTGAAGGCACATAAATAATAATAATACATAATAATAATAATAATGAGGATTTTTTTTTTTATAGCGCCTAGTCTCTACAGCCGGGGCTCTAGGCGCTTTACAAAAATATATACTGAGCGCATGTTGAGCGCATGTTTTCGGCTTTAGCGACGCCTTTGTCCCTATTCTGTCTGTCTGTCTGTCTGTCTGTCTGTCTGTGTGTCTCTCTCTCTCTCTCTCTCTCTATATATATATATATATATAGAGAGAGAGAGAGAGAGAGAGAGAGAGAGAGAGAGCAGTCAAATGTTGTTATGGGGAGAAAACAGGTGTGTTTTGAGGTTTTTCTTGAAAGTTTCAAGGGAGTGAATGAGGGAGAGAATTCCATTATCTTTATTCAGTGTGTGCTAGCACCAGTATCACACGCTGCGTGTCAGTCGACAGGAAACTTACGAAGATACTGCAACCTTGCATGGATTTCATGGAGAAAGAGCGCATAAGGAGGTCGTAGAGGTTAGGCAGGATATTGTTTTTGTCCTCGATGTTGATGACCTCCGATATGCCGCCTGTCAGATCCACCATGGCGTCCTGGATTTTGCCCCCGTCCAGCGCCTCGTAACATCCACGCAATCTGTACAGAAGAAAGTCAGTAAAAAGAATGAAAATAAAAAACCTATAATGTAATCTAAATGCAAACAAGGCTGGCACCGCGCCTATACCAGACCTGTCTCACGAAATTCGATTAAAAAGAAGACTAGAAGCAGTTTACAAGCACAGTTCACGCATCGATTCGTTTATCATGGTGGTGCATGTCTTGTCCTCGTATACAGGCGCAGGCATGAATATCAAGTACGCACGTTATAGAACCCATTCCATGTATACCGGAATGTACACACTATGCATGCCGAAAATAGTGGGGGGATGAGTGGCACCATACAAAATTTATTGCAAGGAACCTGAAGTTCCGTTACTATCGTAGCCGGATGAACAATGTAACAATACAAGGGACACAACTATTGTAGCGTAGTTGCTTCCATGGTCTTTGTCTGTCTCAGCTGGGCAACCAGAGCAGTGTTTTGTTCACAAAACCTGATAGTACCGATCTGGATTTTTGTCTTGTTATGGTGACTCGGAAACAGTACATTTTTTCCCCATAATATTATCCCTAGGATACACTGCATCGCCGACTTACTTTGCGTATGCCTTCTCCAGCAGCGCTGGCCAGAACTCGTTTGGTCTCTCCTTGTTCCTGCAGTAGATGAGTCTCTGGCCGTCAGTGGGCAGTTTGTCGTCAACGATCACCTCCACCCATTTGCCGTACCACCAGAAGTTAAAGTGAAACATACCTGTCGGAATGCAAAGCAAAGCAATGTATTAAACTGTGGGCAGCTCTCCCGCCTATCTGTGATTCCACTATGATCGTGTATGCAAAATCCTTTAAATCACAACATAAAACAGACCTGTTCCGTCAGGCTTTCCATAGATAACTGGGACCCTCTGTCCATGTTCATGTGTGTGTGTGGGGGGGGGGGGTGTATGCGTGGGTGTGTGCGCTCTGAGTCTGTCCTTCAGAGACGGGCGCCTTATAAGTATGATGTATTATTATTATTATTCTTCAAGCACATTGGTAATACGTAAAGGTCAAAAATAAATACAAGATGCAGATCTTACTTTATACTTTACTGATTAACTAACTGACTCCTAATGTGTGCATCGATCGATCAGTCCACCGCCTTGGCGCTAGCCGCAGTCAGTTCAGATTCAGTGCAAGGTCAGTGACTGAGGTACTAGAACTGACTAGCGACTGAACAGTTAAAAATAAATAACTTTACTGATTTTGCCCTCTGCAAACAAGCTGGATTGTGTCCGCACATGTGCTTGAGCCAGCACGTGCTAATATATTGCAGCCCGTTCTGCATTCAATTTGCATTGCACCATCTGAGCTGTACCTGCATAGTTGTGGTCGAACTCTTGCTCAAGGGGAACTACCCTCTCGAAAAGTTTCCTGTGCCCAGTAGCAAGGGACGCTGCTCCCGCGATAAACCAACAGTTTCCTGAGGAAGATAATGAAAAAGGTGAAGAGCACGACGCCACACACACACACACACACACACACACACACACACACACACACACACACACACACACACCACACACACACACACACACACACACACACACCAAACACACACACACACACACACACACACGCGCACGCACACACAAGTGAAAATGAAATTGTGGCAATTTATTTTACAAACGCAGTGAATGAAAAAAAAAACAACACTGACTTAGCTAAATAGCAATAGCAATAGCAAAGCATTTGTATGCCGTCGATATCCCCCTCCCCCCCCCCCCCCCACACACACACATACACACACATCATCACAAAAAAGTCGTCAACAAAGGACATAAAAGTAGCGTGGTACAAGAGCCGGACTTGCATTGTCCTCCTAGTATATTATTAAAAACCTGAAACACCAACACTCCTACAACGTATGGTCGAATTTAAATTTTTGTCTATAGTAGGCCGTCTTCATAGGCGGATGAAAGTACCGAACAGACCACGCGTATGGTGGGGGTGAGTGAGTGCGGATTGAATGTCTTTCTCAACAACATAAGTAGTACAAAATGTGATATCTTTAAGTTAATTCATACACTCTGACATGACTAACCCTAAGAGTATCTTGCACCTACGCTATCAACAGGTAGGCTACAAAAGACACCCACGCTTGTCCTTTCACAAGAAATATTACTTCTTCAAAAAGTGTCCCGCCCACACAGGTTTCTGTACACAGCATTATCCTCCGTTGTGTCCTGTATTTTTGCGTGACAGCGTATGACAACACTCACACCACCTCCCAACACACACACACACACACACACACACAAACACACACACACACACACACACACACACACACACACACACACACACACACACACACACACACACACACAAACTGTGGACACGTGTATCAGCCGTCGCCTCTTCGCAAGTAAATCACATGCTTTTCTACTGTTGACTCTCGTGTTTGCCTTCCCTATGCTGTCTGCCCGCAAAATGTGCATTATCCACTTCAACAAGCTCTTAGCGGGCGATTGTGCAAGGTCGTATAATCTAAAGTCTGCAGGCACTACATTCCTGGTTTGGGTCGGTGTCTGGGGATTATCCAGATCATATTTCTTGCGTAGACACATGTAAATAAGGAGCATGTCGTGCCCTGGGGATTATCTTTTAAACGGACAGGGTTGTGGAAGTGAAAGTGCATATATCTTAATAATAATAATAATACATAGCTTTTATAGAGCGCCGTTCTCCAACTTCAAGTACTCGCTGCGCATTAAAGCGCACACACACACACACAAACACATACACACACACACACACACACACACACACACACACACACACACACACACACACACACACATACACACACACGCGCGCGCGCGCGCTATTTACATCCCCTCGGCATACATACAATTAATTTTTGCTGGTATAGATGGTATAGATACAGATTGTTTGGCTGGTTGGGAGAAATACCTTCTACGTCAGTTCTTGATACGTCAACTTCATTGCTTGTTGGGTTCGCCGGTATAATAAAAAATTGAAACCGAGATTCTGCAATTTTTTTAAACACTTCACAGAGACTAGACGGCTAAACTTAATTCAAGATGGTACGTGTTGGCAATGCCATACGCCGTACTTTCAGGAGGAAAATGCGTAATTGATGGTGCCTCAGTGTTATCACACAGGCGCACGATCGAGTGTCGAACACTCCGGCCTAACTAACACGCTAAGACGGACTGGAATTGCGCAGCTTTGCGTGTGCATGCAGGCTACTGGTACAAACTGTCATGACAACCTACGTTCCCTGTGAACCCTATAACTTTGCAGAAAGTCATCAAAGAACAAACCAATTTCGCTCACCCAAAAGCCCTTGGTCCAAATCATGGCGGCGCGCCCCTTTCACCATGAACTGTGGGTTCTTGTACAGTTCCTGCACAATCAACACAAAAACATCATTACCGTGACTAAACTACGCCAAACATAACTCATAAAGTCAGACATAGTTAATTGCTGGCATGTGATTATTTGGCAACGTTGTAGACGTATACCAATGGTATTAATTACAGTCCGCAGGAAACAAAGGAAGTAATACCGCAAGTGAATCTGCGAAATTATCTCAATTACGTAATCATGGAGCACACGCGGTTGACCTTAACAAAACATTAATATTCCCAGCGAGGGGGGAGGGAGGGGGCGGGCCGCGGAGGGAAGGGGGGGGGGGTGTTGTGCACATTTGTTGCTAAACAATAGCAAATCTGCTCAGTTTGCAGTTACACACAATGGACTGACACAATTTTGCCAACATTAGTAATTGCAATACCTTGCTGCAATGACGGACTTGACATACAGACACTAGTTACAGCCAGCAACACACGCTAGACCCCAGAAATTTATAGTACAAGCGGTTTTACTGATTCGAAATGGAAAGTGTATTAGTATTGTATGACCTCCCCCCTCCCCACCCGTCTCTCTCTCTCTCTCTCTCTCTCTGGGGAGCCGGGATGGCCGAATCAGTGGTAGAGCGTTGGGCTTTCAATGCTCGGGTCGTGAGTTCGAATCCCGGCTGGGGCCAAATATTGTGCTGGCCTTTTTCTCGTTGCCCCGTCTTTGATATCACCCTTACGTGGTGGAAAAGGACGTTAAACTCCGAAACACCCACCCTCTCTCTCTCTCTTACACACACACACACACACACACACACACACACACACACACACACACACACACACACACACGCGCGCACGCACGTACACACACACACACACACACACACACACACACACACACACACACACACACACACACACACACACCCTATTCCACCCCACCCCCTCACCACCACCACCGTGATTTTCATCACCCACCCCCCTTAAACCCCATTCTCAGTCAGTCGAGCAAGTTTTCACTGAAGTCTTTGCAGCCTGCATTGTGTGCACTTCGTGCCGGAAGGTATTTACGCCCAAGAGAGAGAGAGAGGCAGACAAACAGAGAGAGCGGGCCTCTATATGTCGGTTGTGTTCTGCGTTGCCGAGGTCCCGTTAAAATACTGGCGGGGTGACTTGAAACTTCTATACCTCACCTCCCCTGGTCTTTCCATCTAAGAAAACATTCACGCCATTGTTTCACGCAATGATATTCCGCGCCTCTCGAGCTGAGTCATATATTAGTTTCTTAGCTTCACAGTTTACAATTCATTCCCCCAAAAGCACGTGCTCTCTGGGGCACTGGCCGGCTAACTCAGGTTTGAGGTTGACTTTGGGGGCTGAACCATGAACTGGAAACTCATGTTAGGCTCAACATGGGGATCGTCTTAAAAAAAAAATAAAAAAACAACCTTCACGTTACATGCATTCATGTAGAACATGTGCGCAGCATGCAGACAGTTCCTTATCAGGTTTTGCAGTGCAGGAAGAGGAGGAGAAGGGCGGTTGGAAATGGGGAGTGGGGGAAGGGCCGGGATGTCTGGAAACTCAGTGAAGGTTTTAGTTGCGGTTTACCTTGCTGTGAACAATAACATTCAGGACACAGGAGCAAAAAAAGGAGGAGGAAGAAAGAAAAGAGAGAGAGAGAGACAGAGAGACAGAGAGACAGACAGATGATGATGATGATGAAACGTTTTTTATTCAGGATAAAGCATTTAGGCATTACTGCCTGTCTTACAAGCTGTCCTGCTAGTCTACGTTAAAGGGTAAAAAGACAACATCAAAACAAGAGGGAAAAAAGGGGGGGGGAGAGAGAAAAAAGACAAACAAAAGTATTAACTATCTAAAAGAAATGAAGAAGAGAAAAGTAGACATGATAAACAATCAAAACACACGTGGCATTTGAGAGAGAGAGAGAGAGAGAGAGAGAGAGAGAGAGAGAGCAGAATGAATAAAATTGTCGACATACAAACTGCACAAACAAACAAATAACTCCTGTTTCTTTAAATTCGGATACTCTCTGTACGCGAGTCAAGTTGATATGATTTGTGTGGCCCTTGGTGTCTTCCAGCGCCTCCTGGCGAAACTGTTTCTATCCGACAGTACAATACACACGCCTGTGGTGTTCTAGCCTAGAGCACAGTTTGCACATGGATTAGCTGTTCACTATTCACGTAGTGGCGTAAGAGTGTCACCACCGACCATGTAACTGATTCGATGTAGCTCAGCACATGTCTTTGTCACCCACACTCTGAGTTTAGAACCTGTCTGTCGGCGGGAAGGGCCAGCTGTATGATACTGACAACTACATCCTGTCCCAGAATCAGTACACCTTTTGCGAAGGACCACAGAAAAGGCACTTCAGGTTTCACGAACTCGTCGTGCGTACCAGAGCGAATCCGCTTTATAATCACTTCAGGCAAGTGATGAATGGGTTACCTTGTTCCCAAGCCGTGAGGACAAAAACATGTCGATTAAGTGTGACGAAAGCGATACCGGCGGCTTCGAAGCATTTTCTGTTTGTCAAGGAAAACCCTTACGATGCATACAGAATACCGCTTCATTCAGTGTTTTGTCGGCCGGGAGCAGGCACAGATTTTTGCTGATGATACACGGACACACTTCGTTTGTTCGACTCAAGGGTGCAACAACGAAGTTTTTGATAAGAAGCGGAGGGGGGGGGGGTCACTTTAACTAAGAAATATTCTGATTCAGTACATATCTGCAGGCACCTATTCGGTTTCCGGCTTAAATGGTTGATGAGGCAGTTTAGTCCTACTTGAACAAAAACATTATCTTCAGCTATAACTACGGAAAATTCCAGACAGTATTCTGAATTGAATTTAACTGAATTGAGCTGAGTTGAACTGAACCTGCCGGGTTTTTAATTCACATTTAAGTTTGCCCTGAAGCACCGTGCGGACCTGAAGCGACAGTCAGTGGTGCATGCACGAAGATTGTCGTTAATTTAACACGAGACACAGGCACATAAACTAGCTGACTCAGTCCTGTCATGTGGGCGAGCCCCGGCTTATGAGCACACTGTACGTCGTACCTGTTTCACAAAATTCGTAATTACGGGTGGCAGAACTAACAACCTGAAATCAAAACAAGGAGCCGATAGATGGGTGGGTGTTTGGGAGTTTATCGTCTTTTTCCACCACGGAAGGGTGATATAGACGAAAACATGCAAGGGGGCGGAAACATATCTTTTTATGAAAATGTTCATTTACCTGTGAAATAAATTACACCTGAGCTCCAGCCGGGACCCTCCGCGGGCAGCTTTCACATAAGCATTTTGCCAGCTGAACACAACACCCTCAGCGTATGTCAGTTCTGTGTCGGGCATATTACTTACCCGGAATGTGTTCGCTTCTATCATAGTGTCTGTTAGGTTGTTACTTTTGTTTTGCCCAAGATGTTCAGGCCCGCGTGTACTGATATTATGAATGTTGCACGGACAAACTGCTTTAGAATATATAAGCATTACAAATACGTCCAGAAGATCCGCAGAACATCAGGGTGTGGGTGTTTGGGAGTTTAAGGTCATTTTCCATCACGTTATATCAAAGACGGGGCAACGAGAAAAAGGCCAGCACAGATATTTGGCCCCAGCCGGCCCCGGATTCGAACTCACGACCCGAGCATTCAAAGTCCAATGCTCTACCCGCAGAGCATCCGATACACAGTTTACGTCAATCACTGTTCATCATAAAAACTTCTTCCGTCGTGTTAATAATATTTATTTTTATTAGTAGCCGTTCCTAGTCGTTTTTCAGCAGGCGTATGTATACGTCACAGTCGAAAGCCGGCCTTACAAGAAAAACGTAACGTTCAGGACAAAATCATTATTTCCAAACTCCTTTAGCAGATGGCCCCTAGTCCAGTATCTAGTTCAGTCATGATAGCCGTTCCAGTCATATACTCAAGGCAGATGAAACTGTTCTAGGGATGGAGTGGTGCGAGGATTGAATGA
Source organism: Batillaria attramentaria (assembly GCA_018292915.2). NCBI lineage: Eukaryota > Metazoa > Mollusca > Gastropoda > Batillariidae > Batillaria > Batillaria attramentaria. The sequence goes on along the minus strand of JACVVK020000109.1, from coordinate 466,128 downwards.
GGACCGGTGCCAAACTCAGTGTGGCATCTGCAGCTGCAAGTTTAGTGTGTAAGAAGAGCATCTGTATTTGTTTTAGTTGCTAAATCCGTCTCTAAAAACAGCCGAAAGGTGGTTGTAACTCCTTGAGGGGTAATCTTGACACTTAGCAGATCGTCTCATTTAGCGATAGGCTCTCAAAGCGTAAGAGAAAGCGAGGCCCTGTTCAGTTTCTATCTATAACGCGTTTTTTCACGCTGAACAAAGGAAAATGCGTTGTTGTTGAGTGTTTTCATGATGTGCTCTCTCTCTCTCTCTCTCTCTCTCTCTTTCACTGACTGAATAAGACTTGACACAAATCACGAATTCTGGGTAGAGATACTAACGCGCGCGCGCGCGCGCGCGCGCGCGCGTGTGTGTGTGTGTGTGTGTGTGTGTGTGTGTGTGTGTGTGTGTGTGTGTGTGTGTGTGTGTGTGTGTGTGTGTGTGTGTGTGTGCCTCTATGTCGGTGTGTGTGTGTGTGTGTGTGTGTGTGTGTGTGTGTGTGTGTGTGTGTGTGTGTGTGTGTGTGTGTGTGTGTGACGGTGTGTGTGTGTCTGACGGTGTGTGTGTGTGTGTCCTGTCAGTCTGACTGATTGTCGGATTTGTGTGTCTGTCTATGCCTGTGTGTCTGCCAGTGTGTCAGTGGGTGCGCGTGCGATTGCACAAGGTTTTCATAGACTGACGCCGTCGTCTATAATATCGCCTTCCGGATAACCGGCGCCCATGCTCCCACAGAAAAGCTCCAATTCAGTACGTACCCGACCTGCAGTTGATACTTGTTTACTTAGCCATTAAAGATCCCTTCAGTATCAATACTTCCCCAGCGTAAATCACAAAGTTGAGTGTTGTGTAACTAAGAAACAGACGTCTGTCCTTGATAAAAAGGGTCAAAATAGATAAGCAAGTAACAGATCGGCTCTCTCTCTCTCTCTCTCTCTCTCTCTCTCTCTCTCTCTCTCTCTCTCTCCTGTTCATTAAAAGACATGAAAGAATAGCCGGAATAATAGTCAAATGAATCTGATAGTTTCGCCTAAGTGTGATGTAATTATTACAATAAGAAAATCGGCAAAAACTGTGCAAGCCTACCGGATCAATATAACCAATTTGACAATTTGACGGTTTAATGAAATACCGAACTAAAACGTTCGATGATGTTGTTATTGTTGTTAACTTTACTGACAAGTAGAAAATATCAGGGATAAGCCGCTGAACCAGGCTGAGCTGTTAAGGGTGAGCAACTGCAACATCTTCGCATTCCAATAATTCGTTCCGCACAAACGCGGACAAATTGCATGTAATTTAAATGCATGACTAGACATGAATATTCAGCATACAATAACTCGTACTGAGTGACAGTACACCAACCGAACATGGGTGCCTCGACGTGTGTTCATACACTGACATCGGGCGTGTATTCAAAGCTGCTTGCCGCTGAGGTGGAGCATAATAATTCAGGATAATTATGACACTGACTCTTGTAGGACACATTTCAGTGTAGGATCGTGCACAATAATTATGTCAGTCAACAAGTAATGCTGCAAGCAATGCACAATACACTAATGCACGCGTCAGCAGTCACTAACGTTGTAAGTACCAAGATGGTGTGGCGGCCCACTGAATGGGTATCAATACGATTATATGGTAGAACGTAGAGGGTCTACACACTGATACCGGCCGTACTGCAAGTACACTGTTACGCAATGCTAGTTGTGGAACAGCGGTATTTCGGTCGTGCTGGGCCATGCCTCAGCTCCTGATCGTTACGGTTCGGTGAAACTGCGACCTGGTCAGTCAGCTAGTTGACAAACGCTACCTGTTGCGCCGTGAATATTCACTTCCATATTTTGTTTGGACTACGTCAGTCGCCTGTATCAGTGAAAGTCGGTGGCGATGGTGAGGTGGAAGATGGAGGTGTATGTGTGGGATATTTTACAGAACGTCACTGTGCTGTCCAGGCCCAGCGATAGACATATATACAATGTTAATATATGTCTCTCATATATGCAAGTATAAGCAAGTAAATATGTGTCAATGTAGGCTATGTCTCTGCCTTGGAAGGTGTACAAATACAGATATTTTCAATTCACGCTGGTATTTGGACAAATGTACATTAGTCAACCTTAACACATAGGTATATATCCATATAAACACGCTAGTATGTATGTATGTATGTATGTATGTATGTACATGTATGTATTTGTGTACGTATGCATATGTTTGTATGTACATACATGCGTGTATATGATCAGTGTATGTATGCTCAAAGTCAGTTTGTCGAATTTATGTACGAGTGATTATGAGGTGTATGTGTGTGTTTCATGTACCCTCACTGACATTTTGAAATAAACGTTCTGATTTTGTCACAACAGATGCAGAAATAATAGCCTACGCCGTGATATTATGTCCTACATATCTAAGCTGGTGAATCAGCACCAGCAGGTGTCAAGTAAAAGTCAACATCATGTCACACTGACCTGTTCCGCCCCAAATATGATCGAAAGTTGCAAACTGCATACATAGTACGATACCCACACTATCGACAACACCAGGGAACATCAGTCTGTATGGCGGCATCTGACTGCCACGGCGTTCAACGGACTGTATTCGCCTGAAGGAAACTTTGTGACGCGTGACCGGGGTGAACTAATGAGTCGTAAGTCCCTATCAGAACACATTTCCCGTTAGGTTGTCCTGATCGCACGTACAAATTACTGAATACGTACCCTGTCAGTTAGCTGAGGAGATAAACCTTGCAATTCACTGTATTACGGTTGTCTGTACACTGAACTACATGTACACTCGCAAACGGTTAGGCAGTTAGTGTCGATTATGTACTGACACAGTAAGTTACCGTGTAACAATACTGAAGTGGACTGCAAAAGGAACCAGTGCAGTTCGGCCGTGGTGTGTACTGTTAAACTGATAACAGATTGATGATCACAAGTGTATCGGTACATAACTATGCTGCACGAAATAACTTGAAGGGAAGCTTGTCAGCCTAATAAACAGGCATAATGGACATCATGAGCGCAGCCCTGGATTTTTTCCCAGGTCTAATCCGTTGTAAGCTAACTCTAGGAAACATGCCAATTGTGGGTGTGATGTGCCATTGGTGATCATTAGGTCTACCTTTACAGCCGGCGAGCTGACTGACAAAATGCACATAATTACCAGCATTACTGAGCGGGGGACTTCACATACATGTTCAGCTGAGTAAAAAATGGTCCGATAGTAATCTCTCCCCCCCCCCCCCTACACACACACGCCGCACATACACACACACACACACACACGCACGCACACACACACACACACACACACACACACACACACACACACACACACACACACACACATTTTGCACTAGTCCTAACGTCACTGAAACACCTTTCTCAGTCTTACAATCAGTACATGTCTCATTGTCTGTGGCCGGTGGAATGCCACACAATGCACGCTCGTACCTTAGGCCGCTTCCAGACGACACGTCCGACGTAGTGGGGAAGCCTTCCATTGAAGTACAAAGACTCAGTCACAGGCCGAAAGTAAGGGTCCTCATAGTAAGCTCCAGCCGCCAACAACTCCGTTCTGAGAGACCGAAAGTCCAGCTGTCGCGGGCCGTTCGTGCCACGGGTCGTCGTCATCTTAGCTGTATTGTCGTCTGCTTCTCAGTAATCCAGGCATGCGCTCTATGCCGTGTATCACCCGGATTTCACAATCAGTAGTGTATAAAATTGTTGTGTGTCTTTTCACTGCGGGGCACACGCGTCAGTTTCCCGGCTAAACGCACACGAGTATATGTCTTGCTGTGTTGTGTACAGCCAGCTGCCCCGCCTCAGTCAGGCCGCGTCACACACTGAGGCTTAGCGCGAGCACCTCTCTAGGTATTGATCCATGACGAGCGATTTTTACCTTGACTCTGAGTCGCGGGCGGCGCACGCTTCAATCATAACGTGGAAAACACCGCGTGAGAGGCGCGCAGAGGTGCAAAACAGTACAGCGCTCTGTACTGTACGATAGGCGCTGTGCCTACAGCGTCTAACCGGCTGTCCCAAAAGGCCAACAATACTGAGAAGCTCTCCTTTCGTGGGTGTCAAGTTCTGCTATACCTGCCCTCGTTTTCAGTGTGTGGGCCGGTTTTCGCTGCCAAGCTGCTGTTGTAATTCTATTTCCAGACAGGTGACACAAAAATGTTCGAGACCCTCGCTTTCGCAAACATAGCAGCCGGCCTGTCAGTCTCACGCCCCGGCGGCCGCTTTTCGTTCAGCAGGGGGAAAGGAGAAAAGCTGTGATTGTCACACTGTCCTTGACTTAGCACCGTATAGCTAGGCACACCTGTCACATTCAGGGCAAGATGCTGGACAATGCCGACGCTGTCAAAACAGGCCACATACCATCGACTCCGCATGCATGCGAATAACTTTTGGCGGACGGGCTGCGTAAGAAGTCAGAGGCCGATACTGACAAAGACAACAACACTGTTGACACTGACTGACTAGACTGAAATGATTCACTACAGTGATTTTCATCACCGCTGGCTGTGACTCAAATGAATATTTCCAGACAAAATCAATAATACGCGATAGCGCGCGCGCGCGCGCACACACACACACACACACACACACACACACACACACACACACACACACACACACACACACACACACAGAGGTACGCACAAATCAGTCAGTGAGACTTACGTATCAACGACACACAAAAAAATAGATTAAAAAAAAATGCCAACACAGTGATACATCATGTGCATGCCTCATCCATTTTTAGTCCTCCCGTAAACTCTGTGTGTGTGTGGAGGGAGAGGGGGGGGTAGTTTTGTCTGTAGGACATTTTTTCCCCTGACTGGTGTCTACAAGACACTTGCCTTCTGGTCAGTGATCGGCTTAGTGTTGTGATTTGACAGTTTAATTTTCTTTGTATATTTTATCTTGCCACTGATGTGCAGTTGCACTGGTATCAGTCAAACATATTGGAAAAATCTCTTTTCCCGAAGCCGTGTCTTTGCTAGTATCGAGCAACAGCAGCCGGTGTCAATCTCTTGCACATTCGTATGCACACACTCTTTTATATTAAGTGTGCGCGTGAAAGATCCCCGTTTTGTAAAGTGTTCTTAACAAGAACTTGAAATAATTTGCCCCACTTCTTAGCTCTCATTAATTTGATCCTGAAAACTGTCAGTCAGTCCCAGCTACCGAAGCTCAGTCAGTGTGGTAGATTTTTGTGTTGTTTAAGAGAACTCCCGCCGTTCTTTGTGGAATTGTCCAGCAGGCCCGGGTTGCGGTGCTGTTTGTTGCATGCGTAACACTGACATGCGAAACTTGAGCATCGCCGAGTCAAACCGTACATCTTTTTCAAGTTTTTTTATGTTCAGTTATTCAGTTTTGGGCTGGTTGTGGTGTTGTTGTTGTTGTTGGTTTTGTTGTTGTTGTTGTTGGTTTGTTGTTGTTTGTTTGTTTGTTTGTTTTTGAACTCACGGACGGGGTGAATCAGTCACTGCGGCGGGTTACTACTGATTCAGTGTCACGCGGTACAAAAACATTGTGAGCCACTCCACTGACTGAGTCCGTCGGCGTACCGAGTCAATCCGGCGGCAGTCTGTGCGTGGAAGACATTTGCTGGAATTATATACGGAAATCCATCCACCAACGACTCTGCGAGCGGACTACTGATTGAGAAGTGACTGAGCCTGAGTTGCACCCACCATGCTTACGTAACAACTTGAAAACAAACACAACTGACTGACCTGACTAAACTTGATGACTGATACAACTAGAAACAAAACTCAGTGAACGACCAAACGAACAAACCTGAAGCGGCCGGTATGCCGGCTCTGACTCGGACAGTGCTTGTCGTGGCAGTGACCGAAACAGAAATGTCTGAGACTGATTCGGCCGCGCTGTCTGTCCAGAACACTGACTCAAGATGTTCAAGTCATAAAAACTGAAAAAAGAATGAAAACTCCTTCTAGTTTCCGGTTCTGCAGATGAAGATTCCGGATCAGTTATCTGAAAATCAGTAAAACTGAGGTAAAAATCAAACAGAAGCAGTCAGTGTCGTTCTTAGTTTCTAGGACTGAGTATTAATTTCTCTGTGTGTGTGTGTGTGTGTGTGTGTGTGTGTGTGTGTTTAACATTCAAGTCAACACTCAGTAGAGCCATCGAGACACCCAACTTGGCAAGGGCGAGTTAGGCCCCGTTGGGTCACAATCCGGGCACTTCAGAGTTCAGGTGGTTCCTGAAGCATCAAAATGGCGGCGAACCAAAACAATACCATGCTGTGATACTTTTCATTGTGATTGTACTTCTGTGTGTTATTTTCTGTCATTGGCACTTGCGTTCAACATGGATCACCCTCCTACAACGTGCAAGACACGTGAGGATGGGCTCAAGCGGCTGTCGACGTTCGGGCGCTGGCCGATCCAAAGTGGTCTGTGCTCCGGCATCACGAACTCACCATCCAAGTTTGCAGGTGCTTACTTCGAACGCAAAGACGGTGCTGTTGCAGACGAAGTTTACTGCAGAGATTGTGGTGTTACCTTCTCGAACTGGAATAATGATAATCCTGTAGCTGTACACAGAGTGATCAGCCCCAAATGCCCGGCTCTCAACACTCCTCCAGCAGACGACAGTGATTTTCAGTCTCCGGGCTTCTTGGAGAACATGCAGGAGAACCCCTTTCGAGATTACTTACCATCCACCGTTCAGCGACAGTTGGGTTCAGAAACCCCTTCCTCTGAACCGAGAAGAGTTGCTCTGAACCGTGTCAGAAGGCAGCTGTTCGCATCTGACGATTCTGGGCCCACTGAAGTCGGTTGCAATGATTCGGAATCCGCATCAGAGGGAAGTGGAACTGGAAGTGATCAGGTCGCAGACACTGCCTCTGTAATGCAAGACTCGCCAAGATCATCCAGTGTCCTGAATCGTATGGTCATCAAACATCCATTCAAACCTGTCACTGGAAATTATGATGACCTCTTTGCAAGTGTCCGGCAAAAGACTTACCCTGGTGAATGCTCACAACAAAACCAAGCTTGGGCAGAAGAGGGTTTTGTGCTCCATGGAGATGGAAGTGTTAGATGTGATGTGTGTTCTGTGGGAGACATGCAGTGAGAAATGGACTCCATCCACACACGGTGCATATGAAGATGAATCCAGCTTGCCCATTTGTCATGGGGGTTGATGTTGGAAACATTTCTTGCAGGCAAGAACGCGACATTCGCATGAAATATTTTGAACAGCAGTGTTCAAAGACTGATCATCTGACCTTGCTTTCAGTCAGGTACCCACACTATGAGAAAGCTGAAGTGCGAAAGGAAAGTTTCGAAAACTGGCCCACGTTGTGTTCCTCTGTATTCCCAGCAGATCTGATGTGTGCTGCTGGTTTCTACTACTCCGGTGAGTCTGTGAAAGACTTCGTGAATATTTTATTCCAAATTAGATACAGTAATTAGTAATTCAGGCATTACCTGCATGAATGTCATGCAGTGGAAATGTATAAACTTACTCTCGTCCCTAGGGTTAATACCAGGTCGTTCGGCCAGAGGGCATTTCAGTATCAAGCCCCTTTTGTCTGGAATTCTCTTCCCCTCTGCCTCCGCAATACACCTACTCTACTCTCCTTTACCGGTAAATCTCAGTTAAAAACCCACCTGTTCCACGTTGCCTATGATTAACTGTCTGCATCCAACAGAGCAGGAGTTGTGGTGTCCCCGCTGCCCATAGCCAGTGTGGGTGCAGTGTGGCATGGCTCTGTGTGTGTGTGTGTGTGTGTGTGCGTGTGTGAGCATGCGCGCGTGTGCTGGTTGCCTGTTATGTGTTCCCCATGCATGTATGATATTGTGCGTGTGAGTGTGTGCTGGTTGTCACTCTGTGTTTTTCTCTCACATCTTTGTTCTTCATAATTTTTATATATATTATATAATATATATATAATTAGAAAAATTTATATAATTATATGTTCAGGGCTCCCTAAAAGCTACAGACCTAAAGGGTCCACTGACCCCCAGTTCAAAATTTTAGGGGGTCTTTGTACCCCCACTTTCAATTTTTAAAGGGTCAGAATCATTTCTCAAGTTTTTTAGTGCATGGAATTATAAATTCAGTAAATACTGCTGAACACATAAGGTGTGTGTGTGTGTGTGTGTGTGTGTGTGTGTGTGTCACACTGTGTGTGTGCAAAACTGAATTTTATCAACTTCAAATCATATAATTAAATGAAGTGGGTACTGTCCGTACAATTCAGTTTTGTACACTAAGTTTTGCTGCTCTGTGCCGACCGGCTCTGACGCGACGTCTGAATCGTAGCTATCTGACGCCGAAGTGCACCCGCTGCCGGGCGAGGGCTCGAGCCCCTCCACAACTGACTTTTCCACTGACGAAAAAGTCTATAGTCTTTTGAACTTTCACTTTTTTCGGTGGCATGATTCGTCACAGAGAAAATGAATCCGATCGGTAACAAGAGCACTGGCTCTAAAATCTTTCGTCCATGGTTTCGACATCGCACGTACGCCGGGTGCTTCGGTGCGCAGAGGGAAAAGATGGGGCACGTTCACTACGCGCGAGTGGCTGTAGAAGCCGCCGACCTGCAGCAGACAGTTAACGCCTGCGAGCGTTAAACAGAACCAAAAACAGAACCGAACTGAACGCGGCCAAGGCAAGGGAGAACACTCATTCGATCACAACAAGCCTATAGGCGTACGCACGGTAGTGCAGAGGTAGTGCGTCAAGCTACGCACAGATCGCGTTCATAATGCTTCAACGTACCCCCTCGAATTTTTTTTAGTACGTAAATTTTTACTTCAGTGCGTAAATTACGCACAGATGCACAGTTTAGGGAGCCCTGATGTTAATCTTAATGTCACTTTGTAAAGCGCTTAGAGCCCACAATGGTGGGGATTTCGCGCTATATATTATAAGAATTATTATTATTATTACTGTGAATGTGTTTGAACTGCTTTGCAGAAAGAAATGTTTTCTACCATATTTCTGTCTGATGTACTTGGTCACATTCACTTTGCTGCTAGCTAGTACTGTTGCTATGACTAGCAGTAAGAATGAGTGGACTGGGATTACACTTTGGATGAGTGGTTGAGCTATTCAGTCTGAGTATTTTAGGGGATCCGATGTGTTCACAATCACAGTACAGTTCACTTCAAAATCCCAGCGGTAGCATTATCTCCTAAAGCTAAACTCAGCATGCGCTTTGCAGTTAACCTTTTCACACTGGTAAATCATTCCATGATGAGAATTTACTCCCTGTATTGTACAGAGCTGTACTCCTTGAAATCTGTAACTACAGTGTAACTGTAAGGAACTAAGGTCACTGTTTTCATTCGGCCATATATATAATATGGCTTTCTTGGGGAGTGCTGTCTTTTCATTTTTACTGTAAATGATCATTTAGTGTATGCATAAAGTATACATGTATATATGCTTGTGTGCAGGATGCACAGACAAGGTGATTTGTTTCACTTGTGGGATAGAGCTGTACAAATGGCAGCCTGAGGCTGATGTATGGCAGCATCATGCAAAATTGTCACCCACTTGCCAGTTTGTGGTCAGTCATATGGATCAACAGAGAATTCAAGAGGCGGCAGACATACAGGTACAGCTTGCAGAACTTTGCGTCACTATAATCATTATGGCAATCAGAATTATTTCTTGATTATTACTGCTCAGTTGTTATAGTTCGCCCATTGGAAAGGGGGGGGGGGGGAATGTATACCAGTCATGCGTGGGGGGTTGTAATTTATGCATACGTCATGCGAGGGATGGGGGGTGGTGGGGGGTGTTCAAATGTATACCAGTCCACTGGGAGGGACGATTGTATTCCCGCTGCGCGAGTCGGGGTGCGATTGCATACTAGAATTACTAGGGGGTATCAAATGTATACCACTTTACCAGTCGTCCACTGAGCATTACTACTGGAGTATTGCAAAGTATTACTTTTATCAACAGTGTACTTTCTAGACTAGCTTATTCCACTTGAGTTTATTTTTTTAATAATATATTGTGAACCAAATTTTAGTGTGCAAAGTTAAAGTGTGTACAATGGGAACTTGAACTGAAATTTACTAAGTAATTTTTCAACATTCTGTGACATCATTGAGGCATTTGAAAATTTTAGATAATATGGTTATATGGTGCATACCATTGTTTTTTTAAACACTACATACAAACACACTACATACATACATGTACAGAAATCAGAAATTGTGCTTGGCAAAACAGCAAGAAAGGCTTAAATAATCATAATGTGCATAAATTCCAGTTGCATTGCTGGTTATCAGTGATAGGCTCAGCTTGCATTCTGTGTTCGCAGATTCTGACTGATGTCAAGTATCCAGCAGTCCAGAATGGTACGGTTTATATGTGTATTATATACATGTATGTTTGAACTTATAGTAGGAACTCTACTTTAATCAAAGTCTTTAGTTCATAATTCATGCACATTTCCATGCTGAGCCCAGTTGTTTGCATTTTGTACTTATCAAATACTTCAAAAGAACTAACGTGTCTATCTTGATACTGATACTATTAAAATATTATAATAATAGTATTTTCACAGTTTAGCACACGTTCAGTATACTTATGAATATCACAGATAAGTATTAATTTATGCTTAAATTATCTAGCAAAACTCTGACAGTTTACCATGTTTCAGGCATTGCAAGAGACAATGGTGCAGTGGTACCTGAAGAGATTGGGACACCCACTCTGGACAAGACAGCAGTACAGGCAGCTTTCGCATGTGGGTACACCCTCCCACAAATTCAACATGCTATCACCAAATTTTTCATTCAAACTAGTGAGTCTTTCATTTGCTGTATGGTAAATGAACTTACCTGTACTCCACTAGTTAATAATGAGTCAAAAGTCATAGCCAGTAGCATTATCACAGCGTGATTATTATGCATACATACACACAAGACTTATTACCGGTTTGTTCGTACTCACAGCAAATAAAAACATAGAAGTGTGGTGTGATAGTGATACTTGGCACAGACTCTCACTTATTGCACGAATGCATGATTTTATTGTAAAGTTGTAAACTAGAGGCTGTTTTTCACCACTGACTATTGCCTCATCATGAGATTGAGAGCTTATTGGTAGTGTTGTTTGAAAGTTATACATACTTTTTCAGTTTGCTGTTTTTCTGTTTCTTTGATTCTGTGTACTTTTGTGTACGTTTTGTTTCTTTGTTTTTTCTCCTTTTTTAAATTACTATATATTATTTTAAAGACATCGTGTTTCTCCTGCACAATGCAAAATATTGATACATGTATTATAAATTAAAGTGACCTGCCTTTCCATCTTAAACAGCCGGATTTGTTTCCATTACAGGCTGTTACCCAAACCAGGCGATCCTTCTGGCATCTCTTAAGGCTGCTGATGAGAACCATGGCACCATTTGTGAGCAGCAACAGGTGATTCACAAGAAGGACACTGCCCTCCAAGAGAAGGACACTGCCCTCCAAGAGAAGGACACTGCCCTCCAAGAGAAGGACACCCAGCTGCAGACTGTCATCCAAGAGAAGGACACTGCCCTCCAAGAGAAGGACACTGCCCTCCAAGAGAAGGATACTGCCCTCCAAGAGAAGGACACTGCCCTCCAAGAGAAGGACACTGCCCTCCAAGAGAAGGACACCCAGCTGCAGACTGTCATCCAAGAGAAGGACACCCAGCTGCAGAGAGTGATCCAGGTAAAGGAGTGTGCACTTTGCCGACAACTTGTCTCAAATAATGGTTGAGCTCAAAATCTGCCCTTACCATGAGGCTTTGCACTGGTAATGCCTGCCAGGGATCTAATTCTAAACCAGCACGATGTTTGTATCTTCTTCTTTTTTTTTCTTTTCTTGAACCCTTTCTACACGGACACTGCCATCGTATCTTTGGCATAACTGCATTAAAAAAACATACTTTGGCAGTGGTAACCAACTTAAACAGAAATCGTTTTGAAGAAAGTAATTTTCTCTAGATCCATAGATAGAAAATAAATAGAAAATGAATTTCTTTCTGACTGTTACGACTGCAGGAACATATGGCAAAGAGGACTGAAATCTTGTTACAACTAGAGTCGTAGGTCGGGTAGAATGAGTTAAACAAAAAGATAAAATGCATTCTTAGCATGCATACACAACCAAGTTGTAACTTGTAAGGGAAGTGTAGGAAAGGGCTGGTTTGTGGTTCCCTTCTGGCAGTACTTTCGTCAGAGTTGAGTTTGCAAGGGACATCAAAACACACTGAAAATTCAGGGCTCTTCAAATACTGGAGTTCATACCATTATTTCTCAGGAGAAATGAGCTTCTGGTTGACAGTTTTCTCAGATGCATTTTGCATAAATTTAGTGTTGAATTCTTGACCAGCAATGCCTGCAGATATCAGATTTCCACATGGCACATAGATGACAGCTATAAGCATGAGTTTGAAATGTCACTCAAGTGTCACTGTCAGTGGTTAGGGTTCTGTCTGTGTCAAGCTTGCACTAGCCCAGTAGATAGGCAAAAGGTAAATGATGTATACATGCATGTACTGCACTCTACATGGCTCTCTGTGGGCCAGATGAGGTTGCTTAGTGTTTATGAGGAAGGGGAGAACTACTGAGCAAAAGGAAACAGGTGAAAAGTGTAAGCATATGTTTGTGTCAGCCTGATAAGCTACCGTTACTGTTCATACAGAGGAAAGGACATGTTGTGTTGGTGATGATTGTGCCTTGAAGTGGACCTGGTATTGCTACATGTATTAGTTTTGAATATGATGCATTCATTGTTTGTTACTGTGCTACACAAAATTAGCTGTGGTGAGAAAAGAAAATGGGTGTGCTTATGTGAATGAATGAAGGGAAGCTACTTGCTTTTTCAGTTAGAGTTTGTGTTTTTATCATTTTGTAATTATTTGTTTTAAGTTCTGTTGTGGACTTCAAAAGCCCTGAAACAGCTGTAGATTAAACTTACTGTCAAACTGTTAACCTATGGTTCCACTTCCAGCCATCTTCAGGCATTGGTTAATTATGTTCTTTTCTGTTAAACATAAAATCAGTAGAAGAAACAAGGGCATTTTGTGCAAGAATTTAGAAACTAGTGTGAAAATGTGAGATCCTGTATGATCTGAAGATGGGACTTTTGAACCTTTTGTACAGGACAAACAGGAGAAGGATACACAGCTGACCCAGCAAGAGGCCCAGCTGCGGATGCAGGACCAGCAGATCCGATCCCTCATGCAGCAGGTGCAGCAGCTGAGGGCTGACCGCCATCCACAGAACCCTGCTGTCCCAGTCCCTGGTCCTGATGGTGAGATAATTTTGTTATTATGATAGGAGGATGGCGTGCTGCATATATGTTCATCAGGAGAGTTGTTTTTACATTTGGAGAAAACATTTTGAGACTTTCGCATGTACCAGATACACTTATTACCAGGTAATTAGGTCTTTTGTGAGTGAAAACTCATTCCAAAGGAGGGATGATGCAATTTAATTTATTAAATAGTTATTTTCTATTAAAAAAAATTCTTGTTGCTTTGCTATCAGGTGATGGGGCCCAGCCTGGCGCTAACATGGGCAGCCACCAGCGTCTCCTGTGCAAGATCTGTTTGACAGGGGAATCCAACATGATTTTCCTACCCTGTGGTCATCTTGTTTCCTGTGTCAAATGTGCAAGTCGTCTGCCCAACAGACGTTGCCCAATCTGTCGCCAGGACATTGCAGAAATTCTGCCAGCTTTTGTGGTGTAATGTTTTGGAGTGTGTTCGTGGGTGCTTGCAAAACTGATGTTTGGAAACGAGCAAGTGCCTGTATTATTATGGGATGCTGGTACAGCTGACTGTTGAAACTTGAGAAATGTTGTAAATAGTTTTGTAAAAACTTGTTTGTACATATATATCTGTTGTTTACTTGAGTACTTTGTGTAGATCATGTTTATCTTTATTAGCAGATCTTGTGTCTCTTGCAAGGTTATTTACTTGTTATATACATAAACATTACACGTGCCATACCTGTTTGTAATTACAATTAGGAATATGAATCATTGCCCTTGTTGAGTAATAGGCAAGAAATTATTTTGTTTACACAGAAAATATTTTCCTCACTAGTGGGTTTTTATGGGACTTACTTTTTCATCAGATTTTGAGAAGAAAAAAAAGGAAAAGAAAAATGGAGAAAGAGATAATTTACTCAAGCCGTTACCCGGTATTTTAGGGGTGCTCGCAGCTGCAAGTCAGGACTTAACTCATGCTGTTATTGTGATGCGTTAACATTTGATACACTTTCTCAGCTGTGTGTTGTCATTTCATAAAGCTGTAAAGGTGTTCATCCACCAGGGTGTTGATGTTTTTACTGTTGTGATTGCTTCTTTTTAATTCCAGCAGCAGTACAAGGTAGACAGTGTACTTCACATACATGTTCTTTCTTAAAAAGAACAGATGAAATATTTCTCATTCAAATTGTCGGTTTAGTTTGGTGCTCACTGTTTCATCCTGTTTCGATTTTTCGTGGATGGAATATTGCATGAAGAATTTATTTTCTTAGGAAAATTATGTTGTGAAATTGAGCTCAGGATTATCTATTCTGGGCAGTCTGTATTTTACTTGATTTTGTGGAGTAGAATTAACTGGAAGGAAGAAAAGGTCTGCGGGGGAAACGCAATGTAAGTTGTCGCAACTGAGAGCACTTTCGTAGTGATTGCATTTTGCAGGGGTATAGTTTGATCAAAATTTTGTGACACCTGATATTGGTGTACCAGAACAAATTAAAAGACCATGCAGACACTGAAAGTATATATTGCTTGCATGGATTCTCTTACTAGTCTGATGGTTTTCATGGATCATTTGTTTTTATTGTTGCAAAGTGTACAGCGCCTTACTTGTCTTTTCATCATTGCAAATTTTACATTCACTTTGATATGCATATTTGTAAATCATGCTTTGAAAAGCTATTTGTCTGTTTTGTGGAAAGCTTTTGCAATTCTTCTATAGGTATTATGTAGTCCAAGATGATGTACATTTTCAGTTTATGAACAAGCAGATTCACACGTATTCAAAGCGCGTAAATGTACAGTTTTGCATTCTTCGACAGTTTAGCTGTCAAAGAATTGCATCCTTCAATTAGGAACAAAAATCTAGTAACCAGTGGTTTACTAAATGAACAAAGTGCAGGACACAAGATTTTTAGTACTGGTGTACATTAAGGCAACGTGTACATGGTACTTTTTCATTGTGTGTTTGTGTGTGTGACGTTCTCCTTGCTGAAAAAGAAAGTCTGTTCTTACATCTGCATAGTTTGCTTTTATTTTTGATTCACTTTTCTTCATATGAGATGTGAGACTTCCAGACAAGTGCTGCCACCAAATTACTAGTTGCTTAGTACAGAAAATGTTCAGGCGGCATCTACACCGAAACAAAATGTTTTATACACATTTTAAGATGATGTTTAGTACATATACTGGTGTACATCAGAGGGAAGGTGTACATGGTACTTTTTCATTCTGTGTAGATCTTTGTGTGTGACATGTTCTCTGTGCTTAGAAAAAAATTGATCAACTCTTTTGTTGTTGTTCTTGCATTGATCTGCATAGTTTGCTTGTTTTTTGAGTATGTCTTACTTTCTTTCTTCATATGAGATGTAAAACTCCCAGACATGCTGTCACCAAATTACTAGTTGCTTAGTACAGAAAATGTCCAGGCGACATCTATACCTACAAAAAATTTTCCTTGCACAAGTTTCATGTAGTACTTAGACATGAAATGTAAGTTTCACATCAATTAGAGTGTTCTTTAAGGCCGTTCTTAACCGGGCGGACTTTTGGTTCGTGAACTAGGTTCGAAGAGTACGGCGAACTAGGTTCGCGCACGTTTCTTAACCGACCAAATACTTGTGCGCAAACCCTGGTTCGAAAGGTTCGCCGAACTAGGTTCAAGGTCTGCATAGTGTGTCGTGGGAACCCTCGCGATCCTTTGGCCGATCCTGCACTCTGATTGGCTGCTCGGGGAGAACTGTTGTGCGCATGAACAAAGTTGAGGAAAATGGCGGACAGCATGGCGGCTATCGACTCACTTCACATTTCCCTCTCTTGTGCTCTTTTCCTCTTTTCTCCTCTTCCTCGGCTTCCAAGAGTTCACCCAAAACGATAACTACCGCAAATGCCTGGTCGTCTCGATCTACGAAGGTGGCCATTTTGGTTGTTTACGATTGTCTCAACTTCCAAGTCCGCCTTGTTCGGGCGATGACGTATGCATATCATTAACGGTCGGTTAAGACAGAGAACTGGTTCGTCCGAACCTCTGGAACTACGTACGTGTGCGTGCTGGCCCTGTTCGTATACAATACTCAGTTTGCCGAACAAGGACTGGTGGTTCGCCCGGTTAAGAACGGCCTTTAGGCAGTGTCTACAAATGTATGTAAATCATTGCCATAATGTTGCTGGCACAAACTGTTGTATAGAGTAGTTACTATTTGCAGGCTTGCTTCTTTTTGCACATGGCCTTTTGCATTGTTCTTTGCATGTGATGCATGTAACCAGATGCAATATTTCACCAGCTTCCCTTCACACCTTGCGCTTCCTGCTTACCAGAAAGAAACAAAACAAAACAAAAAAAACAAAAAAACCCACCACAAACAGAAAAAACATACTACAGCAAAAAAGCAATACATGTAGTTGTAATCACTGCTGTGATGTTGTCCTTCTTTACTTATAAGTGCTGCTTTTGCAAAGACCTTCATTTGTTGTTCGTGCTGGGAGAGGTTCCTTCAAAGCTTTTAACATTTTTGTATTTGTCTTGCATCCTAGACTTTATAGTTTCTGCCTAATTCTTTAATGTGCCTTGACTAGACCAAACTTGATGCAGCATTGTAAATGCAACCTGTTTGATGGCCCAGTGCAGGTCATTTCATCTGGCCAAAATACGTTTTTGAATTTTAGGAATCGGAATCGGTTTTAAGTGGGAAAAGAAAATGAATGTGTTCATATGCAACTTAAATGGTATTTTCTGGCTTCTTTTTTTTTTTTTTTTTTTTTTAGCTGTAACCTGTGACTCTTTCACAAGAAACTGATTTTTTTTTCCTGTTAGCTATTCAGATGGTGTGATCAAAATGGTGTGTTTACAAGTGCGACACCAAGTTTGGACTGCACACTCTACTTTTTATCCTTTACACCATAATTTTATCTTTCACTAATAATGCACCTTAGTCATTTTTTTTCCCTTACTCCTATGCATTCATGCTTTAACCAATAACCAGAAAGGAGAATCCCATTTATTATGAATGTGATATGTATGATCAGAATGCACATTCTTAGAATTTGTTGGTCATATTTTTGTTTGTTTTTTTGTTTTGTTTTGTTTTTGGTGGGGTTCTTCTTTGGCCCACTTGTATTTCCATTATCCACACATTTCTCATTTTCGAAATCTTTGCAGGTATCAGCATCCCTTACGGAAATGTTTGAAAACTAGCAACAACATGAAATTTATCACATATAAAAATTTGTCTGATTTTTCAAAAAGTTATCTGTAAAACCTGGATGCCGATATACTCAATACAGAACCAGAAACATACCTAGTATGTATGTCTCTGATAGAACCATATGTACTGAATTTGGAATTTCTGGATTAAGATGTGCATTCATTCATTCATATCACATAGACACGATTGTGGTGTCTAGAATAATCATAATGAAACGAGTGTCCCTACAGTACTCTTTCTAATATAACCCCTTTAAATATCCCATTCCCAAACTAATGCCATCTTTTGTCCCACCATCCCACCCTGTCGACCAATCCTTTTTTCATCTTCATTGCCAGGTTCAGAATGTATTTGTCTTTACACAGTTTTGGTTGTAGAGCATATGAAAACACTTGTGGGAAATCTCAAGGTAATCCTAGCCTAGCATGGTCTAGTGTCACTTTTGGTCCTGAGACAATTGCTGTTTATAGGCTAGTGCACAAGAATATACATGTAGAATATAAAACATCTTTCAGAGGAAAAATTCCATTGAAATTTTTTTTTCAACTTTTTTCTTTTCTTCTTTTTTTTAAAATTTTTATTTATTTATTTATTTTATTATTATTATTTTTTTTTTTTTTTTTTTTTTGGGGGGGGGGGCGCGCTGGAATTCCGATACCTGGCACTTCCACATAACCTGCATTAACTTTCTTCTTAGTTCTTTAACTCACTTTCCTGTCCCCTCTTACTATCCTTGCACCCCTGTTTCCTGAAGCATCTTCTTTCCTGTCATCATGTCCTCTTCAAATTTAAAAAAAAAAAGTGTCATTTTACATGTTCACTCACAAGCATTTTCAGTGCTTGCAACTTGCGCTGGTAGCTAGTCTCTCAGCATGATGTATTTAATGGCATACTTGGATGAAATATTTATGTGGTGAGTATGCCAAGTTATGGAGGACAATGTTGAGCGCGGCTCACATTTTGTCTCAGCCAGTTTCTTGATAAAGAGACTTTTAATATGACCTTGATGTTTGTGACTTCAATGCATGATGCCATTCAGAGCTCAATTCATATTTAGTTGTGCATATTGCAGCAAAATAGTTAGCATCCAGAATGATTGTGTTCGCACATTACTATCAGGGTAAACATCACATACCTGTGCATTTGATCGTATAATTATGTCAGCTGAGTAAATTTCTTGACATGAAATCGGATTAAGAGGCCAGCAGCTTTTCATTTCATGAGAATATTCTATAGGAAAGACCACAAAAAAAAGCTTTCATAACCTTATCTGACCACTCATACTCATTGGTCACCAAATTTTGATGGAACTTTTCATCATGCATTGACTTGCTAACATCACTAAGACACTAGCTTAAGTGGTCAGGTGCAGATGCATTGTTTAGTCTGTTTTTGCAAGGGGGCTTTCACACAGTTCTACACCTGGCAGGATCCATGCAGTTACAAAGTGCAGTATGTGTCCTGTGAGATGTGTGTCCTGTCTGGGTGCATTGCTTGAAATGACATGAGAAAGGTCTTGCAAAAATAGACTCCATTTAAGCGCCGTAATGCAAATCAAATTCTGCTACTGGTGTCTTCGTGTCATGAACATACTGTTATGTGTATCTGTAAGCATATCTGGGATGATGTGCTAGCCCAAGGAAGGGCGCTATTTTACTGGCAGCAGTGACTGTACATATATGAATGGCTGATGTATTTTATGAAAATATGGCATCAGAGAGATGCCCGAGTCCTCCTTCAAGGAGTTCATTCTACTTTGACTCTGATGCGTGTGACTTAAATGCACATTTTTGAAGGTTTGTAGACATTGTGTATGTGAATAGAAAAATCTTTTATGAGGGAAGTCTCTATTTCCAGCAGATGGTTTGGCTTCTGATAGTTCAAGTTGCTGATAGGTTTCATTGGATGTTATTTACATGTGTAGGAAAACAAAATGAGGTTAAAAGCAATGAGATTTTGTTTTTTAAGCTGTGTTCTGAAATGCCTATTGAAAGATATACCATTTAAGTAAATCTGTAAACATGAAAGGTCTTTTCAGATTTACATCTGTACATTTTCCGAAAGAAAAAGGTTAATTACAGGCAACTTCAGACTTCTTAGTAACCTAGTTAATTTTCTTGTGAAAGATGTTTGACAAAACAGTGTGCATTTACTCACTAACATCACCAAGACACTAGCTCAATAGGTTTGAACAAGTGTTCAGTCTGTTTCTGCAGGGGATTTTGGACAGCAGTTGTGAACATACGCATTTCAGGAGGCATGCAGTTACACAGTATGCGTCCTGTTTTGTTTGCATTGCTGAAAATACTCCTTTTTGGTGCACAAAAAGGTTTTGCAGAAACAAACACCATTTGAGCGATGTTACTCGAAAGGAATCGTGAACTAGGTGTCTTGGCGTCAAGATTGTGTGAGTAGAATATTACAGGCTAGCCCAGAGAGGGCATTGCATATTTTACTGGCGGCAGCAAATGTGTATATAATGAAGTATTGTATTGACGACGTTGATGAGTAATGATAAAATAGTGGTGATAAATATTGACAATACTTCACTTGTGTGTGAAAAACTGTGACTTTGCATTGACAGTGATGTACATGATTGTAATGCACTTCTATATTTGCCTTTCATTTTATTGAATCAACTATGGGTTAAGTTGCTTTCTGAACAGTCACTAAAGTATACATACTCTTTAGTTCTGGCAGTTCAGGTGGGATAGTGCAGTAAATGGCCATTCTACTCATTGTTACACTGGCCGCGTTTTTTAAATAAGTTATAAGTACCAGCCAGTAAATGGCCATTCTACTCATTGTTATAGGTTAAAAATTTTAGATATATACATATGTTATTACTCAAGCATATCTGGCTGCATTTTTTAAATAAAGGTAAAAGTACCAGCCATAGGTGTCCGATATTTCAACACGGTTATATAGGAGGGGAAAACGTTTTTGAAAGCTACGACGTGCATTTGTTTTGAACTCTTTGAGGTTTTTGAAAGTGTGATACTGCCTACTTAGCCAGGTTAGGAGTGTATTGAATTGTGTACATCACAAAGACACTGAGCGTGTCTTGTGTGCATGCAACTAATGGGAAACTTGAGTATGAAATAAAATGACACGGACCAACATATTTTATGTTGTTTGTTTCCTGTGAATTATTGTGAATCTTCAACATTTTTTAGCACTCTGGCAATTTCTTAATTGTAGTCAAAGTGGACAACTAAGTGTTGTTTCTCACAGGTGCACCTTGGACCAGTCACCTGAATCTGTCATGTGTATTAATTTAAACATGCACACATACACATTGAAAGGAAATTGCTGCGTATTTTTATTTTAAATACCACTTGTGCATTACAATCATCGCAAAGTACCTAGTAACTCGTTACAGGTCCAAAATGATTTTAAATCATATGCCAACACCCAATCATTCAGAAAACCCCACACAGATTCTGAATAGTGAGACCATACACCTAAAAAACAAATAATGTTCATCGACATTCATGCCAATGAGATTCAAAAACACATCACTTTGAAGGATCCAGAAGGATTTTGCAAGCCTCTCCACTGAAAAGTGCCTTGAAGGCATCCTCAAACTTTGACATAGGCACCCGGTGGGAGACGACTTTCTTGACGTCCACTTTGCCTTCGGCCACCAGCTTCTCAATCTCTTCCCACGTGTGGAAGACCAGACGACCATGGACTGTCTTCAGTGTTAATGCCTTGAACACTAGAAAAAGACCAAGACAATACGTCTAAATCAACCGTCTGCAGGACAGAACTACTACATACATGACCTCCTACAGGTGCCTTACATTTATGTTTGTCTAAATGCAAACTTGTCCCAAGCTCAGGGAGTGACTTCAATACTGAAATTACAACAATGCATTTGTAGAAAAAAAGCTGTTAATTCTTTTTGTTTGTTTAATTACAAAAAAGGAAAAAAAAAACAGTCAATATCAAATTCCATAAAATACGGAAGGGAAATTGCCCCTGCAAGCTGAATATCTTATTCAACCATCTGGTGAAAAACATTTATTCTTGAATACATCGTGAATACAAAGTTCCTTCTAATCAGTAAACTAATATTTCTTCAGATAAAAACCAAGGCATCCTCTGAAACTGAGACACAAGTATACCCACCAATGTCTTGGAGAACGTTCTCTACATGCAGTGGTTGCTTGGGCAGCCCTATCATGCAGACCTGACCTCCCTTACGCAGCATGGAAAACATGGAGTTGACGACGGGTGCAACTCCACTGCACTCACAGATCCTGTCTATCCCTACTCCATCTGTCAGCTTCATGACAAACTGAAAATGAAGTATGACCATGCATTATACAAGCCAGGGGACTAAAAGACCAACATACAAAAAGGTTCAACACTCAGAGGCCATCAAATCTGTGTGCTGAGCCGTTTCGTTCATGTGGTTTGACCAGTATAAACGTACCAGTAAATACATGTACAACATTACTGTATACACGCAGTGTCTAAAGTCAAAATGCTAGTGAGACCATATCAGCTCTTTAGGTGACCACAGTTGAACATGCACATAATATAAATGAAGAGGTCACACATTGCTCTGCCCTCCAAAATCAACACTATTATATATATGAAGAGCTGGTGGAAGAAGAAATCGGATTTTGACATAAAAGAGCATTGTAAATATATTACACCACAAGTGATATATTACTGGTTTATTCATCTACAGACGCATGTATGTACCTCCTTCACGTCCTGAGTTTTGGAGTTCAATGTGATATCTGCACCCATCTGTCGGGCAAGTTCCAGCTTCTTATCCTCAACGTCAGTAGCAATGACCCTGTAAAATGATCACCACCACACATTTACAGCCAAGGCAGTACATCAGGCCACTTGAAAATCTTCAGAAATATTTCAGCAGAGGATCATGCACATTTTATTTCTACAGCAGCGTACAATTAGTTGCAAATATAAACGAGTGCGCACGCAGATGATGCACGGAAAAGGGAGAAGGTAGGCATGGCAAAATCTGTTATTTCTGCTGTTGATAGTAAAGGAGGACATTCAAAAAACTAACAGTGCTGTTGAAATTGGAATTTGCATGTTTTGGTGGTTTTTAAATAAGTTCTTATTGTACCTTTTAGCACCCAGTGCTTTGGCAACAGCCTGAGCTAGAATGCCAACAGGCCCGCAGCCGGTGACCAACACGTCTTGACCTTTGACATCCAGCCGCTCAACACCATTGTGGGCAACTCCCAAGGGCTCAAGCAGTGCTATCTGTTCTGCATCTGCAAGAATAATTTCAAACACAGTAAGCCGAACTCAACTGCAAATATATTGGTCCCTATGGTTTCACAGTTTATCTATCTGTCCAAATTGGTATGATACATGTACTTACTGGTATAAACTTACAAAGGGACAAGATTCAGTTTTGAAAGACATACATTGATATAAAGTTCAGTAATACAGTATCACACACCAAGGCCACTTTTGATGACATAAAGGTACTGTGCAGGCACAGTGGTGTATTCGGAACACCCTCCATTCTGTGTCAGTCTTCCATGGCCAAACTGCCCCATGTTGCGACAAATGGCACCATTCTCATGTCTGAAAGAATGAACGCATCTTGATTCCTACATTCACATTCCTGCATAACTGTTGTAAGTGTGGCACCATTTTATTTCAAATGGCATCTATGTATGACTGATGACACATATAAGCTGGCCCAAAATGTCTGTAAAAGAACCTTGTCACATACAACTGATTACTGTACTGCTATTACATATACCGCAACAGTCCATTGCTAGAGTTAGGTCACAAACCCGTTACAGAAACACAGATAAGGATCCATGATGACAGCGAATTCGTGTCAGCTGTTAAACATTCGCTTCGGGAGTGTGTGCATTCAAGGTCTTCCTCCTGTTCAGATTGTACACTGATAAGAAGCAAGTCACAAAGCAGACTGTCTTATCTACTTGTTTCACTTCTTTCAGAGTCACAGTCACCAAGAGTATACCAAATATCACCTGTGTGTCGTGAACATGCCTTTTTATGTGGCGCTGTATTACCATTTTGTTATTTCTGCTGTGCTGATAATGGAACATTACTGAATTTCAATAAACAACATGTTCCATGGCGCAGGCTTACTGTTACAGTATATATATGCAAAATTATGGTTAAATAATCGACTGGATGTTATCTCACTAACTGGTGACTGTGAAAACTGTCATTCCTGTAGACCTAGATGTACCAGTACGGTACAAAAGACAGTACTGACAGACTCACTTGCACTGAAAACACTGCCCACAAAAGAAGTGGTTCTCCACTCCAACCTTGTCTCCAACAGCCACCCCTTTCACCCCAGGGCCGCATCTGATGACAGTACCAGCACACTCGTGGCCAGGAACAAACGGAATGCTGGCAATTACTCTAGCCATTGCGTCCCATTTGTACAGTGCGATGTCCGAGCCGCAAATCGCCACGCAATCAACCCTCAACAAAGCCTCGCCCTCTTTCGGTTCTGGCACTGGTATCTCTTCGTAGGTATATGAAGGTTCTTCTTTCCTCTTCACCAGTGCTTTCATTGTCTTCGGGATGGCTGCCATGATGACACGGTCGTCAAACAAAGGCGTGTAGCGTCTTTGCTGATGATACGTTTCACTCTAAACGCGCGCCGATAGCGACCACAGCAGAATGTCGTCTGCTTCAGGTGGCGTGCCGGGTGCAGAAGTGGGCAACCTAGTTCCCGGTGGCTCATAGGAGCATTACTCGACAAGGGTCACATCCCCCCCCCCCCCCCCCCCACACACACACACAATCAGTTTGGGAGGCCGCGGCCTCTCCGTCTCAAAGACGGTGTCGGTGCTTGTTTCAACTAACTACGTACCGCGGTTATGCGCTGACTAGCTAGCCTGGTGTCAGCCGGTTTCCGTCAGTCATTTACCATTCAAGAAAACTGACTGGGCCCGCCCTGTCGGTGTCAGTGATTTTCAACTGACAACTACAGTATCTTCGCGCAACCGGCCGCCGGGACTGTGTTGCCGGCCCCTCTCAGTGGTACCTATTAAGAGACGGAATGTGGTACAGGAGTACATGCAGCCGCGGTAACACTATGATTCTTTGATCCTCGGTCCAGTAATTTTAATGATCATATACGGGACTCCTCGCTTCTGCAAATATCTGACTCCCCTCGCATTTATTTTTTTGTCTATGACTTCTGTGTATTAAGACTGGGACTGAAGATGAGAGCTGGGAAGTGAAACTGAGGTGTTGGATTGTCTCAGTAGGTGGGACCGCCTCATCTCGTCGTTTTCTACATCAGTTATCTCCTAACTGACCAGGCCCCCCCCCTCCCCCCCCCCCTCCCACACTATATGACACTGAAGACTTACCAAAACTCACGACAGCACTAAACAGCACCACATGGACAGCACTCCACAGCACTATTACGCAAGGCGTGGGCACTTTCAGCGAGGCCCGTTTTCTCCCCCCCCGCCCCCCCCCCCCCCCCCCCCCCCGGACGGCGCGCAGCCGCCGGGCTCGCAGTAGGTTGCATAATCTCTCATAATCCCTTGGCCTGCTCAGGGCAGTCTTGTGTATTGACCTGACTGGCTCACAACGGCGCCTCGCCGCTGAGTGTGCAAAGTCCTATAGCTCACCGTCTAACGGGTTACGCAGATTACATAATCAGTCTCTCTCCGGCCATCCCGTATTGCACTCAACTCGGCCGTGGAGTGCTACCGGCTCGCGACGGTCCCTACCGATGTGCAAGTTCCAGTAGCCGGCTTACTGTCTAACGGGATATGCCGAGTCTGGTATCAGCAGAGCGGAAAAGACAGGCGCTCGCAAAGCCCGACAAATCAGTTAAGACAAATAAACCGGCTGCGAGATGTTGGCCACACTTAAACACTGCTTTTAAAAAAAACAACAAATATAAAAAAATAATCGCTTGGCAACAACGACAGGGACAACAAACAAAAACTGATTTTCAACAACAACAAATCAATACAAACACTAAAACATAAAAGAGCAAATGAGCGTAAAACATAAAAGAGCAAATGAGCGTTGCTTGTACTGTGTTCATTGAGGGGTTGTGTGTGCGTGCGTACTTTGTCCCCTCACACACACACACACACACACACACACACACACACACACACACACACACACACACACACACGCCGCGCGCGCGCACCAGCGCGCGTGCACCCTTCCCGTCACAGTGATTTCTGGGACTGCATACTTTAGCGTCAAATGCTACAATACAATGGACTGATTGGCCAGACCATTTCCACGGGTACATGATGTCGTTTTTCACATACCCGTTTCAAAGATCCAACACACCGGCTAGCCGATGAACTGACTGGACAAGGGACTGAACAAAGCCCGAATGCAGATGTTCTTCTTGTGTATTGCTGCTGTAAGTTCCGGGTCTGTGAAACAGGTATGTGAAAAATGGCACGTCCTTTGCGGACAGTTGGCGGCGCCTCAGTTGTCAGTCGCCAGCCCATGCTTTGTCTGGAATTCGGCTTCTTTGATGATAGCGGCGATACGAGTGACGAGTTGCATGATAGCCCGAGTCGAGACAAGTTGACTTGATAGTGTCAAAGTCAGTTCTGGTAGTTGTGAAATAATATTATTAGGCGTCAGATAATTAGATATGCCTACACCTCCACCGCATGCACACAGATCCTCATTGGTTTGACACCACAGTTCAGGTTAACCACAGGCAAAAAAACTTTCTTTCGTGCACTGGTACTATGAAATATCTGGTATATAAAGTAGAAGATCGCATTTCATGTGTGTGTGTGTGTGTATGTATGTGTGTGTGTGTGTGTGTGTGTGTGTGTGTGTGTGTGTGTGTGTGTGTGTGTGTGTGTGTGTGTGAGAGCGAGAGAGAGAGAGAGAGAGAGAGAGACTCAGACATTTTAATTGTTCAGACATAATATTGTCCATAACAAT
Source organism: Batillaria attramentaria (assembly GCA_018292915.2). Taxonomy (NCBI): domain Eukaryota; kingdom Metazoa; phylum Mollusca; class Gastropoda; family Batillariidae; genus Batillaria; species Batillaria attramentaria. The sequence goes on along the minus strand of JACVVK020000109.1, from coordinate 439,716 downwards.
GGAGTGAGCAAGAAACAGTCAAAAAGCGCGCGCGCACGCACGCACACACACATACACACACACACACACACACACACACACACACACACACACACACACACACACACACACACATCTCCTGTCACCCCTCATGGTCAGTCACATGTGGTTTTATGCTCGTTGTAATGGGACTTGCCTCTTTGTCTTCTACCGCCCTCACGCCAGTGGGAAGTGGTTGGGGCAAGTTGTAACTGACGGGGCCCATCAGTGTGCCGTTAGCTATTACGTGGCCAATACCCGAACAAGTCAGTGACCGCCGAATTCACTTGACAAGACTGAGGATGCGAACTTGACGGGCTGTCTGGCTAGAGTCGACCGCTCGACTGAGTGTGATGCAACGTGCCGTCATGTTGCGCTGGCTAGCCTCGACCGCTCGTCGGAGTGTGATGCAATATGACGGCACGTTGCGCCGTCTCTCGGGCGGACTGCTGGCCGCGAGGTTGCATAATAGGCCTAGTGCTGTTTTGTGCTGTGACGATTTTGATTCAGGATGTGATTCGAGTGTGGGCGCTATTGTAATTTCGTGTTCAGTGCGGGGTGCTCCCGCCCCCCCCCCCCTCCCCACTGTGAACCGGCACACAAACCCGCTGCCCGCTAGGACCGTGACCCTCTCCGGCCACCACCAGAAACACCACCTCACCTCCACCTGTCAGTGGCAGACTCGGATATACCACGACAGTGTCAGTGGAGTGCGGCGATACTGAAGCGGCTCGTGTGAGGTCAGTACTGATGACTGACCTGGGCTTGACAAATTATGAACTTTCATTCAAGGCGGCTTATAATCTGGACCGGCGGCCAGGGCCGAATCAAGTTCAGACAACTGAAACCGTCTAAATCACTGCCGGAGTTGCGCCGTTGTGGCTCTCCGGCTCTCCCTCTCTCTGTATGACGACCTGCCTGAGGCTGACGACAAATGTTTAGCTCACGGAATTGACGTTCACTCTCTCTCTCACGTCATTTTACATTTTCATTACACAAAGCATTTTCAGTGCTTGTGACTTGCGCTGGTAGTCTCTCTACATGATGTATTTTGGCGTCAAGATTATTTGTGTGAGTAGAATATTACGCGCTAGCAAGGGCCAGAGAGGGCATTGCATATTTTACCCGGCGGCGGCAGGAAATGTGTACTATATATAATGAAGTATAATGAAATATAATGAAGTATTGTATTGATGACGTTGATGCGAGTAGTGATGAAATAGCCATGATAAATATTGACAATACTTCACTTGTGTGTGAAAAACTGTGACTTTGCATTGACAGTGATGTACATGATTGTAATGCACTTCTATATTTGCCTTTCATTTTATTGAATCAACTATGGGTTAAGTTGCTTTCTGAACAGTCACTAAAGTACACATACTCTTTAGTTCTGGCAGTTCAGGTGGGATAGTGCAGTAAATGGCCATTCTACTCATTGTTACAGGTGTAAAAGTTTTTTTTAGATGTTGCTCAAGCATATCTGGCTGCGTTTTTTAAATAAAGGTAAAAGTACCAGCCATAGGTGTCTGATATTTCAGCACGGTTTTACAGGAGGGGAAAACGTTTTTGAAAGCTACGACGTGCATTTGTTTTGAACTCTTTGAGGTTTTTGAAAGTGTGATACTGCCTACTTTGCCAAGTTAGGAGTGTGTTGTATTGTGTACATCACAAAGACACTGAGTGTGTCTTGTGTGCATGCAAGCAATGGAAAACTTGAGGATTAAATAAAATGACATGGACCAACATGTTTTGTATGTTGTTTGTTTCTTGTGAATTATTGTCAATCATCTAGATTTTTTTGCACTCTTGACAAGTTATTAATTGTAGTCAACCACCTGCTGTTTCTCGCAGGTGCACCTTTGTATGGCACCAGTCACATGAATCTGTCAAGTTTATTGATTTAAACATGCACACATACACACTGAAAGGAAATTGCTGTGTATTTTTAAGTTGTTTCTCTATAGAGAAACAACTTTATGAGACGGGGCAGATTTTGCTACTCGCAGCAGCAAGTTTCAGTGATACAAAACAAGACTGTGACGTTTCTCCACACAATACTTACTTTCACGCACACAGTGACGAAACGAAATCTGCGTCATAGACACCTTACGTGCACACTTTGCTGCTGCGTTCTTTTTGGCGGGAATGACGTGTGTGTGTGTGGACGGATGTAATGATGGCTATCTCCTAAACCACCTCGTTGGAGGCCTTTTTACTTTGAGATAAAATGGGAATTCACCTTCTCCAGACCTATTTTCACGATTTTTAGCCTACTGCATTTTCAAAAGAGTTATCGCCGATTAAAAAAAATCTGTCATGTTACGAATTTTTTCGAAAAAAAATGTTCAAATGGCTTCATTTTCTGAAATTGGGAAGATCATCCAATTATACTGCCTGTTTTCGTAGCACAGCTATGTAGCTCTGACAGGTTTTGTGTAAGAAAAATATTTCCGAGGTAGGGGTGGTTTGCATATAAGGCCAAATATCTATGAAAAGACTCATTCAAATTACTCATCATTCCGGTATTTTTGTCACTTGTGACAACTGCACATATGACATGAACTGCTGCACTATTATTGCTTTAGTATTAAGAATAGCAGAGCTTTTAGATAAACACATTTTTCACGTTTCTGCGAGAAGCGCCGGTCAAAAAAGTTCCAATTTGGCAATTTCGTAAGTACAAACCAAGGCACTTAAGTCCACGTTTCATCAGCTCTCTAGATCTTCCAGATTTTATGTCAAAATTAATTCAGTCACGGAAGTCACAAAAGCAACAAGGAAATCACAAGATATGTAGAAGTATCATCTGTCAGACGACTGAGCAGCGTGAGGCTGACGTCAAATGTTTGGTTCACAAACAAAATCTGCAAGTATCGCCACTGCTTCCGACATTTCATCAGCCCTCTAGATCTTCCAGATTTCATGTGAAAAATAATTCAGTCGGAGAAGTCACAAAGCCAACAGGGAAATCACAAGTCATGAACAAGCATCCTCAGGCGATCTCAGTGCTAGAGGCTGACGTCGAAAGTTTACTTCACGGAATTGACGTCATCTCTCTCTCTCTGTATGACGACCTGCCTGAGGCTGACGTCAAATGTTTAGATCACGGAACTGACGTCTCTCTCTCTCTCTCTCTCTATGGGGAGCTAGGGTGGCCGAATGGTAGAGCGTTGGACTTTCAATGCTTGGGCCGAGAGTTCGAATCCTGGCTGCTGGGGCCAAATATTTGTGCTGGCCTTTTTCTCGTTGCCCCGTCTTTGATATCACCCTTATGTGGGGGAAAAGGACGTTAAACTCCTAAACACCCACCCACCCATCCTCTCTCTCTGCCTCTCTCTCTCTCCCTCCCTTCTTCCCCCACCCCCAGTCACGTGGCTAATCGGTCGAGGTCGTAGAGGATCTAGTGTCATTGGTAGAACTTGGAGAGGGGAGAACCGGCAACAATAACAACAAAGACAAAATAAAATGAAGTTTGGAGAAACAACTTTGTAGGACGGGGCCGTTCCTCCTTGCTATTTTGTATACCAGTTATGCATTACAATCATCGCAAAGTACCTGGTAACTCGTTACAGGTCCAAAATGATTTTAAATCATATGCCAACACCCAATCATTCAAAAAACCACACACAGATTCTGAATAGTGAGACCATACACCTAAAAAACAAATAATGTTCATCGACATTCATGCCAATGAGATTCAAAACACATCACTTTGAAGGATCCAGAAGGATTTTGCAAGCCTCTCCAAAATGATTTTAAATCATATGCCAACACCCAATCATTCAAAAAACCCCACACAGATTCTGAATAGTGAGACCATACACCTAAAAAACGAATAATGTTCATCGACATTCATGCCAATGAGATTCAAAACACATCACTTTGAAGGATCCAGAAGGATTTTGCAAGCCTCTCCCCTGAAAAGTGCCTTGAAGGCATCCTCAAACTTTGACATAGGCACCCGGTGGGAGATGACTTTCTTGACGTCCACTTTGCCTTCAGCCACCAGCTTCTCAATCTCTTCCCATGTGTGAAAGACCAGACGACCATGGACTGACTTCAGTGTTAATGCCTTGAACACTAGAAAAAGACCAAGACAATACGTCTAAATCAACCGTCTGCAGGACTGAACTACTACATCCATGACCTCCTACAGCTGTCTTACATTTATGTTTGTCTAAATGCAAACTTGTTCCAAGCTCAGAGAGTGACTTCAATACTGAAAACACACCAATGCATTTGTAGGGAAAAAAACTCTTAATTTTTTTTTAAATTAAAAAATAAAAGGGGGAGGGGGGGGGACAGTCACTTGGGGGGGGGGGGGAACAGTCAATACCAAATTTAATAAAATACGGAAGAAAAATTGCCCCTGCAAGCTGAGTATCTTATTCAACCATCTGGTGAAAAACGTTTATAAATACATCATGATTTCAGAACAAAGTTCAGTCTAATCAGTAATTAGCCGCGAATTAGCCATTGTTGCTTGCGCAGCGTTAAGCCCTAACTAACTAACTAACTGTCTAATCTTTAAACTTTTATTTCTTCGGATGAAAACCAAGGCATTGTCTGAAATTGAGACACAAGTATGCCCACCTACGTCTTGGAGAACGTTCTCTACATGCAGTGGTTGCTTGGGCACCCCTATCATGCAGACCTGACCTCCCTTCCGCAGCATGGAGAACATGGAGTTGACGACGGGTGCAGCTCCACTGCACTCACAGATCCTGTCTATCCCTACTCCATCTGTCAGCTTCAGGACAAACTGAAAATGAAGTGTGACCAATTTACGAGCCAGCATATCAAAAGACCAACATACCAAAAATCTCAACACTCTGAGGCCAACAAATCTGTGTGCTGAGCCTTTTCATACATGTGCTTTGAACAGTATAAACATACCAGTAAATACATCATTTTTATACAGTGTATGAAGTAAACAGCTAGTGAGACCATGCAAGCTTATTCCACTTGGTCTTTAGCTAGTGACCACAGTTGAACATGCACAACATAAATGAAAGGAACAGGTCAGACATTGCTCTGCCCTCCACAATGAACACTATTATATATGAACAGCTGGTGGGATAAGAAATCAGATTTTGACATAAGAAGGCATTGTAATCATTACATCACAATCGATACATTACTGGTTTATTCATCTACAGAGATCTATATATATGTATACAGTTTTCACAATGAGGTGCCCCCGATTACGGAAAATACACCACATGAGTTTGTTGATTTCGACCGTAAAACTGACATCGGCAAACAAAATGCTTCCCGCGGCATTTCTGACTGAGGTGCTTTACTTCGTTTTGTCCATAGGTTTTGACCGAGAAGTCAGCAGGTCCGTTTTGAAGCCTCCGCTTAGTAGAGTACTGGAAATAGGCTTACACTTGTAACAAACATGACCGATCGTGGATAAAACGCACCAAAAGATCAACAATATCACGTCAAGCGACTGACAAAGCTCCTCCATCCCCATTTCCGTACGAAGCTGAACAGGTCATGTCATGACGTAAATTATTCTTTTGTGGCTTTTTGCGTCATATCGTGACGTAAATCCTTTAGTCAGAACACACTGCTGGAACATTGCTAGGGGTAGTACATGTGCACTCTTTAGGTACAGCTATGATTCACGTGTGACTGTTATGGGTACAATGTTAAACCACACGTGGTGAATTATGGAGTTTTAAACCATGACTTGTAATAGTGGTAGAGTGGTATAAATATATATATACTAGTATACCTCCTTCACATCCTGAGTTTTGGAATTCAATGTGATATCTGCACCCATCTGTCTGGCAAGTTCCAGCTTCTTATCCTCGACATCAGTGGCAATGACCCTGTAAAATGATCACCACCACACATTTACAGCCAAGGCAGCACTTGAAAATCTTCAGAAATATTTCAGAAGAGAATCATGCACATTTTATTTCTACAGCAGCGTACAATTAGTTGCAAATATAAACGGGTGCGCACACAGATGATGCACTGAAAATGGAGAAGGTAGGCATGGCAAAATATGTTAGTTTTTTGCTGTTGATAGTAACCAGGGACATTCAAGAAGTAACTAATACGACTAATTCACTTGGAAGTTTTATGTTTTGGTGGTTTTGAAACAAGTTTTTATTGTACCTTTTAGCACCCAGTGCTTTGGCAACACTCTGAGCCAGAATACCAACAGGCCCGCAGCCAGTGACCAACACATCTTGACCTTTGACATCCAGCCGCTCAACACCATTGTGGGCAACTCCCAAGGGCTCAAGCAGCGCTATCTGTTCTGCATCTGCAAGAATAATTTCAAACACAGTAAGCCGAACTCAACTGCAAATATATTGGTCCCTATGGTTTCACAGTTTATCTATCTGTCCAAATTGGTAGGATACATGTACTTACTGGTATAAACTTACAAAGGGACAAGATTCAGTTTTGAAAGACATACGTTGATATAAAGTTCAGTAATACAGCATCACACACCAAGGCCACTTTTGATGACATAAAGGTACTGTGCAGGCACAGTGGTGTATTCGGAACACCCTCCATTCTGTGTTAGTCTTCCATTGCCAAACAGCCCTATGTTGCGGCAAATGGCACCATTCTCATATCTGAAAGATATTAAAATATCATCAGTTTTATTGAACATTAGTCATCTGTAGGTAAGCACAAGTCAGCAGTTTAAGTGGTCATCCACCAGGGATCACTAAGGAGATAAAACTGCCAAGTTTTATGCAAGTTTCACACCATGCAGCAGTATGAACCGGACTGGACACACCTGATTCCTACATTCACATTCCTACATGACCGGTGTAAGTGTGGCACCATTTTATTTCAGATGGCATCTATGTATGACTGATCACACATGTAAACTGGCCCAAAATGTCAGTGAAAGAACCTGGTCAGGTACCACGGCAACAACTGATTACTGTACAGCTATTACATGTACCGCAACAGTCCATAGCTTCAGTTAGGTCACAAACCCATTACAGGAACACAGCTAAGGGTCCATGGTGAGAGTAAATTTGTGTCAGCTGTTACACATTCGCTTGGGGAGTGTGTGCATTCTAGGTCTTTCTCCTGTTCAAATTGTACACTGATAAGAAGCAAGTCACAAAGCAGACTGTCTTATCTGCTTTTTTCACTTCTTTCTGCGTCACAGTCACCAAGAGTGTACCAAATATCACCTGTGTCCATCATGAACATGCATTTTTATGTGGCGCTGTATTAACATTTTCTGTGCAGATACAGGTACATGTACTGAAAATTTCAGTAAACATGTTCCATGGTGCAAGCGTACTGTTACAGTATATTATATATGCAAAATTATGGTTAAATAATTGACTGGATGTTATCTCACTAACTGGTGACTGTGGAAACTATCATTCCTGTAGACCCGGACCTGCACTTCGTGTACATGTACCAGTATGATACCAAACTTGAAAGACAGTACTGACAGACTCACTTGCACTGAAAACACTGCCCACAAAAGAAGTGGTTCTCCACTCCAACCTTGTCTCCAACAGCCACCGCTTTCACCCCAGGGCCGCATTTGATGACAGTACCAGCACACTCGTGGCCAGGAACAAACGGAATGCTGGCCACAATTACTCTGGCAATTGCATCCCATTTGTACAGTGCGATGTCCGAGCCGCAAATCCCCACGCAATCAACCCTCAACAAAGCCTCGCCTTCTTTCGGTTCTGGCACTGGTATCTCTTCGTAGGTATATGACGGTTCTTCTTTCCTCTTCACCAGTGCTTTCATTGTCTTCGGGATGGCTGCCATGATGACATGGTCATCAAACAAATGCATATAGCGTCTTTCCTGATCATAGGTTTCACTCTAAATGCGCACCGATTGCAACCACAGCAGAATGTCGTCTGGCGGCTTCAGGTGGCATGCCGTGTGCAGAAGTGGGCAACCTAGTTCAGTCCTAGGGGTTCATGGGATACAGTCGGGCCCGCTTACTAGTAAAAGGAGTTCGGTTATAAGGAACCTCTTTTATAAGGAGCAAAAAAAAAAAAAAAAAAAATTCCCCGATTTACATTGTTCTTTGTTATGACTTACGAAAACTCGTTTAGAAGGAGCTCGGTTATACGATACCTCGCTTATTAGGAGTGAAAAATTAGGCCCCAAATCGGCTCGGAGTCTGGTTATAAGGAGTGCCGATAGCACCGGGTAAAAACCGAAAGTAGGTCGAGTTATTTCATTAGTCCTATTTGGGGAGAGTTATCCGTCTATGCTTCCGCAGAAACTTCCGTTCATCGCTACATGCGCTCGATTTTGGATGCAGAAGCGAAAATGTCTGAACGCGAGAAAAAGAGAACGAAGGAACTAATAAAGGAACATTGGCCGGTTATTCATCATTTTAGTTCCAGAAATCCAAGGATTGCGCCTAGTTTGAAAGGGAGGTCAACAGAAGGTCTAGGTCTAAGTCTGGTGAACGAAAACAACAGCAACACACGCACGTCCACACACACACACACACACACACACACACAAAGGGCGACCGACCCCCCCCCCTCTCGCCGGCTCCTCTCTCTCTGACTCTCTCTCTCCGCTCTCAGTCCCCCCCCCCTCCTCCTCTCTCTCCCTCCCCCCCCCCCTCTCTCTCTCTCTCTCTATCGCGCGCGCGCGCGCACCTGCACACTTTGACACAGCCTGGCATGATTGACTTTCGGTTTGGGGCTGCTGTCCTGTTCTGTCAACAAGCAAGTAGTGGGGAACGCTGGGATGAGCCGCGCGCGCACACACAAACGCACAAACACAGAGAGAGAGAGACAATGACAATGACAATGACAATGATCCTTTATTTATCAACGGTAAAGCAATTGGCACAATTACCATTTTCAAACTTGCCGTTGCTACTCTAAATTACAAAAGAAAGAAAGAAGAAGAAAAAGAAAAAAATCAAGCAATTAAAAATGACAAGCCAAAAAAAATAAAATAAATAAAATCAAGGACAATCACGAAGCAAAACAACTAAATATAAGCCAAAAAGTGAAGAAAAAAAAATCGCAACTGTATAAGAGACTACATCTACGTTTAAACAAAGTAAACACACACACACACACACACACACACACACACACACACATCCTCTCTCTCTCTCTCTCTCACACACACACACACACACACAGAGCAGGTGTCATTACAAAACATGTATGTCAAGTCGAGCAAATCAATGGATGGTCTATACAAAGTGGTGTCGATACTAAGAGATGGGAAGCCGGGCCGTGCATTCTTAAACGTAAAGTGTGTTCTATACAGTCATGTGTTTGCGTGCACGGCTACAAGTGAGTTGATCTAGGGATCGGAGCAGGAGAGCAAATACCTGAAGAATTTTTCCTTAAACAGAGAGAGCGACGTTGCGTTTTTGACAGTTGGCGGGATATTATTCCAAATGGAAGAACCAGAGAATGCTAGGCTTGTTTTATATATATCAATTCTGGGGCGCGGTACTTTTAAATTCAGTCTAGAGGTTGCATAACGAGACTGACGGTGAGAAAACATGTCGCAGAGGTATGCTGGAAAAGCGTTGTTCCATACTTTAAACATGGCAACCCCCTTGTTAAATAATAGATGTTTGGACAGAGGGAGCATTTTGAGGTTTTTGAGTTTTTCGTCTGTAGTTAAGGATGGATCTGGTAGAATTTGTTTCGCCGCTCTTCTGTGTAAGGAGTTCAGTCTTTTTAAGTGCACCTCGCTGCTCCCATCCCACAGCGTAGATGCATAGTCAATATGACATTTGACATGCGCATTGAAAAATAATTTCCGAGCTTCAACATCAACATATTGTCTTAGCTTTGATAGTAAGAATACATTTCTAGCAATTATTTTACAAGTTTTATTAATGTGGGATTGCCACTTTATTTGGTTATCGAGTGTAACGCCAAGTAGACGATGTTCTGAAACCTGGGCTATAGGCTGGTCTTGAATACATAGGCTGAGCGTGAGTGGGTTGAGCTGGTGTCTCTGGCGCGTTGCTATAACCATGCACTCAGTTTTGGTGGGGTTAAGAACCATTGAGTTCGAATCACACCAGGCAGACACTTCACTTAGATTCTGCTGAAGACGTTCTGACAGTGTGACAGTTTCGATATTTTTATCCGCAGTGTGAATTGTTGCATCGTCTGCAAACAAGTCACAGGAAGTTTTATCACTACTAAGATGAAGCGGCAGGTCGTTTATATATAAACAAAAGAGGAGTGGTCCCAACACAGAGCCCTGGGGCACACCACGCGATACAGTACCACTGGAAGAATACGACCCGTTGACAATTACTTTCTGACGCCTGTCTTTAAGATATGACTGAAGGAACGTTGAGACGTCAGAGGCCGCGTGAAGTGTCTGTACTGAGCACGCGTTCGATCTAATGTCCGGTGTAGTTGTATTCATGCCCGGACTGGGAGAGTAGATTTTTAGTTTTGATAATTATGGTCAACAAGGTCAAACGCTTTCTTCAGATCAATGAAGACCGCACCTGTCAACTGTGAGTTGTTCATCGCGGAAAGCCACGTGTCCGTGATGCGCGTCAGGGCCGTGTGACAGGAGTGCCGTGGGCGGAAACCCGACTGGAGGGGGTGAAGGAGGTTTCGGTTTTCAATGTACGCCAGTAAATGTTTATGTATGTGGCGTTCTAGCGGTTTACTCAGTACAGATAGTAGAGATATAGGTCTGTAGCTGTTTACGTCAGTGAGATCTTTTGTTTTGGGAATAGGTATTACTTTTGCCATTTTTAGGTCTTGAGGGAAGATTTATTCAGGCGGATACATAAGTTATAGATGTATGTGAGTGAATCAATAACATAGGGAAGGGAGAGCTTCAGAACTTTGGGGCTAATCTCGTCTGGTCCTGCTGACTTTTTGTTCGGCATAGAACTAATAAGCCGACCGACTTCGTGCACCGCTATTGGTGGTATACGGAGACCTGGACCGTTTGCCGTTCGTTCATTGCAAAATTTAATAAGTTCGTCTGGACACGTGTATTGGATGTTATCGTGTTGAGATGGCGCAAGGGATTCAGCCACAGATAAAAAAAAATGGTCATTGAAACTATTTGGAGATAGATTAGAGGGGATGCCAGGGGACTTCTTACCAGCACCTCCGGTCACAACGGCCATGGCACGCCACACTGATGACACGTCACGGTCTTGTTGGATAAGCTTGTTAATAAGATCTTTTCTTGCCTGCCGAACCATGGACTTGACACGGTTTCGCTCTCTCTTGAAATCCAAGAAGCGTTTTTTGCGTCTTAAGTCATCCCGCACCTTCATGGCTTGAATAATTTCTTGGTTAAGCCATGGTGGAAATGTTGTATGTTTGACGCGTTTCCGTCGTAAGGGTGCGTGCTTGTTTAATATAGGGAGAAAGATTTCGTACCAGACTGAGAGTGCACGGTCAGGGTCGTTTTCATTATAAACTTTCTCAAATGGCGCTGTGTGTAAGTCTAAGAGAAACGCCGCTTCATTGAAATGTTTGAATGATCGATATGTAATATAAGTATGACCTCCCTTTTTAGCTTTGGGAAGTTTTGCTGACCATGTGCAGCTGATTGGGAAGTGGTCGCTGATACTAAGACTATCTACTCTTACATCAGAGTCAGCTTGTGGTTTGTTAGTATAAATATGATCTATGAGAGTGGAGGATGACTGTGTGATTCTTGTAGGAGAGAGGACAAGCTGGTTTAGTCCTAATAAAGTTATTGTTGAGTCCCATGCATGGTGCGGTTTCAGCATGTCTATGTTGAAGTCTCCCATGATGAGAATATCGGCATTCCGCAAACAAACCTTTTCACACATATCTAAAAAGTTATCGTACCACTCGAATGTGGATGCCGGGTTACGGTACATGAAACAGATCAAAGCAGGGGAAGTTGTAGGGTTTTTAAGTTCAATCCAAATACATTCAACCTCCTCAGTTTCCAGATCACTACGTCTGCGGGCAATGCCTCGAATGGAGGAATGTAAGTATACGGCTAACCCTACCTGTCCAGGTTTACATGGGTCCCGCCTGATGACGGAGAAATTTGGGACATTGATGTCATCATCAGATATATGGAATGAAGTCTAGTTTCGGAAATGCCAAAAATATGGAAAGGGTCTGGCTCGTTCAGAAAAACACAAACATCAGATAGTTTGTTGAAAAGGTGGTACACATTGAGATGCCCAATGCGTAATGTTTCCCGTTTGGGGCACATAATACTAGTTGCAAATATCAGTATTACAAAACTCAGTAGAGAAGGAATCTTCCACTGACACACAAAAAAAAAACCACAATCAGGTAAACAATACAAGGTATGCAAAGTTAAAAAAAACGATACAAGGAGTTCAAAAGTCAAAATACGAATGACTACACAATGGAGGTCCCAGACAGACGGAGAAAACCAAAATAATCCGTAGGAGAATGTTCACAGTTGTGTGCGGGCAACAAAGGGTAATTGCAGCACACACACACACACACACACACACACACACACGTATCCAGTATCCCGTTGATACTGTGTGGTCCACTGTGACAGCGCTGAGGTATTCCAGTAAGTGAAGTGGTGTCAAGCTCAGACAAAAGCCTAATTTGTCGCGGACACCGCAACTTAATGAATCAGATGTTAGTTACGTTAGAGAACGACACAATAGAGAACCGCAGGTAATCTCATTCAGTAGAACTTTCACACTACACACCAGTGCTGGAGTGAGGGAAGTACAGAGGCTACACGATACTTCACGTCAAGGACTCGATAATACACAACTGGTTATGATAGAGCGTAGCGCTAGTCACGTATCATCGACTGTCATAGCACAGTGTTATAACCGTCACAATTAGAAGTGTAACTTCACACACATCGCGGTAATCACCGTATGAAGCGATCAAAATAGTACAAAAGGCACGCAGTCTATGGTAGACACGGATTAATAGATCCGACGAGCGCAGGAACAGTAACATCCACTTGGAGAGTCGTCACGCGCAAAGGCAGTTACTCAAAACTGGTGACTGGTTAAATGAACTGTTTCAGGATCTGCGCCATCATGCACAGCGCTTGTCTTGGATCCTGGGAGGCAGATGTGTTGACACTCTGTCCCCACACCGGCTGATTGCTGGCAGGTGACAGGATACCGGCAGGTGTGGGAACCGTCTTGGAGACAGCAGGGTGCTGCGACATCAGAGATGGGAAGTGCTGCTCTGATTGCATGTCGGGAACACCAGAGGGTGCACCACTTTGCTTGCCGCCATAGTCCTGTGCATAGTCCCTGTAGGTGGCGAGGTTAGCGTCAATGGGACGGTTGAGCGGCTGGTGCATTGCATGATTAGTCCCTGGGACAGGGCTGGCATGACGAGTTGCAATGTTTCTATGCTGTTGTAAGGACGGGTGACTTTCATGATGCTGACTTGGGTGGTGATAGCCCTGTTGCTGAGGGTTGTGGCGGTAGTTGTCGCTGTGAGGTGGGCTGTTGCTGGGAGGGCGTGCATGAGGGTGCAGTCTTCTGTTCTGACCTCTCTCGGACACGTTGACCTCGCTCAATGGTGGCCTGAGTGCTCGTCGCCGCTGGCCTCCGAAGCGAATATTGAGGGCCAGCGATCTAGCGCCGTCAGCACTAGGGTGGAGTTTGTCGTGGTACAAACTCTGGCGTGGTGCACCGTTGTCTGTGAGAAAAACCGGGTCGTTATCAACATAGATGACTCGCTGCTTCTCACAGGCCGCTTTCAAGTTGCGATTGGAGGTGTAGGCGGCTTTAGACAGGTGGTGACGGCCTTTGGGTGGGATGATGGAAGAGGCTTGTAGGGTGGCTCTGGGAAAGGCTTTGGTGAGTAGGCCGAGAAGGTTGGTCCAGGCATATTCAGTGACAGGCCCATCTTTACAGCTGTTGATGCCTACATGTGTGGTGACGTGGGTTACCGTGGAGACGGGGGACCGTTTCCCCAGCCACTGTTCTAAGTGGCTGACCTGCAGGCCAGACGCCCACAGACTCTGAACCACAGTGCCAGACACTGACATTTTCTTCTCATCGACACGCCTGAGTACAGAGTCTCCAAGAAGCAGTGTGTTGGTATCGGCACGCAGGTCTTGTGCATTCAGTTTGTCATAAGGAGTAGTAGGGGCTGTGTTTTGGGGTCCTGGTGTCTTGGCCCTGTTTGTGTCTGCGTTGAGAGCAGCAAATGGGTTAGGAGTGGCGAAAGGTGACAAGTTTTTATCGCTGGACCCATGGTCAGGAGCATGCGGGTTTTCCACTTCCAGCGTCGCTGATAGATCACCTGTATTCTCTATGATGGGGGGCGGCGAGTCAGCTTCATGTGACACTGGAGAAGGTCGCTGGGTGGGTGAGGTAACGGAGGGACTGGTGTTTGTCGAGGGGCCTGATGACTTTGGCAGGGCAGTAGGTAGAGAGTCAAGTTTCCTTTTTATGTCACGGATTGTGGCTCCTTGACTCTCCTTACTGTCAGTCAGCTTGGTTATGCGCTCCTCTAGTGTGGCCTGTTTGTCTGACAGTGTGCTGTTTTCTTTAGAGAGTTGCTTGACGGCGTCGGTCAGGGAGTCGTTCACAGCTCTAACAGCATTCTTAGACCTGACTTCGCTGTCTCTAATCTCACTGTCAGTGTTTGTCTGGGTCTTGGTCAGTGTGGCGCATTGCTGTTTGACAGCAGAGAGTTCCGTCTTTACTGACTTGAGTTCCGACTGCAAGGCACTGATTGTAGCAGTAGCTGCCGCTAGCTCTTGTCTCATGGCCACCATGTCTGTCAAAACGGTTTGAAGTTTAAAGTCAGTGAGAACTGGGACGGCATTTAGATCAGCTGACACCTGCTCTTTCTGTTGAATATCGCCAGCAGCATCATGAGTGGCCTGAGTGTCGGGTGACGTGACCTGATTGGAGACCAGGCTAGTAGACGGACCGGCAACACAAGTCGCTTGAGAAGTCGCCGTGTCCTGATCAGGGGAGTTGGCGGTCACGGTCAAGTCGTTGTCGCTCTCGGGGAGTGGAGGTTGGCTGCACTGAGCACCGGGTGCTGCTGCTCGCTCAGCAGGGGAATCCCCTCCACTTTCATCGGAGCGGGTGTCCCTGGTGTTGTTACCAGCACAGCTTAAGGCCGTTCTACACGTGACAAGTGGCAAGTTGCCGCCTTTCGACTTTCCCCCCACAAGTTTGTCTGCTGCAACGCCGCTGCTTCTACACGCGGAAACCTCCGCACCACATATCGGCTGATTGACCTTTCGTGTGACCCTTTCAACCCTATATTTGGAAGGGGCCTCGCGCGATTTCGCCCGGCCATGGTCGCGAGTGAATCCGAGTCAGACTCAGCTGAACATGTGATGAAAGTTCGGAGGAGGAATTAACTTTTGCAGCAGCTGCAGTTATTTTGCTGCAGAACAGGAAGAAACAGTGGATCTGGGCGAGAAAGTGGATCTTGCAGCGAGATTCGCTTGGCGCATACGGAGGTCTTTGACGCCATTTTGTTTACTGAATTTGGCCGCGTGACCACTACGCGGCGTGCGATTGGCCGTCCTGGCGGGGCTCCCAGGGTGCCTCGCGCGCACTTGCGAGGCGCAAGCCGAGAAAATAGAAACCCGTTCTATCCGAAACTTGCAGCGGCAAGCCGTAGGCTGCAAGACTGTACATCTTGCTTGTACATTTGCCGTCGACTTGCAGGGGGCCGCAAACCCGCTTTTGCCTTGCAAACTTGCCACGTGTAGAACGGCCCTTACAGACAGGCAAGCGGATTCCAGCGAGGGGACACTATCGCCCGTTACGTCAGAAGGACCGTCGTCGGATGGGTGATCGGGGCTTTCGCCCGACCGGGACATGCCCTCTGGGTCGGGGCAGATGGGCGAGATGGGATTATTCCCGGGCGTGCGGTCAGGAGCACCGGAAAGGAGAGTTGCAGTTTGGCCAGGGGGGCGGGTCCGAGGGGGAGGGAGGGGCTACATGGGTGGCGGGAGGGGTAAGGTTTTCAGAGTCAGTATCATCCTCTTCGTACATCTGCTCTTCGTTTTCCGAATCTAGGACAGACTCGACCCCTAGCAGTTTGACCTGTTGTGTGATGGCCTCTTTGTTTGTTATGTCTGTTTCCCGGTCTGGCAGTGCTAGTAACTCGACGTCAGGACAGAAATCGCGGTTACTTTCAATCCGCGGGGGGCCACTGAAGTAGTTGTAGATGGTAACCATCAGTTCAGTCAACTTCTTACACTCATCCCGCCTCCAGTAAATACACTCTGTGCCTTGTGCTAGTATGGTTCCTGTCGTGTAGTATGTTGTGAGAGTCACAACTTTAACGCCATCGATCCAAACACGACAGGTGTTTTGAAAAAGGTCAGGGTGGGGGAGAGTAGAGGAGTAGTTGTTCAGGTTGTCATCTTCATTGTCTATGGTGAATTTCACGCGATTTGTATTCCAGTCTTCCCATTCAACAAGGAAACTTGGAGAGAGAGAGAGAGAGAGCTAGAGAGAGAGAGAGAGAGACTGAGATCGGTCGATCCCTTCTTGCTTAACCTTTACCGACGACCCCTAAGAACTTCCCCATCCGCCGAATGTGGGTGAGAAAGTCACCCATGGTTTTTAGAGAGGCAAGTTTCTGATTTGACGACTGTGGGTAACTTTATCGCCCATATATGACTGCAGCAAAATGCACTGTTTAACTGACAATTCATAGTCGTGAAACGATGACTGTGGGTGACTTTGTCACCCAAAGTTTTTCCGCATAAGAAAGGCAGTGATAGCTGAGGAGTTGGGCATTCCCTTTTCCACCCTCTGCAACATCTGGAGAGATCGACAGAAATACGTAAACAATGTTGCCAGAGGAACCGAGGATCTATCGCGGAAACGGCCACGCACTGCTAAACTGGAAACTGTGGATGAAAATCTGCTTAAATGGTTTCCAGATTCAAGGCTGCTGCTGCTGCTTCTTCTTCTTTTTGTTCTTGTTGTTGTTGTTGTTGTTCTTCTTCTTCTTCTATTGAAAAACAGACTGACCTTCAAGAAACTATTGTTGTTATTCTCACAAGAAAGTGAAAGTAAGCCAATGACACAGGCCCTGTTTTTTTCCTTCTATTTCATTCTGATGATAAGTGTATTGATCCTAGTGAGAAAAAAAATGTGTGCGGTTTTTATTTTTTGTTTTCTAATAAAGGAATGGAACTAAAATGATCAATAACCGGCCAATGTTCCTTTACTAGTTCCTTCCTAAGGTAATGCCATTTGGTCGCTGGTTGCTACAGCCATTTTTCAGTTTATTGTTGTTTATTGTTGTTATTCTCACAAGAAAGTGAAATTAAGCCAGTGACAGCAGGCCCTATTTTTTCCCCTTCTATTTCATTTTGATGATAAGCGTATTGATCCTAGTGAGAAAAAATGTGTGCGTTTTATGTTTTTTAATAAAGGAATGTAATTTGAAGGTGAATATAGCCACTCGAGTATTTTGTCCTCAGACTGAATGTTGTTTCATTGTATGTGTATCAGTGACAGCGACAATTATGTTTGTTATGTGTTGTACATGTATGAATGGAGGTGTGGGTGTGGCTGCATTGATATGTAAGGTTTTGAAGGGGCTGTTATCGTGTTGTTTTTCAGTATCACTGTCTCAAGTTCCCTTTGACTGAATGGAGACCAGGGTTTGTCTTGTAGTGTTTGTTGTCCTGTTGTGTCACTGTGCTATCAACAAAACTTTTTTTTTACCACCGCAACAAACTCATCGCTGGCGTTACATATACAGAGAGGAAGATTTTCTTCTTATTGAGCGTTCAGGGGCCCCGCGGTCGTTCCGCTAGACTCACATGAGTTTTACTTGTGTGGCATTATTTACCTGCCACAAGGGCAGTCGCAAGCTGTCTTCTAAGTACTGTTATATTGGTTTGAAAACCAAAAGAAGTTGAAGGGAGACAGAAATACAGAAGAAAAAAAAATGGCCGAAGAAACAAAACAGAGAGGAACAAATTACTGTTGTTCCATAGACATGAGCCTAAAGGGGCATTGATTTTCAATCCGCTGTGCGAGGGAGAGAGAGAGAGAGAGAGAGAGAGAGAATAAGAAGAAGAATTGCTCAGTGATACTGACAACGAAAAAAAATGCAGAAGCCCGCTTATAAGGTAGTTGGGCTTGGCCCGGGTTACTCCTTATATCCGAGAACTCCGTTATAAGGAACCTCGGTTATAAGGAGTAAAAAATTTGGTCCCCGAGCACTCCTTATAAGCGGGCCCTACTGTATTAGGCTACTTGACAAGGGTCAACCCCCCCCCCCCCCATCACTTTGGAGGCCACGGCCTCTCTCGAAGACGGTGTCTACGTACACTTAATCGCTCAGCAGCCGCCAGGACTGTGTTGCCCCTCGCAGTGGCCGGTACCCATCAAGGGACGGAGTACATGTAGTAACCGCATTCATGAGTCTTTGACTCTTGGTCCAGTAATTTTAATGATCATATACGGGACTCCCCTCTGCAAGTATCTGACTCCCCTTGCATTTATTCCCCCCCCCCTTCCCCATGACTTCTGTGTATTAGGACTGGGAAGATGAGAGCTGGGAAGTGAAACTGACTCGGAGGTGTTGGATTGTCTCAGTAGGTGGGACTGACCTCATCTCGCCGTTTCAGTTCTACATGTACATCAGTTATTGTAATTTTGTGTTGTGGGTGCTGCCCCCCCCCCCCGGCCTCCTCCCCAACACACATGATACACATGCCCCCGCGGTGCCCGCTAGGACACGGTGACGGCCTCTCCAACACCAGAAACACCACCTCACCTCCACCTGTCAGTGGCAGACTCGGATATACATGTAACACGACAGGGTCAGTGGAGTGAGCTACTGAAACGGCTCCTGTGAGTTCAGTACTGATGGCTGACCTGGGCTTGACAAATTATGAAATTTCATTCAGGGTGGCTCATAGTCTGGCCCGGCAGCCAGGGCCGAATCAAGTTCAGACAAACCGTCTGAATCAGTCGCGCCGTTGTGATCCGGCCGCCGCCGGCGCTCCCAGCCTTCAGTATTTGTCGGTCTGATGACTGAGAATCCGCATCATATCATGGCATTCAGTAGCCGGGACTGATGCACTGACAGTAGCACACAGCCCGGCCGGATCAGTGCTGTGGAACCCCGTGCGGTTTGGGTAGTGGGGCAGTGGGAGGGGGGTGTCGGGAGGGGCTGAAACTGAGGGGCCACGGTCACGTTCCTCTACCGTGGCCACTGACCTCCTCAACTGACTTAGCTTTTCAGCCACTGACCTCTTTTCAGTTTTCTCTCTCTCTCTCTCACCCCCCACCCCAGCCCCCACCCGGCTGCCTGTGGTGTTTCAGTAGCAGTATCTGGCCTATGCTACTGAGCCTTGGAGCGAACAAACTTGGTTTCAACGACCCGGAGAGCATCGAGTCAGTGGGAAGTCACACCAGTATGCAACATCATTGACTGAGAAGGATAACAACAACAACAACAACAAAATGTGTCTTTCACGAGCCCCCCCCCCCCCCTACAAACACCCACTCAGTGACAGTTTCTGCTTCTCCGCCACGGCGTACTGCCCCTGAGCCGGCGGCAGTATATTTACATGTGTACAGCTACCACATTTATCACTATATATTTAAACGCTGCTTGATTTTTTTTTAAAAGTTGTTTCTATATAGGGTGGTTAGCACATAGGGCCGATTATCTATTAAAAGACTCCTCGTCCTGTTACCTGTTGATACGTAACCAGGGGCGCCGGAACCGGGGGGGCGGGGGGGGGGGGAGCTGCCCCCCCCCCTGTACCCAAGCAGGGGGGGGGGGGGAGAGTATCTTTTTGCCCCCCTCCCCCCTGGAAAATCAGGTGACTATGGCAAGGGGGGGGGGCAAAGCCATGGTCTTGCCCCCCTCCCTTCCCCTACCCCCCCACCCCTCTTCCTGCTCTCTCCCTCATCCCACCCAACAGAGAACTCAGTTTAGCCGTTGCATGAAATATCAAAACGTCCGTGCAGCATCTGAACGCCGCCGCCCCCCCCCCCCCCCGCTTTTCACTTTCTCCGGGCAACGTCCTTCCTTTCACTGGCTCTGGCGTCCCCCGCCCCTCTGAGATTCTGCCCCCCCTCCCCCCCAACATCTTCCGGCGCCCCTGGTAACTGATCCACCGAGGATTCCATTCACCGTCGCAGGGCCGCTGCGGGCCGGGGTGGCCGAACTTGACGGCACAGCGGTGGACTTCTAATGCTCGGGTCCGAGTTCGTATTCCGGCTGGAGCCAAATATTTATGCTGGCTTTTTCATCGTTGCCCCGTCTTTGATATCACCCGTACGTGGTGGAAAAGGACGTTACACCCCCAACCCCAACCCCCCCCCCCCCCCGGCCATTCAGGCAGAAACCTATAATACCCCTAAGCCACCGAGGAACTGAATAAGTATCAATATTCCCTAGTTTCGTAACAGAATCTGTTTACCATTCGTTTCAACGCAGTGTCATTTATACTGATTTATTCTGTTCTAATTTATTTCACTAGGGTACGTAAATCAATATAACCGGAGTAAGAGTTATTGGCTATCCAGAGAGAGTAGCTCTGTATTTCATACTTCCGGTGTTTTTGTTCCAGTGTGAAGACGCAACCCTGGTCGATTTTTGGCCCAAATCGTCGTTTCCATTGCTCTTCAGGTACATTTCCTGCTGTTGACTACACACTTTTCGAATCTTTCGTTCACATGTTTGTCTTATTAAGTTCTAGTCAGGGTTTATACCCGAGCAAACCCGGTAGGCCTAAATGAGTTCCAGAGCTGGCTCCGCAGTCCCAGATCACGATGCTTGAAATCAGTATTTGTGAAACGCTGTTTCACCACCCAAAGTTTACGACTGACACAGGTCTAGATATGTTTGTATTTTGTGAAGATTTCTTCTGCAACTTTACCGTCACTAAATAGTTTGTAAACAAGTGAAGATATGCAACAGTTTGTTGATGGTGTGCTAATCTGACAACCAAGCAGTGTAACGCGTTTTAACGGCTGTTCTGAATAAAAATGACGTAACAGGTATTCAGTGTCTCGTTTTCTTTTTCGATTTTGTAACAGTTATTTCACTTGAACACACCATGGATGACGACAGTACAACACAGAGTCAGAGCAGTCGCAGCTCAACACCAAATGCCAGCAATCCGGGAACACCCCGCTCAGAACTGAGCCAGGAAGTTCGTGCCACACCGCCTCTTGTCCAACCTACATCATCTTCAGTACAACGCACTATACCAGGCCAGCCACAGGTGACGCCATCAACATCAGCAGGTGGTGCTGCACCTTCGCCACAGCAAGCGAGTCTCCACCAGATGTCGCATCAGCCCCAGAGCAAATATAGCTCACTGCTGGCGGTCATCGAAGACAT
Source organism: Batillaria attramentaria (assembly GCA_018292915.2). Classification (NCBI taxonomy): domain Eukaryota; kingdom Metazoa; phylum Mollusca; class Gastropoda; family Batillariidae; genus Batillaria; species Batillaria attramentaria. Next base: position 418,393 of record JACVVK020000109.1, on the reverse strand, counting down.
GGGCCGTGATATACGACCAACTTATGCTGGAAACAGAACATCCTCAGAAAGACTCAAGCGTAGTATTGTGCATGCAAGGATTCTGGTCAGAGAATGTTTGATGGAATGTGAACGGAGTGCAAGGATATGATCTGCCAATCTTTGTACTGTGAGTGTGACGAGCGGTAGCAGTCACATTGATGATAATCTGGTGTAACTTCTTTCTTTTTTTTTTTTTCTTTTTTTTTTGGGGGGGGGGGGGTGTTCAATGAAATGAATATATAGTTCCAATTCATTATATCATGGACTATTGTCACCCATCATTAATCATGTTGCTGATGAAGTGCTGCGGGATTCTTTTTTATTATTATTTATCATGCAATCATGTACCATTTTTGATTTATCAGGACTTCATCTGTATTTCTGATTGTCTGTTCAGACTTTGGTCTTTTGAGGACTAATCATGAAGTGATGAACACTGCATTTTCTTCTTCTCTCATTTTCACTTTCTTTTTCTTTTCTTTTTCCAACAGGTAATCTGTCCTTAGTATTAGTAATAATATTTGTGATGGTAAAACTGCATGTCTGGCAAGAGCAGAAACTGGGGTTGGGGAGGAGGTGTACTTCATATTCAGAGGGAAAAACATGGGAACAGCATTCAGGAGTTGGTGTTTGTATCAGGCAGAAATCTGGTAGACTGTATAGTGTGTACGTGGCTGTATGTACGCTATTGTCTTGATATTTCCCCATAAAAATAAAATAACTGTATGTAATTTTAATGTTTGTTGTGCCTCTTTGTCAGTGTGTGTGTGTGTTTATGTGAAGAACCAAACATTTGAACTCGAATGTCAACTTATATGTGAAGTGTCATTCAAAATGCACTCTGGTATGCACACACTAGATTTTCAGTGCCAAGCACATGAATAACCATGTATGATGATATCAGCAAAATTACGAAAGTAATTAGCAACTACACATTCTGAAGCATGCACATGTATGCATGTTGATGTACACAACTATCTTACACACATATGAACGCAGCATCATGTACAATGTATAGCAAATGGCCACATACCAAGACAGTTGGACCATGGTTAGTCAAACCCAGATGACATTTTCCATAAAATGATGTTGACAGAGAATTTTTGGATAGGTGTGTATCACTATCAGACCCTGAATTGTACCATTGATCATACAGATCTGTGCCTTTTACATTAAGCTGGCTAACCAGTGACTGCATTCTGTGAAATTTATTACTGATTAATCTCATAGATCTACAAGGGATTGAAAGAGCTTTTAAATGCTGGTTTTATCGTTTTCTTTTTATTAGCCTGACAAGTGTCATGACATCCGCACAAGCATCCAGTTTAAAAACGCTGCAAGAGATAGACACCACACTGTTTGCAGACTCAGTGGAATGGTGCCATTTTGAAGGCATGCGTGATGTACTGCTGTGCGGAACCTACCAGCTGCTAGAATCTACTGTAGATCAGGAGACTCAAGGACAGGTATGTCTTCAAATTACTAAGGTCATCCAGGTCTTACTCAAGGCCAGTATGTACATAACTGGTAGGGACCTGAAAAATGCATTGTTGTACCGAATCATCTGTTTATCACATGGCTTAGAAGCTGATGTGATGGAAACTCAAAATCTGTTAGAGTGAAGACAGAAAAGCATACAATACCACTGTGGAATGGAACCTGCTGCAAGTCAAAATTATTTCCCTAACAGTTTGTCTCTCTTTTCTGTTCAGCCTCAGGTACGAGTAGGCCAGCTTCAAGTGTACCACCTTCAACATCCACCGCCAAACCACAGTGATGGAGACGGACCCAGTGCATCATTAACCCTGTCCCACTGTGTGGACACACCAGGAATCCTAGACATCAAGTGGGCCAGACAACGCCTTGATACTGCTGTGGTGTGTGGACTGGTAAACGCACAGGGAGAGTTTTGTCTCTGGAAGATTCCTGCCACCACCTGTTGTAGTGGGTCAGAGGAAGAGTGCAGCATAAAAGATGCTGAAGATGCAAAACCGGTTTGTTTGGAAACATTGAAGATTGGAGATTGTCTTGGGCTGTCACTCGACTGGGCTGCACCTAATGAAGGGTATAACCTGGAGTCCACATTCCTGTATCTCAGAACTGTCTGTATTGTTAGGACACTTTTAACTGTAATCTTGATTGTTTTACAGCTGATGCATCTGGATTTTCTTTGGATATTTTTTATTTAATGTGAAGGAAAATCTTGAATCATTCTTCTTGTTATTTGAAACATACAGCTGCACAGTTTGTCAGAACATGCGACTATTGAGAGCGCTAAGCAAGCCATTGGCTCAGAACTCACAAAAAAGAATAAATTTGTCATGCCTTTTAATCTCCTGTTGTGATTTCCAGGTCTTTCACAAGAGCAGTCACCTCTGACTCCAGGGGAGATCTGTCTGTGATTGAGGTAGCATCAGAAGCAAGAGTGACATCCCAGTGGCATGCTCATGATTATGAAGCCTGGATCTGTGCATTTGATCAGTGGAACACAGAAGTCATTTATTCAGGTACAGGTATTTTGTTATATTTGCATGTCTAAATTGATATAATTTAGCACATGGTATGCTTTAGAAATTGAAGATACACATAATTTTAGCGTATCATGTGGTATGTATCTTATAATCAGAAGGGATTACCCTAGCTTCTCTAACTTACGGTGATACGCATTCGACCCAAAGTTTTTGTGGGCAGACATGTGTACCGATACCATTCAGCAAACTGAGATTTGTGTTGTATACCTGCATATATAATTTGATTTATGCAGGTAGTGATGACTGCAAGCTGAAAGTCTGGGATTTGCGTGTTGGAACAACGCCTGTTATGACCAACTCCAGGTGAGGTATTTCTTACACCAGTACATGTAATATCTCCAGTGCTTACAATTCTTTCTGCCTGAGTTACGGTACATTCAAATTCCCTGGCTGTCGGTCTTACCAGCATGTTTCTTAAATATTTGGGTAGATGGGCATTTGTGCTGCTTGTGATTGTAGTTGGTTTACTGTTTCTTGCACATTAGTCATTATTGAGCTAGCATTATCTATTTCCAGTGCAAACTAATTATTGATAACAGTGACAGTGAAAATGCAAAGTTTTCGTTGCAGTGTGAGCATGAGTGAAATGGAGTAGTTTTTGATCATCGATGCAGCAGGTATTTCCTATTTAATGTTTATTTTACATATTCACAGATTTACCATGGGAGTATGCAGCATTCAGAGCAACCCTCTCAAAGAGTCATTGCTTGCTGTTGGAAGGTGAGTCAAGTGTTAAAGTCTTCTAAAATTAATTTCTAACAAATTCACTTATGTGGTCTTCATGCTAGACAGCATTTTATTGTCAGGTGTACACCTTGAGATGTAAACAACAATACTTTCAAGGTTCTAGCACTTTAGAATTCCACCAGTTCGTCAAATTCGTGAGGGTGTGTGCTAGCACCTTCTGTCATTGCCAGTGTCAAGAGAATTTCTTTTCCTTCTTTTTTGTACACTTACTATATGATTATGAGGCTACAATGAGGAAAAAATATATAGTTCTGGGCCCGCATGCAAAAGTCGAGGTTAGGGATTTTAGCCCAGGGTTAGAGTCAAACCTCACTGAACTCAAAAGAAACTCAAAACCTCGAACTCAAAATCAAACCTTGAACTTTAGCCCTAGGGTTAAATTTTCTGGGTTTTTTTTTTTGTTTTTGTTTCACCAGGAAGCGGGTCCATTCCACCATGGTGCCTGAGCCGTTAGAGAAGGAATTCTTCCCTACATTTCTCCGCTTCCTTTATTTAAAATTTAATTTTGTTTTGGGTTTCTTCTGTCCTAGTCTGGGTTAGGCCTGTAGCCGTGGGTTAAATTAACCTTGAGTTTTACATGTGGGCCCTGAACATTTTATGCCTCCTGAACTGTGAACATTGAGAGCACCGCTACTCATCAGTCTTGCATGGATTTTCTGTGTTTTGTGTTCACCAGCTACGATGAAAATCTGCGAGTGTATGATTGCCGCAACATGCGTCAGCCTCTGTCAGAGACGCCTCTTGGTGGAGGTTTGTGGCGAGTCAAGTGGGATCCTTATGCTGGGGACAAGATCCTCACAGCAAGCATGCACAATGGATTTCACATCACTGACTGTTCACAGCCAGGTTAGTCTGCCGGAAATTTTGATGTTATGTTCAGGACAGGGGTGTGTGTGTGTGTGTGTGTGTGTGTGTGTGTGTGTGTGTTCAGCTGAGTTGTGTCACTGTTTTCCAAGTGCCTCTACTGGAATCTTAGTTGGTTTTTTTTTTTTTTTTTTGGATTTGGCATTAAATTTCAAACACACCATGGTCTATTCATTCTTTTAAAAGTTGACTACTTGAAAATGTTCTTTAATTTTTTCTCTCTCTCTCAACAGATTGTGAAGCCTTGCCTGTACTGGCTCACTACAACAACCACAAATCCCTGGCATATGGTGTTGACTGGTGCAGGCGTACCCCAGATGACAACAGTACAGACCCATTGCCTTTTCTGCTAGCTTCATGTTCATTCTATGATCACTCTTTGCAGTTGTGGCAATGGACACAGTCAAACTGATGAGGTTGTTGGTTTCAATGTGTTCTTGAAATGTGTTCTTGGTATTGATTGTTTTCTTTTGTTTGTCCCGTGATATGGAGAATGAAATACATGAAAAGAATCAATGATTGCAGGCTTTTTTTTAATGTTTGTTTCATTGTTTATTTGGTGTTTGTTCATGTTGGTTGTTGGGTTTTTTTGTGTGTCAGCATCAGTGAGTCATGAAGTTAATTATTTTATTGCCACTTTTTAAGTTAATTTTAATAATAATAAGTATTGTATAGGCGCTTTATCCAATTTCATGAATCGGCTCAAAGCGCTGCAAACTGAACCCAACACGCACGCTCACGTGAATCACACGCATTCTCTCACACACTGGACATGAACACATTACAGTCACGTGGTGCGAAGGGTCAGCTCAGCTATTTAAATTTCGGAATTTAGAATTGCATTTATTTTTCAAATTTGGTAATTTCCTAATTTTGTAAAATGCTTTCTTTACTCATTGAACTTTGTCACTTTACCTGCCTTAAAGTTAAACACAATGCATGTAGCCGGTTACTGACAGAGTGGATATCAATCATATTGTGGGAGCTACAAAGTATGAAGCAACTGTTTGGTAAGATGGGAGAGGAAAAAGGTCTGTGGCGGTGCACTGTAGACCAGCGTGAGATCATCCAATCAGCTCATAAAGCGTTCACACGTCATCAGTGCCCGATTGGGCTTTTAGTGCCGCACAAGCCCCCATCATAAATCCTCATTATCTTTAGCCAACAGTTTCCTCCTAACAACCTTCCTCGTTACTACCTCTGACGGTTAAAATCAGCGATGAGCCTAACACCCTCGGTCGCAGAGTTGAGAGGGACGGGCCAGGTAACTCATTTGCAGGTGCAATCTATCAAAGGAGGGTTGTCACAGGCAGGTTTTGTGCTGTACTCGGACGATCAGGCGCAAACATTGTTATCACACACCCGGGGCTATGTTTAGAATCGGGACCCTTGGGCCACGGCTAAGTAAATTATTAGCTAGCGAATACGTAGTCAGGTGGCTTAACCGTAGGAAGTGTTGGATTATCTGTGTGGACTTAAAGTAATCTAGCACTACTCCACAAATACATGCGACGCGCGTACCAGCCACAGAAATATCTGGCTATGTGGATTTTTAGTAATCTAGAATCACTCCAGATATACACGATGCGTGCGTATCAGTTACATAATTATCTCACCTCTTTGCTGGAGAATTTAAATGTCCCTATGCCGCAGTTACGACGACCCGTTAGTTTTTACGACTGAAGCTGCAACGCCCTTAGTGATACAGGACCAATGCGAATATGTTGGCTTGTGTGCGTAAAGTCGCAGAAATCTCCCGCCCACGCTGTTTGATCATACTTGTCAGTGTATCAATGTCAGTTTGTGGTAAACGGTGCAGCCGATGCTTGGCGGGTCATTTGGATCGGAACAAGACTTGATGCCATCTTTGGCTGCATCTTTTTCTGCCCTCAGCAGTGCAGTTGTTCAAGACCCATTCCAGTATTGAATGAGTGCAGGCGCCGCTAGATTCTCTGCAGTTCCACTTGAGTATTTCAACTAGAAGAGACCGACGACCAGAAATACATGAATATTTCATTAGATTTTATGGAAAGAGAGTCCGACTCGAACTGCCAGATGTTTGTTTGTTCAAAATACACACGCTCACGCGGTCGTGACTGAGCATACAAATAAATAAATAAACAAATAAATAAATAAAAATTGACGTATGTAGCGCCCTTTTTCCTTGTTATGTACTTGTCAATTTGAAAAGAAAACGATTACAAGTCAGCCTGCCCTGGCGTACGCTACAAAGGAAGGTGTATTCAAATTTGAATTAAATGCACCAACAACTTCAATGACCTCGCTGGCGAGATTATAGATCTTGACGGCGACGCATTTTCTGACAAACCTTACCCTCGACTCTGACGTCCATTCACATTCAAAATCGCCAGTCGATTTCTTGGCCGGCCCAAAGAGCTTGGGTGACAAGGTTAATGCCGGCTGTACAACAATCACCACCGACATACCAGGGGCACCAGCCGCAGAAACTCAACTACGAAAAGCTCAATGGCGTTTTGCAATTTTTGCATCAGTCCACTATGAAATCTCAAGGCAGGACTCCATTGACAGAAACGATAAGACTGTCAAGAAATCTGGACAGAAGACGGTTTGATGGGGCATGAAGTTCCAAGCAGAGTTCACTGGCTCGCTTGTCTTGCGAGGAATGCAAACCTTGCTCGCAGCTATGGATATGGCTAAGCCATTCCCTTTGACTTGTCAACATTCCTTCGCTTTATAAAACTTTAATAACCAGATTTCTGGAAAATGTTTGTGTCCCTAGCTTCCGTACCAGCAGCCCGGGCAAATAACAGCAAAAGCTCCGCTATTCAAATAACTAACCAAACATAACTATGTTCTGTAATTATTATCGGAAGGAAAATTCTGATTTCTGAGTGAATGAAACCTTGGGGTTTGTTGATCGCTTTCGGATGACACTCAAACACACCACACCAGGAATGCTTCGATATTGCAGATGGAGAGAAATCTTCAAAGAACGATTCATTTTGCGATTCAGAATGCGAGTTTCATTGAGTAAGACGCTTTTCAGTGGCACGTTGTAAAGTTTCAGAATGTTTCTGGGTTTCTTTTTAGCCTTCAGCCACTACCTGGAGTCCATGTCCAAGGAATTCGCCAGATGGAAACACTTACTGAGAAGACCCCAAAGCAGCACAATGTAGTACGTGATCTACTTTCGCAGCATTTATCAGTATTCAGTATAAACGGGCGCAAACTCAATCGCAAGCATTGAACACATAAAATGTATAAGGGAAGCAATATACACACAACAACTTTTTTTTTATTACTTTAAACGTTACTTGAAAATCTGTAATCTTAGTGGCATTTTGTGAAGGGAAAAACACACAAAACCAGCGATTTTGTTTTGGTGTTTGGACAATGAGAAAATATTTTGATCCCATGGAGAACGTGATTTGTTTTGGTGTTGTGGACAAAAGAGGAAGATTTAATGAAGGCTTTAACCACAGTCAGTTGAATCACGATGTAACTGATCCTTAAATATAAAAAGTGCAACGTTTTAACACTGGTCTTACTGATTTAATTTATCTTATGCTGAAAACGCCCTAGAGGTAGTCTGGAATCTGCCGTTCTCGGCACCTTCAGCGTTAATATTTTCAGATTGCTTGGCACATTTCAGGAGGGGGGGGGGGGTATTCATACAAAGTTCTTTGCTTTTTCTTTCCTTCTGAAAGATTAAAACTGATCACAAGTTGTCCAATTCTCTGGTGCAAAATCACGTGCATTATAGAAGTAGTCTAGGTAAGCAGCCCATTGCTAAACTATGGATGGAACGGGCTTAACAAAGGTAAATCTCCCTGTCCTTCCACACTCAGCTTATCACTTTATGAGGAAGAAGGTAAACTGAAAGAAGACACGGGGTGGGGGCGGAGACACACAACACCTCTCTGCTTATTTAGGAGCTAGAGGTGTGTCCTATGATAAACCAATGGCATGTTTTCATTGGCGCTTACAACTACGCAAGAAGGCCGGGATTCTAATACGCAGAGCGAGATTCGATTTCACTGGGCAGGACGGTAGGTATTTAAAAGTGCAAGACACCCGAGAGATCACTCTCTCTGACCAGCTTATCTGAGGCGAACAGTTCAGCAGGCCTCCATGCCCAAGCTCGCAGGCTGTGGCATAACATCGTACACGTTCTCTTCAGTTGATTTACGCTGACGTCTACCCACGTTTACGGCAATGAAGTGGATAGTTCTGGAATTGTTCGTCGCATTCACCGTCGTTTGCTGCTGTTTTTCAGGTAATTGTTTGGTAGGAGGAAAAAACATGACGCTTTTACAGTTCAGACATTTTCATTTTTGAAAGCTACATTCATAATGTAAGGAGAAGATTGCAATGAAACAGGGGGAAAAAAAAACCCAAAAAAACCCACAAGGAATTGCATTCAAACAGAAAAAAAGGAACTGCATCGAAACGGAAAAAGGAATTGCAGTGAAAAAGGAATGAGTTCATTTAAAATAAGAAAAGCTACGTGTCATGATTATTTCAATTGGAAAGCAAAGGAAAAACAAAAACGCTTGAAACTTTATTGGCCTTTTTTTTTAAAAACCAGCATTCTACTTCTTTCTATTTATTGTTGTTGTTGTTGTCCTATTTGTTATTGCTATCATTTATACCGAACGTTGAAGAAACAAACAATTTTTCATAGACCATTTTTAAGCAGAACCCCAGTTTTATCAGGCGGGAAAGTTTCAAACCGTTTGTACATTTCAAGAACCGAATTAAAACAGACGAGACTATGAGTATAATCGTGTTTTCTCCGGTGTGCTTGACACATCGTACACTGACGAAAATCTGGTTTCCTCTTCAGCCAGCCTTCCTGTACCAGAAGAAGCGGATGAAGATGATCCTCGTCAGCGCTTACCTCGACCCCAACGCGTCAACATCTTGGGGGGCAGAGGGCGCAGTCAACATAGCAACAGTCGTCCCAACCACAGCAACAACGGCTTGCACAGAGGAACGGGAAATGGAAACGGGAATGGGAATCGCCAGAATGCACCGGGAAGACAGTTAGTAAGTCCACAGCGACGTCTTGTTCCTGTGAGACAACAACCTGCCTCGTCACATCAGCAATTACAGGTGAGAGCGCATCAGCGCGTACTTCAGCCTTTGGATGAGAGGTTTCTCTGAGAGATTGACTAGGAGTCCATTGTGCGAGTCTTGTGATTTCTGTCCTGGAGTACCTTACCGTGTAAAAGTGTTCAACAACACTGTGTCGGCACTGCCAGGGGTGACACCGTGGGGACTCCCGTGAGTCAGAGCTGATAGATGGGCTAGTCCAAGCGCTAAGAGGTCGTCTTCACTAGAATTGATGATACGCTGTGAAGAATATAGCTTCCTACTTGATGCCAGTCTTACCGTATTGTAACTTCAAATTCAAAGAGACGAAAAACAACGTTTTTTTTAATGTCCCAAACAATGTATTTCGAGAGAACTCTAGCTAAGTTTGCACCAAACGTACGTTAGTTACCTTTGAAGTTTTGAGTTTTCTCTAAGCCCTCTCTACGTCCTCTGTTTGTTCTCAGCTGGGGCATAATATTTGTACTGGCCTTTTTCTCATTTCGCAGTCTTTGATATCACCCTTACGTGGTGGAAAAGGACGTTAACCTACCAAACACCCACCCCTGCTTGTTTTTTGCAGCAGACTGAGTCATCCAACCAGCTGGCAAGAGAGGCAACCACGGTAGTTGCGCCTCCGGAGTCTCTTGACACAGTGACGTCGTGGGAGGAATGGCTGGGCGTGTGGGAGAGAAACCAGGAAGACTGCGGCCTTCCCAGCACTGAACCTTTCCTCAAGGACTTGCGGGTGGCTGGAGGAACCACTGCCATGAGCGGCAACTGGCCCTGGATGGTAAGCTGGACGAACAGACCTCTCTTTTGTATAGAAATGTTGTCGTCTCAGTGATCCCTAAAATGACCGAAATGGTGCTCCTGACTATACATGGTAGTTGGTGGGTTGTTTTGGGGCTTCGCATTAATTTGTTGTTGTTGTAGTTCTCCACGTACAAGACCAGAGACATGTATGTCTCTGCAAAGACGGGGAACACGGAGGAAAGGCCAGCTAAGAATCATAGTCAAACTCATGGCCCGGACAATGTTAGCCCAAAGTTCCATCAACTGAGTCCATTCGTCAGGCATCAGTTTGATGTTTATCATTAGTCATTGCCCGTCCGGTTACCGGCTACCTTTTAATTGCCCGAAAGGGACAAATAAAGTATTTTTGAATTGAATTTGAATTGAATTTAATTGAATTGAATCAGTTAGTTATGAACATAGTCAGGGCTACCCATACGTGTTCGTGGTCCTCGACCTACAGGACGAGAGGGTCACCCGGACTATTTATAAACATATTCAGAACAACGTATGTTCATAATAATTTACATCTAGTATTGTGTAGCCAAGTGCTTAGTTGCTTGATTTGTTTCAGGTGAGCTTGAGCAACAAAATGTTCCACCAGCACTGGTGTGGCGGCATCCTTATCTCAGATCAGTGGGTCCTGACGGCTGCACATTGTCTGTTTTCTGTGTGAGTGAGTTACATGATAGACTTTTGACTGGGAAATGTGTAGCTTTAAATTAGTTCAAAGAAATTAATTCATATTGTTCACCTACGCGATCAATACTTCATCTCTCTGGAAAGAGAAAAGCAACGACAATAACGAATGTGGTAACGTCACACTTTAAACTGTAATCAGTGAACGTTGACGTTGAGTTTGTCTTTTTGAATTGCATAATGAGAATTATTATTAATGACATTTACGATCGAAAATTTGTGCATGTGCAGCCCGCCACCACTGTGGGGTGAGGCCTCATGGACGGTGCGCCTTGGGAAACAGATTATCGGAGAACTCGAGGAAACGGAACAGGTACATAATTTTCACAGCAAGGAAACTCGCCCATCAGGGGGCCATGGAATGCAAGTGTGTGCCGTACTCTTTTTCTAATTTCACATTCACTAGCACTGAGGTCCCGGGATGCCCTAGAGGAGTGAAGAGATACATTGTATATTATTTTGTCACGTCCTCTTGGCTGTATTGTTATGCGACCCTTTTTTTTTTTTTAGCCTGGTAATAGTTCGTTTCCTTCCCTCTTTCTCTACTCTTGTAACCCCTGGATTAGAAGAGTCCCGGGCGAGCTGTTGCCATAATGATTCTGGGACTGCTGCTCAACTTGTTTGTACATGATCCCTCCACCTTTGGCAGGATTTCAACGTAAGTCGACTCATGGTGCACCCAGGCTTCGACTCCAGAATGGTACTGTCCCGGGAGGCGGTCAGCCCTCCATCTGACCATGACCTTGCTCTTGTGAAGCTTGATGGACGTGCTGAGCGGACGCCCTGGGTGAGGCCCGCCTGCCTACCTGAGGACGGATCCGGCCCAGCGGCTAGGGAGAGATGTGTGGTGACGGGATGGGGTTTTACCAGCAGTTAGTACCCTTGTTGCTTTTTCTTTATATTTCTCTCCTTGATGTTGCACTTGTCTGATTTGTCGTAACCAAGAGTATGACAGATTTTATTCGTCTAAATTAATTTGTTTGTGAATGAACTATTACTTGCACGAATCATTAGAGGAATTTATTTGGCAAATGGTAAAATTACCTTCTGGTTTGCACGCCATAAACCTTTGAAGGGGGGAGGGGGGGGGGGTCTGTGTGTGTATACACACAAAAAGGGCAGATTGTAGCCCCTGCTCCCCCCAAGAAAACAGCAGTTCTGTCCTATCGTGTGTTTGTTTGACCCCCGAGTAAGTCTCTTTAGCCAAAAATTTGGGAAATTAAGTATGTAATAATATGTGACATTATATTATCATTAAATTAAGTGTCCTCTTTGTTATGCTCTGAACGTGTTTTTGGTATTCTGAGACTTCTACCGCTAAGACCCTTCTCAAGTTAGTATCCCTTCAATAATATCAATGACTGATTTCATTTTTCTCGTTTCAGATGATCCTCCTCCGTCACAAACCCTGCAGCAGGGCGTTGTTCCTGTCATGGCACTCAGGGATTGCAAGAACCTGGAGGGTTATGAGGAGCTCCTCACACAAAACATGATCTGTGCAGGATACGAGGATGGCGGTGTAGATGCTTGTCGGGTAAGCCATTCTTGAAAGCTGTTGAAGTAACCAGTCTTTAAACTTTTACATTGGCTATTGTTGAATCAAAGTTCACGAAACTGCATCAATTCATGGACACAATTTGAAACAAGGTAATTTATTACAGTAATATTAATTTGCGATATTCTACAATTAGCATGTGTGTGAAGTTTGTTCCCTTGCCTCTGAAAACTGGTTTGAACAACAGATAGGTATGGTAATACAATGTAGCTTTCACCTATGGTGTTTTATGTATAGTTTTTTTTTTTTTTTTTTTTAAGCAAAACTGGCTGTGCATGTAGAATGCTTGGTGACAAAGTACATGCAAAGCAACTTGTTTTTCTTAGTTTGACAGTGGTGGCCCGCTGCAGTGTCAGTATGGAGACAAGTGGTATGCAGTTGGTAAGTATAAACTTTAATTGTTCATTTGTACTATGTGTAGCTCATGTATGCAATGGTAAGGCTGATTTTCTCCGTGGACATTTACATTACTCACACAACATATTTTACCAGTCATTCACCTAAATGGTACATGTTTGACTAATGTGACTTTTTACAAAACAAACCAAAATTGACTGTTTTCTTAATTCTTTGTTCTACTCAAGGTGTGACCTCATGGGGTGACAGTAATGGTGGAGGCTGTGCTAGAGCGATGAGGCCAGGTGTCTACACTCGAGTGGGAAACTACATTGAATGGATCCAAGAGACTGTCTATGCCGACTTCGCAGGGCTTCCACAAATTAGCTGGGAACGGATCATCCCAAACCCACTCAAGCCTCAGAAGTGAATGACTTTTGGATAAATTCAGAAAACTGCCCTGCAATCTCAGGACGTTAAAAAAAAACAGTGACAAAGAACACAGTACCAGTACCAACCCTACACTGTATTTCTCAAACTAATGCATCACGGGGTTAGGTATGCCTGGCAGTCTGAATTGGTACAAATGGTTGACAATGACTTAAAGCTGTTGATACACTTTTACAGAAAAATATGAGACAAGATCTTTCTCTCGCGTTTTAAAAAAAAAAACAAAAAAAAACTGGATGTACATGTAATGGTAAGACATCAGTAATGACCAAAAGTATAATTTCTTATCAACAAAGTGCAGCAAATGAACATTCTGATCTCTGCCTTTTTAAAAAAAATACTTGGTAGCTAATTTGTATGAGCAAGTGAATGGCAAAATAGTGTGAGCTACTACTGCTATGACCTGTCAATGTAAACATTCATGCCTGTAAATTCAGCACTTGGGAGTGGGGCTCACAGTGTCTTGTTTGTAATGTAATTTTTATACATATGACCAACCATGTGGAGATGAACATGAAAATGAACTACCAATGGACTCTGTTCTGGGCTTGACTCTGTTTATTGTAACAAAGAATGTGAAGACATTCTGCAACAATAAAATGCATCTTGAAATGCAAAATTCTGAACGCTGGAATCTCCTTCCTCAGCCACTTTTACTGTTGACATAAGTTTGCAAATAAACAGCAATGTTATCTTTCATTTGAATTATGTATGCTTTTGCTGCTGAGGAAATTGTTCAGCTCTATTAACTTTATTTTACAGAACATTACTGATGTGCTAAAATACATCAACTCTATCTGTGAATAATTAGCTCAACTATTTCTTCTTTTTTTTTCACACAAGCACGTGCACACACACATGCAATGTGTCACACTGTTTTCTTCAATCATGCAAGCTTACATTACATTCAAACCTGGTGCACTTGAGCCAGAAAAAAACTTATTAAATCATCTGCAAAAAGGGTGTCCTGAAGAATTCATTCAACAAGAAAAATGGATTTTTTTGTTCTTGGGATCGTAGAATGAATACATACATGTACACAGTTTGCCACCATGAAGACAGTTGCCTAAACTTCTATGCATCTCTGAGAATAGCCAACACAACAGTATTTTCATAAAAGCTGTTTAAAAGAATAGGTATTCGAATTACATCATCTAAAATGTTGTTATCCGTAAATAAAAACGTAAGTGAACTTTCTCATGATGACTTTGAACACAACACCAACCAAGTCCATACTGGCCAAGCAGTCATACGAAACCAAGTTACTGGCAGTAGCAATCACCTGATCCAGCTCTTTGTTGCACTGTTACTATGTGTGTTAGGCGCACTACTAGCGAAGGCCTTCCTGTTACTAACCATGGAACCTGGCACATTTAACACTGGTGTGAATGGTTTGGAAACATTGGAGTAACTTCTGTAAGCACCCCTGCTGGAAAGTGTAGATTGTGAAGCAGCGGACGGTGTCCTCTGTGATGGTTCCCACTGGAAGAAGCTACAGCCAGACTTCTTGGAGTCTCCACTGCCAGGCGACTGTGTGCCCTTCCCACATGAGAAGAACCACCGCCCCATGTTGGGTCCTGGGTTTTGGACCATGCGTCGCTTGGCCCTCCTTCCGCATCTACACAGGGGAGGCGTTGCTTTCATTTTGTTGGCCGAGGTCGGAGGAGGCTGAAGGGGTGTCCTGAATGACCCAAAGCCAGTGGAGTTCTGCTGAGGTGATGGCGTGTGTAAAAAGCTTGACATTTGGTTCTTTGTGAACGAAGGGGTTGATGAATGACACAGTTGATGCTGTGGACCAGATGGAGCTTTGTGGGTGACAGGAGTGCTTGCGCTGGTAAGTCTTGGGGTAACAGAGCTGGTCTGCACACCAAAAGGCACCTTGCCAGTGCCGGGTGGACTTGGGTGTTTGAAAGGTGCACTGCTAGTAGGAGTTGTGCTCAATCCAGACATTACCCCTGCAGTTTTCCTTTCTAAACCTGGTGTGACACTCATACCATGTGTCAATGTTTCAGCATCTCCCTCTGTTGTTGGCCTTTTGATCTGACATGCTTTGTTTCTGGGAGATGATTCACTTGATGGGACATGCTGCTTCTGAGCTTTCAACCTTGGGCTTGTTCTTCTGCATGCAGGTGAAGAAGGCATGCACTTATTGGGAGTCACACTTTCTTCTTTTGTTTTTGAGCTCTTTTCTGCAGTGTTGCAAATGTTTGTGTTTTCTCTTAGTCCTTTGGCAATGGCCTGTTTGGGTTCTGAAATATTGCTGTTTCTGATTTTCAAACCAGTAGAGGCTGAAAGCAAGGCTTTTGAAGAGGTTTCCTGTGCAGACTTCCTGCTTTTCATGGGAGTGTTTTGGCTGTCTTCCCCTTGGTCTTTATAACACACAAATGGTGGACTTTTTCGGTCAGTCGGTTGTTTCCCCTCATGGTTGCTGGAACCAGCTTTTGTTGGTGTAACCTTTGTTGATCTCATTTTTGAAGGTGTTGTCTTTGCTGGTGTTACTTTTTGGGGTGTTTTCTTCCCTGTGTTCTTTGTTGGTGTTCTCTTTTTGGGTGTTTTTGCTGCTGCTGCAGTTCTCACTCCAGGTGTTTTACTACTAGTGGCTCTGTGATGAAGGGGCCAGACAGCTGCTGAAGATGCCTGGAGACAAAATACAACACCAGTCATGTTATATGTGTAAAACTTTTATTTCTCTGCAAGAAATGGTAATGGTAAACATCACAGTAAAAAGCAAAAATGTAAAAACTACAGGGCGTTGCATTGCTTTAATTCATTCTGAATTTGATTATGAGCACCCAGGTTAAAAAGAACAAAAGTAACCCATAAAATTCACACAGACTTTGCCACGTTGGCTACAAACTGCATAAACATAATTATAAAAAACATTTACATTTATGGAGTGATTTGCTTCAGTAATTTGCTTGAAAGAGTTATACCACTCTGAGCACCATGGACTTTTTTTTTACATGCTTAAACTATAGATGAGTATTTATCACAAGGAAACAGTTCAAGGCTACCAACGTACACTTGACAACGTTTTTGTAATCTTCATTATGCAGCCATCACGGATCATCCTCCAGGCCAGTTTTGCTGTATTTCTGGAGTCGTGGAGACCTGCAAGAAGACCCATAGCAAACTTTTCATGTACACTTTTTTCGTGGCCTTGAATTTTGATACACTCTCAGCTCACAGACTCTGCATGTAATTTTACATGAAGATGATGTTCTGTGTGACTCAGCCACTGCTAAGGAAAATGCACAGATACGCAGCTTCTTCAAGAACACACTGACAGTTTCAGCAGTGGTATACATTTATCCATTACTTGAATGACTGAGAAACTGAATGTACTGATGTTTTACAAAAAAACCAAAAAAAAACCCGACCCCCCCCCCCCCCCCCCCACCATAAGAAAAAGAGCAAAAAAGAGAAAAACAACAAACAAACAAACAAATTATAAACATAAGTAAATTACAAAAAGGGGTCTAACACTCACCGGAGTGTTCTCTGCCCTCGAATTCAATACCAACATCCTGCAGGGCACCATTGAGTCCTTTGGGTTTGCGGCCGTAGAATTTCTGATAAAAATCAATATATCTCCATGTCAGTGCTCTACTGGAGTAATAGCTTTGCTCACGCTAAAAAATTTTGAACTACAGAATGCAAAAACTTTCAGCCTAACTTTGCCGCTTAACCCCCCCCCCCCCCATATTTCCCAACTCCTAGGCCCCAGTACAGCACTGATACACAAATACAAGAACAATTGGTGTAAAATATTATTAGCATTTTTGCTACTCTTACTGTGTATGTTGCTCTGAGGTCAATCCACTGGCTGAAGCAAGGTGCCTTAGCAATCTGCTTCCGTCTGAGTTCATAGTGAAGGCAAACACCAAGGTCCCAGTCTGAAAGTCGCAAACAAACAGTTGGCCAAATGAAATCCTCATCCACACAAATTTCAACTTTTCACTGAAAGCACAAAGAAAACAAGGAGGAACGGCCCCGTCCTACAAAGTTGTTTCTCCAAACTTCATTTTATTTTGTCTTTGTTGTTATTGTTGCCGGTTCTCCCCTCTCCAAGTTCTACCAATGACACTAGATCCTCTACGACCTCGACTGATTAGCCACGTGACTGGGGGTGGGGCCGGGTGGGGGAAGAAGGGAGGGAGAGAGAGAGAGGCAGAGAGAGAGGGTGGGTGGGTGGGTGTTTAGGAGTTTAACGTCCTTTTCCCCCACATAAGGGTGATATCAAAGACGGGGAAACGAGAAAAAGGCCAGCACAAATATTTGGCCCCAGCGGCCAGGATTCGAACTCTCGGCCCAAGCGGCATTGAAAGTCCAACGCTCTACCATTCGGCCACCCTGGCTCCCCAGAGAGAGAGAGAGAGAGAGAGAGAGAGAGAGACGTCAGTCCCGTGATCTAAACATTTGACGTCAGCCTCAGGCAGGTCTTCATACAGAGAGAGATGGAGAGATGACGTCAATTCCGTGAAGTAAACTTTTGACGTCAGCCTCTAGCACTGAGATCGTCTGAGGATGCTTGTTCATGTCTTGTGATTTCTCTGTTGGCTTTGTGACTTCTCCGACTGAATTATTTTTCACATGAAATCTGGAAGATCTAGAGGGCTGATGAAATGTCGGAAGCAGTGGCGATACTTGCAGATTTTGTCTGTGAACCAAACATTTGACGTCAGCCTCACGCTGCTCGTCTGACAGATGATACTTCTACATATCTTGTGATTTCCTTGCTGCTTTTGTGACTTCCGTGACTGAATTAATTTTGACATAAAATCTGGAAGATCTAGAGAGCTGATGAAACGTGGACTTAAGTGCCTTGGTTTGTACTTACGAAATTGCAAAATTGGAACTTTTTTGACCGGCGCTTCTCGCAGAAACGTGAAAAATGTGTTTATCTAAAAGCTCTGCTATTCTTAATACTAAAGCTATAATAGTGCAGCAGTTCATGTCATATGTGCAGTTGGCACAAGTGACAAAAATACCAGAATGATGAGTAATTTGAAGGAGTCTTTTCATAGATATTTGGCCTTATATGCAAACCACCCCTACCTCGGAAATATTTTTCTTACACAAAACCTGTCAGAGCTACATAGCTGTGCTACGAAACAGGCAGTATAATTGGATAATCTTCCCAATTTCAGAAAATGAAGCCATTTGAACATTTTTTTCGAAAAAATTCGTAACATGACCGATTTTTTAAAATCGGCGATAACTCTTTTGAAAATGCAGTAGGCTAAAAATCGTGAAAAATAGGTCTGGAGAAGGTGAATTCCCATTTTATCTCAAAGTAAAAAGGCCTCCAACGAGGTGGTTTAGGAGATAGCCATCATTACATCCGTCCACACACACACACACACACACACACACACACACACACACACACACACACGTCATTCCCGCCAAAAAGAACGCAGCAGCAAAGTGTGCACGTAAGGTGTCTATGACGCAGATTTCGTTACGTCACTGTGTGCGTGAAAGTAAGTATTGTGTGGAGAAACGTCACAGTCTTGTTTTGTATCACTGAAACTTGCTGCTGCGCGTAGCAAAATCTGCCCCGTCTCATAAAGTTGTTTCTCTATAGAGAAACAACTTAAAAAATCAGAAAAAAAGCAGTACACAAATGAACGGAGAGATCTGGGCTACCTATATTATAAGCACGACTGTAACCACAATGATAAACTCCATGACCAAAAACAAAACCAAACCAAAACAAACATATAATATATTCGTCTTCATCTTCTGTAACCACAATGATAAACACCATGACAAAAAACAACCCCAAAACAAACATATATTCATCTTCATCTTTACCTGTCTGCCGACACCCAGAAACAAGCAAGCAACTTAGTTTTAGCAAGTAGGCAGTCATCAACCAACTATCAAATACAATTTAGATGGCAGAAAAAAAAAGAGAAAGAAAGAAACTGAATAAGCACCACAACAAAAGTGCAACAAACAACAACAAAAAAGAACAACAACATACACAAACACAAAGAATTTCATTCATACCTGACCACGTCACAAATGCTGCTATGTTCTGAGGCTGGGTGGGTTCTTCCCCAGTTGAACCACGTCCAGGGTCCCCTGCCATCAGGATGCTCTTTTCCTGGGACAGCTGATGCAACCAGTGGGAAAACTTGCGCAGGCACAGTGACAGAGGGATGCCATTGTCTACCTGGTCCTACAATTATCAACACACCATTTAAGTTCATAACCCAGATGACCGTCATACTGTGCATTCTAATTTCAGTTTTTCATCCATTTCATCAAATTCAAGATCCACAGATAAACTTCCTTTGCCAAACCTTTTTGTGTGCCACTGCACGGGGCGGTTGGTGGTCTAGTGGTTAAGAGACTTGTCACCAATGCGAGAGGTCAGGGGTTCGAGTCCCACTTGGGGCAAAGTATTTTTCCTTCTCGTATACATGTGGCACCGTTCATTCGGGCCAATCGTCGGGGGTTCTCACCGGCTTCCTCCCCCTCCGCTTTGGAGATGTTCAGCTCACAAAAATTCCAAAATAAATGCAATTCTAAATTCCTAAATTTAAATAGCTGAGCTGACCCTTCGCACTACGTGATTGTAATGTGTTTATGTCGAGTGTGTGAGAGAATGCATGTGATTCATGTGAGCGTGCGTGTGGCAGGGTTCTGTTCGTGGCGCTTTGAGCCGATTCATGAAATTGGGTAAAGCGCCTATAGATACAATAATAATAATAATACTTATTATTATTATAACACAATTAACAGTATTGCTGAGAGCTGTCCTAGTTACAAAACTTCAAGGCATTTAAACTGATTTAGTAACTGGAACTGTGCTTGGGCTAGTGTGCTACTACTGTATTGATGACAATGACAAGTCAGCAGTTCTTCAGTGTCTTTCTGTGGGTTGATACCTGTGTGATACCGGTGAGCTGTCGGCAGAAGGTGCTGAGCGTTGGATGCTCTTGTGGTTGCAGGTAGAAGTGAAATTCACTCTCTACTTCTCCTGTGGTCGTGTTCAGCAAAACAGCAGGAAATTCAACTGTAAATGCCACCAAGTAGAACACAAATCAATCACTGCAATTACAGCTATTACAAATGAGTTTCAAGTTTAACACAGGTGTGCACCAACATGTCAATACAATTAGTGTTCTGTGAAGGTGAACCCCAGTGGAAGCAAGTCAAGTGGTTGCATCTTCAACACACACACACACACACACACACACACACACACACACACACACACACACACACACACAGTCACCAAATGGCAAAAACACCATACAAAATTACAATGCACTCTACTGATAAACAGGAGGAGCCGGGCTAGATTCTAATTCTAAACAAATTTTTCAGCATACACCAAAAGAATATGACTAGAGTTTTACTTATGGAAAGATTATAATGTCCTCAACAACACTGGTAGTATTAAGAACATATTCAAAGATTTAACTTACTGATTTCCTGTGTCTTTGTCTTGTCATTTTCCCAGCAAGTTGACTCAAAATCAATCACAATGAGATAGGAAAACTGTTGACCTGCAAATGTCAGTGGAAGGATCACTTACACATTTTTTTTTTCTTCAGACATGCATGTTGTTGCAAACCCTATCATAATCTCTGCCTCCCACCAAACCTGTTTAAGGTTGTTTTACAATACAAGAATGTTAAAACTAATAATTAAAAACCTTTTCGTTTTCTAGCTCACATGAAGCTGCTGGCCATGCTGATGTGTGTAAACCGATTCATCTCAGGCCAGGACCAGCTGAGTTGGTTATTTTGATGTCGGTGGTCTAGTGGTTGAGACTTCATCACCAATGCGAGAGGTCAGGTTCGAGTCCCACTTGGGGCAAAGAATTTTTCCTTCTCGTACATGGCACCGTTCATTCGGGCCGACCATTGGGGATTCTCTCCGGGAACTCCGGCTTCCTCCCCCTCTGCTTTGGAAATGTTCAGCCCACAGAATTTGAAAATAAATGCAAAGATCTACGGTCACGTAACCAGAGACACAGCAAAAATGATTTGTTTGAGCAAATTTGAAATCCAAACTAGCTTGAATGACACTGACAAAATTACTAATAACACTAACTCATTGTTTGACCATGTAAAGTAGATCATGCCCCCAGAGTGGGGAATAAATTACACTCACAAACCAACCAAAAATACTTTACTTGATTTTTGTCTCTTTAGTCTGTCTGTCTCTGATGTGCTTTTTGAAAGACTCCTCTTCCGAAGCAACCCAAGTTCCCTGAAAGAAATACATCATACATGCATCCAGATCATCATACCGAACTGTGTTCTGGAGAAGTCATCATCATCATCAAATTTTGCTGTGAACTAATTTATTTACAGCTGGCATGCATAGCCTTCTTTCCTTAGTTTTCCTAGACTGCAAGCATGAAATCAAACGACTATATTCAAAGGACCGACCATTAACTAGACAACAACCTTGCAAGCTGTTTTGTTGTTTTCATGTTTTCACAACACTGCGACTGACGAACGATGCATTGTTTTTGGCCTTTGAATTTGCCGCAACCGGACGCAGTTACCGTTCTTAGCAAATGTCTTTTCAACGGAATCTCAAAATAATGTCATGTGATCTTTCTGTATGAACAACCGTATAGAAAGCTGTAATCGCTTATATTACAGTTATATCAGTATTATTGCATTTGACAGAGAAAATATGAGCACTGAAACTGTAACAGGTATAGGTACTACTCAAGATATCCGAGAGGACTTTTCCAGCTTTGGGTAAATTTGGGTTTAAAGTCGTTGCACGAGTCAAAATGGCGGCGCCCATGTGTTGGAGTAGGATCTAACGTTGTATCACATGTTTTTGTCGACGTCTCTTGAAGAGTATTCGAAATCTGTGTGAGGAAAAACGATGGCATCGTTCAGTGGCGACCTGGCGAAAGAGGTTCAACGATCCAAAAAGGACAAACGTTTGGAGGCGAAGAAGAAGAAAGCGGTCGCTCTCTTGAAGTTGATTGAGATGAACGTAGGTTTGTTTACCTCTGCCTTAGACTGGCGTAGTCTGCTGGTGCTATGTGGCATTGATTCCCCCCCCCTCCCCCAGCAGGGAAGCTTACTGTACACTCAGCGCGTGTCTGATGTTGATTTCAGATATATGTCAATCTTCGCTGCTTGATATATATTTGATTTATTGTGATTAAAATTTTTAAATCAATAAATTTGAAGTGTGTACATCTTTGTCATGCTTTTTCTACAGGCTTCTGAAGAACCCCCAGCAAAGAAAGCGCGCTCCACACAAGATTCAGCACAACAGAAAATGGTAGCCGGTGCATCCGATGCAGCTGAACAGAATAAGAAGCTTTCAGATGATGAGTACTACGCCAAAGCAAGGCAGGTCGTCATAGAACGGCGAAAAGCTGCAATGGTAATTATTTCCTGATTTCCAGACGTATGCTTGTAAAGCCGTATGCTCATTTGCCAGTAGTTGACACAACAAATATATGGTTGTGGCCATGTAATGTCAGGGACAAATGTTTTACACCTTGGCAGACCTATCAGTCATGTGAATTAAATAAATTGGACTTGGGAGTTGGAAGAAATCTTTGAGGTAAGATGTTCACTTGTATTGCATTCAGTGGTGACTGACATACCCCAGTTGAAGTACTGAAGGCTGATCATTCAGAAACATTCAACATTGAAAACTGATCAGTTGTAAATGTTCAACATTCTTAGCTCTTCAATGACTTTCAAAAGATACTTCAAATTCGTATTCCAAGACCCACTGAAAAAGGATGTTTTTCAATCCATGCATTCAGGAGAAACCAAAGATTTTCCTAACTTTAGAGGATCTCCTTCCACACTTCACATCTTCCAAAGAGGAGGCAAAGGATGAGGGGGATGCTGCAGCAGGTCTTGACACAAACAAAGTCGAACAGAAAACTCCACCGTTGTTCATGATGGATCTGCAGCATCTCATAATGTATGCTTTGATGAAGAATCTCAGCAGTTACATGCCCAGGTATGAAGAATGTTATTGTGGCTGGAATATTACTAAGATGTTTGTCTGTATTGGTAAAATGTATGTCTTCACTTTGGAGACCTCATACTACTATAGTATTACTGCTACTACTACTACTGATGAGGATTTGTCTGGTGCCTAACCTCCTGCTGGAGCTCTGGGCACCTCACAAAAACTATTGACATTGAATGTTGAAGTTTGTCTGCTTAAAGGTTCTGTCTGCAGTACCTGGCGGTATACAGTTGATAACCTACATCACTTTGCATTTCCAATATTTATCCTGTCCCTGGTGCAACCGATAACTTAGATGTTTCATATTATCTTTTCCAGATGGTGTAAACTGCTGCGACCATCAAAAATGTCATCAGTTGTGCTCGTTGTTGTGCATGATGTCAGCATTGAGGACTTCCAGACTCATCCAGAGTGTTTCCCATTCATCAAAGAACACTTCCCCACTGTAAGCAACTGCATATTTTCAAAGTACTTTGTACTTTTAGTTTTACGCCAGTGAATCACCAGATGCTGACTTCAGCTTATCCTACACAAGTGTAGCATGATTTAAACTTTATAAAAGATGTGTGTTTGTGTGCTCCAGGTTATACTCAGTTGTTCATCGGCATTGTGTTTTGCTAGGTCAGTATTTAAACACTTTTTTTTTTTTTTTTTTTTTACGTTTCTTCATTAGTTCATACTTTGTCAGTTTGTGTGCAGTTCTTCCTATTAATCGTGTGTGCAGGTATGTAAAAATACAAAAGATTGCTTGAACATACCATTCAGCCAGTTGTTTGTTACAGTTGCACCAATACATACAGTATAAAATGTTGTTCTTCAGTATGTGGAGATGGTGAGTCCCAGTCAGTATGGCAGCAGTCTGGACCTGGATGTGTATGCAGTGCCTCTGAGCATCTCACAGATGAAAAAATATGTCCGTAAGTGTTTTCATTAGTTCTCATTGGGTGTCAGTCAGTAGAAGAGAAACTAAAGAAAGAAGCCATGATCTAAGGAAAATGCCCTTACTGTAGATCTACAGAAAATGCCTGTACTGTCGATCTGATATCCTGGTGGTAGACATGCTTGGAAAAAAAGGAAGTATAAATTCCTTTTATGTGTAAGTTTTAGACTTTTTTTTTTTTTTTTTTTTTACAGAAAGGCCTGCATTACGGGAAAAGGTGATTCGGCTCATCTCCCTACCACAGCCCAATACCACTGGTGACAGTGGAACTGAACAGGTTGCTGGTGATACTTCGGATGGATCAGAGAAGACCAAGGACTCTCTTGTTCCTGATGATGATGATGCGAAGTCCGACTTGAAAACTGATGTGAAAACAGTACCCACTGTTGAAGATGCCATTCCCAGGACAACCCTGATGTTGAACACAACACAGATGATGGCTGAGGGCTACCCTGTGCCAGTCACCACTAGTAATCGTAAGCTGTAGAAATCGCTTTGTGTGTGTGTGTGTATGTTCAGTCGGCGAAGTGTGATGCTCATATGCTGTGAGTTTCATTTGAGGCAGTTGGTAGTTTCCAGCATCTTTAACTGTAACTTGTGTAAGTGAACCAGCTAGGGGGTTGTTTTATACATTAGTTTTGCAGAATGCTGCAAAGTGAACTACAATGTACTTTCAAGCTTAATATGTGTACAGAAGGTTAAGGCTGCTCACCTCTCACTCACTGTATGTAATGTTGTTCTACTCTTCTGGCAGAAAAATATGCAGACTTCACATTCAGCAAGGACAGATATGATCCAGTGAAGCCTACCAGCCCCATGTTCGCTCTGGATTGTGAAATGGTACTTGCGTATTGATTTTTTTTTTTTTTTCCAAAGCTACATTCTAACAGGAATATGTTTGCATGTCCATGCATGTGTGGTGTTGATTAAATAATTTTGTTTGCTTTGTGTCAGCGATTCAAAAACTATGTTTGAATTTGTGTGCAGTGTCTGACATGCATTCGACAGAATGAACTGACCAGGGTCTCTGTGGTGAATGAACACAATGACGTGATATATGACAGGCTGGTGAAACCCCGCAACCGCATCATCAACTACCTGACAAAGTATAGTGTATTTTCTGTCTACTAAAATTTAATGTCCTATGCAGACATCACTTGATCTGTAATGATAGCAGTGTCCTGTCTGTTCTTTTCGAAGGTCTTTTATTCTTGTGTATTACTATTAGACCCTTCTGACCACTACTGCTGTGAAAAGGAAAAAATGATTACTGCTGTACCTACATCTGCAAGCTGTTAGGTTGTTTGTCTTGTGCACTTGTAAATTTTAGCACTTCTTCTAGCGACAAAGAACTGAAGCTGTGTACACTAGTGGAAGAAATGCATGGTACAGTGTGTGTATGTGTCTGTGTGCTGCTGCTGCTTGGGTCTGGGTTTTTTTTTTTTTTTTCCTTTCTTTTTTGTTGGACTGATATGTGGTTTGACATTTAGTACATGTATTTGCTTTGGGTGTGTCTACACAGATGGAGTGGCATAACCAAGGCAATGCTGGACCCGGTCACCACTCGAATTGAGGACGTGCAACGAGAGCTTAGTCAGCTGTTACCTCGAGATGCTATTCTGTGTGGGCAGTCGCTATGGAATGACCTTTGTGCTCTGAAGGTACTGGTAGTATTTACTGACCATAGTCAATATGGGTAGCCTATGTGTATCTGTTAAATGTTTTCTCTATCTGGCCTGTGTCTTGTTATATGTTGGTGTATTTTTTCCAAGAGCTTTGTAGTTGCGGACATTTACATTGGTTTTTTTCCCCCTGGGACTGGACTTTTTGTGCCTAAATGCATGATAAATCAGCAGACTATAAAAATGTATTACAGTGTTGGTAATGAACTCGTTTGTGTTTAATTTTACACAGAATTGTCATTTGATGAGTACACTCAGTGTATAATGTATAACTTTTCTACATTTTGTGCAGATGTTCCACCCATATGTGATAGACACAAGTGTCATCTACAACATGTCGGGCAGCAGGAGTGTCAAGTGTGGCCTAAAGAGACTCTCCAATCTGTTTCTGGGGTATGTGGAAGAAAGTGGATCCTTCTTTTGTGCAGTGTTCAGTGTTGCACATTTCCGTCGGTCTCCGGTCATAGACCGATCAAAACTTCGAATGTCCGATAGCCCCGACCCCCAAGCGGACCCACGGTCCGATTAAAGCATAGCTCTAGCGGACACGTGTCCTATTCTTATCACAAACATTGCGGACACGCCGGTACTGCTCGCTCGCTGCGCGTGCCACCTCGCCACGCGACGCCTATCGAGATTAGGGCCGCTGCTACACGTTGCCAGGATTGGTACTTGCAGGGCTGGCAACGCTGGCAACCCTATCCAGCTGGCAAATCCCCCTTGCCGGTGCTGGCGCGGGAATAGAAAGCCGTTCTATTTTTCCTGGCAGCCAGCTAGCCACAGGCAGCCCCGTACAGCCAACTGACCAGTCACTGCCCAAACCTTGCAACGCCGCAGGCTGCGTGTGCCGCGGATCACTTGCCCGCCAGCAGGCAGCCGAGTACGGCAACATGCAGACTGGCAGTCGTGTAACCGTGCGCTTTACAACAATGAACATATCTATTTTTAACCCAAGGCTCACATTTTGACCAATCAGCGGCCAATCTCTTTGTTACCTAGCGCATGCATAGTAGGAACACGTGTTATCGGACTGTGCATTGTTTTGGATGTGAGGAACACATGCGATCGAAGTACACATTGTTTTGACTGAGTTTGAAGAAGATGCCACCGAAAAAACGATTGAAAGCTGACAAAAATCAGCAAATGCTAACAAGTCTGTTAGCTTGCGAGCCCAGAGGCACCTGCTCAACCAGAAGTGATCTTGCAAGCATACTTGACTGGTTTGGCAAGAAAAAGATATGATTTGCAGCTTCAGTTTAATCCTTTCATTCCTGGAAGACCTTGTGGCTCATGGTCTGAACACTCTGAGGAGTGAAAACATTTTTTTTTTTTTTTTTTGCACCAAGACAGTTTCTCCCTTTGAAAAGGGAAAAGTGATTCAGGTATCATGACTATACATGTACTCTGAACAGTTGAGCTGAGACATAATTTTGTTCATTCTCATGTTGATTTTGAGAAAATGTTGATTTCTGTCCAATGAGTTTTTCATATTTGAATGTTCACTTTTGTGTGGAGTTGCTCTCAGAAATGAGAATACACTGTTGTTCACAGTTGCCGTTGTGCATTACCTAGCGAGTGCCTGTCTGATGAAGTGTGTGAATGTCAATTCGTGGTGATCAGAATGGTTGCGGCAGAGTTGGTGTCCTATTGTCTCTGCATCACCAGGACACTGTGTCCTATTACATTTTTGTCATCAGGACACCATGTCCTATCTGGGGGGTAAAAAATGTGCAACACTGAGTGTTTTTTGAGGAAGCATCAAGTCATGTTACACACTTGGCATGGAACATATTTAAAAAAAAAAAAAAAAAAAAACCCCTGTCCCTCACTTTGTGGACTTAGGTTTAGAAGACTATTTTATTCTTTGGTGTATATTTGAAGTGGTGCAAGATTCTTTTATTCAACCTATCATATAGGTTTTTGTTTGAAAGTGCTATGTTTGTTTGTTTTGATATTTTGCAGGAGAACGATCCAGGACTCGAAGGATGGTCACTGTTCAGCTGAAGATGCCACTGCAACCATGGACCTGGTTAAGCTGAAACTGAGCAAAGGTTTATTTCATTTATTTTATTCATTTATTTTATTTTATTATTTGCCCCACTAATGCCACTCATTCCACACCTTGAAGTGTGTGATGCATACTGTAGATAGCTTGTTTGATCATTTAGTTGTTGTTTTGAAATTTGATGTAAATTGAGTTTGAAAGTTTGTTGCACAGAGAAGTTAAAGCCTCGTGTCCTGACCTTTTTCAAAATCAAGGTACGCCAAAATGCCATGAAACTGATTATGCTTCATAACAAGGTGCCGACTTTTCAGATTTGTTTTTCAAGATTTATATTCAAATTCAGATTACTTTATTAATCCCAGAATGGAAATTATAGGCCACCATAAAAAATAATAATAATAACAAATGAAACTTGCACTTACAAAAGCCTCAGTCACGCACACAAGTAAATCTAGTCTCGCACACACACACAGACACACATCCGTATAAGTCCATTCATGCTCTTAAATGTGCTGAAGCTCTATCCCCCACTCTGCTGTATAAGTTACTAAGGAGTGTGTACAAAATAGTTATCTGACTTGTATAGATCTGAATTCAGCAGCTGAATTGTCGTTCGCTTCAGGTCTGGACTTTGGTGATGCTGTGCTTGGAGGTGTGTACTTTCCTGACATGAAGACCTACTTCCTCAGACCCAGTGCTGCACAGAATGTTCAAGAAACATTCCACGCTAATAATACCACACACAACAAGGCACTCTCAAACGCAAAAAATGCCGGAGGTGAAGGTGCCAAAAATGGGAAAAATGCTGTGACTGCCAAAATAGAAGACACTTTGCAGAAGATGAGAGGGCTGGAGATGGACCAACGGAAGGTGTTTTTCCAGCAGAAAGGGAACACGCTGATGCTCAGTCTGTTTGAGCTACTGGCTGACAACCACATTTCAGGTTTGAAGCTTATTTTCTTTTCTCTATGTGTGTGGGGGAGGGGGGGGGGGTGTTAACTTTTTCCCTCATACATTGTATGCATGAGCGTCAAGCTGAAACATGTGCTTAGATGTTAGTTTACGGAGTCACTGTTGTAAAATTCAACCAGAACAGAAGTGAGAAAAAAATGAAGAAGAAGAGGAAAGAATATGTTTTGAATTTTGTTGTGATTTTTTTGTAAATTTGTGTGTGTCGTGCAGAGATTCCGTGATAACTCTTTATGTCTCTTGGACAGAAAGTACATGTACATACAGCTGTGCACATATTTTCTGTTCTGCAGTTGGTTTGATCGGGAACAAGGAGCTTGTTTCCAAGTATCGGACTGAGCCCAAGTTGAAGGCTATCGCCCTGGAGACGGACAAAGAGTGCTGCAAGGAGGCTGCAGCTGTGTGCCAAGAAAAAGACTTCACTTGGGTGAACCTCACAGCTTTTGCTGACAAGGTGTCTGCTGAATGCTCCGAGGATGATGGAGCTTTGGAGGAAGAAGAAAGGAAGGTTGGTTGTAACTGCAATGTGTGCACTTGCAGGATGCGTGGGGAAAGTCTTGGTTATATGGGGTTGGAGAGATAGCTGCTCTTGCATGTAGGAAGTTACTTGTTTGGTGTGTGCTTGTGTACACTGCAGTGGCTTTACACTGTCACTAATAATGCACGTGAAGAAGTGACCTACATGTGTGAGTCGTAAGCAAGAGGCTTTTCAGGTTTTCTTCAGTTCTGAATGCCCCTTCAGTAGGTCCTGCAGATTGTGAGAAAGTCAGGTAACTGACTGCATGTAAGTACAAGTACCCACCTGGAAGTGGAAGTGATCCTGATAAGACAGTAGGGACGACACAGCTCTGATGATAGGGGGTACTTGGTTGCCATATAGCTCACTTGGTGAATCCAACCTATTCCACACCTGCACTGTTATTACACCTGTGTTGGCTGGTTCAGAAGTGTTTTAGCTTAGTGTTACAATGTATAACAAAGAATGCACTTTGTACAAATATACTCAAAAGCGAAGTGGTGCATGCGTTATATAGAGTGCACTTTGTGGTTTCTTCAGCTATAATAAGTAATAATTACTTAAACTGTCATATTTTACTTTCTGTTGCAGAAAATTTTCAGCAAACTAGACAAGCGTGTCAGGAAGCTGGTGGGGAAGTTGCGAGAAAGATCTCTGGCCATAGTTGTTATTACAGGCCGAAGTTCCAGAGGACAGCATTCCAACGCAGCAACATTTGTCACGATCACGTAATGACCGCATCAGCATTTTTCAGCCTGGTGATCCGTTTCAGTTTTAAGTAAGAGATGTTGGAAGGCTGGTGATATAGACTGAGAGATCGTGTATACTGCAATGCATTTTAGGCAGCTGTGGTTTATATGGATGGGAGAGACAGGGAGTACCTGTCAGTTATTATGATAAAGATAAATGATTGGGTTGTTGGTATTGTGGCTGTGATGTAGATTGAGAGATTGTTTCTGTGTATGTGTATAGTAAAACCGACTGTACCTGCAAAGCACTGACTGCAGAAGCATGTGTGTGTGTGAGAGAGAGAGAGACTGCATGTGTGAAAGAGAGAGAATTCAGAGATGTAACAACACCTTGTAAATTCATGTGTCAACAGCAAACATTTATTGATGCCTTAAATGATAAGATGACAGTTCATGAATGTAAATGATTACAAATGGAATCAGCCGACCTAATTTCACCATCAACAAGGAATCGCCTACATGGACACTACCAAAGGACAGTACTCGTACTTCTACAGTATTGGGATCATGCTGATTGCCTAGTGAACACAATATGAATATGTCTGATACATTTGTAGAACAATCTTTGCCTGATGAAGTAGTGAACTACTGTATAGATGGCACAGTTCATGAATATCATGAATCCACTTCACCACATTTGAATGAAAAGGGATAGTCGTAGATTTTACAGCTGCCTACTGGTTCCTGCATGAATTGGCTTGAAAAACAAGTGATAGTTCAGGGGGAAAAAACTGATCACTAGCAAAAAGGAAAAGTTTGTGGACTGTCTGTGATTGTCATGTTACTGCCTTCAACCCTGGAAGTGATGTGCATTTGCATGTGGATGATCTGATGTTTACCATGAAAGTACTACTCCAACAATGTCTGTGTGTGACATAACTTGAAAAATTGCACTTGACAGACACCAAATAAATGTTTTGCAACATGCGCTGTACATGAAAAAAGTTGCACAGAGAGAGAGAGAGAGAGAGAGAATGATTATCAGTAAGCTAATTAACTGGAAAAGAGTTTTAAGACAGCAAAATGTGCTACTCATCACAGCATTTCAAAGTCAAACAATTCTGTTTATGCAACGGAACAGCAGAATAAAACATCAAAAAATGTAAAGTGAAGTATCTGGCAAGTACAACAACAAAAAATATGCAACCATGTACAAACAAGTGGACGAAAGTCAAAGAAAGACAGTACTTTAACACAGGTCCAAGTAGAACATAATGCTAGGGTCCAAAATATTTGAGACGGGGGTGGGGGCAAAGTCCAACGGAACGAATTTGATGCAGCAGAAAATTTAACCAAGTGGATATGAAATTCAAGGGTCGAGAAGAAGCACGCATAATGCAATCAACTTGCTGAATTTAACAATCATCACAGAGGAAAAGCTGGCAAAGACCTCACCATCTCTACTGCAGAGGATTTCACTTTAAATCAAACATGCAGTATTTGAAAATGATATCTTACAGCCAGTAACAAAGGTTGGTATCTGCAACTCTGAACTTTGTACTGTGTACATTGTCCAGCATTTATTACTTCTGCATAAAACTGTGATGTGAACTGTACTGACTTAAGTTTATTTGACTGGCTGCATAGGCCAGACTTATGACACGCCGACCTTACACAAATGGAAGTACCTTCGGAGACAATGCACGCGGTTTTCAGACTAGGTCAAGAATGTCCAAATATTTGTGAGCAACATGTACATGTGAATTCCACCGACTATAGCTTTCGTGTAGCATTTTTCTTTTCATAAGGATGAAGTAGCCATAAGGAATTTTCCCGTATAACTGGTGTTTATACATTACATCTGGTTTGGCGTGAGTGCGGAAAAATCAGATGTGACCGTCCTGACAGCCTGCCTGACTTGAACAATGTTTAGCTGAACTGTCCAGCTGGGCTAGCCCCCCCAAACCAAACACCTCCCCCCCCCCCAAAAAAAAAACCAAAAAAAAAAACCAACCAACCACAAACAAACAAAGACCACACACACACACAAACCCAACAACTAAAAAAACCCCTGCCCATTTAGATCATTTCAAATCACTCATCTATCAGAGGCCTTAAACTCCAATTAAAAAAGTCAAATAATGCCTCATTTCTGTGAAATGATAGAACAATACAAATTTAACTTTAAAAAACCCAACCTGTTTCAGGTGTAATGAGAGTAAAAGGGACCTGGCACACTGTAAGATGTGGAAATTTTGCAGGTGATGTTGTGCATTGACACATTCTGATATAAAATGGGATCTGTTTATCTGCTGAAATGCTATACACGCCAGTAGTGCATAGCTGTACA
Organism: Batillaria attramentaria; assembly: GCA_018292915.2. Lineage (NCBI taxonomy): Eukaryota > Metazoa > Mollusca > Gastropoda > Batillariidae > Batillaria > Batillaria attramentaria. The sequence continues at coordinate 386,177 of JACVVK020000109.1, read as the reverse complement.
CCACTTGGACTTGATAATATAAATAAAAATGTACCCGACATGCCATTCTGAATAGCCACGCATCAACCTGTATGAAGTCGGTGGGTAAGACAAGACACACACGCACATGCAAATGAAACAGATTCAACTTAATGCACATGGAATGCATGCAATCAAACACACACATGATAAAACAAAGCATAACTTTATCACCCTTTTCTTCCTATTTGTTCCTATGAGATGAATTTAAAAGAAAGTGAAACAATGAAAACAAAAAACAAAAAAACAACCCCAGAACAGCTCTGCTACTTCAAAAACTACAGTACTATCATTAATAGGCTTTCATGGGTTTGCACGCAGCCATTAATTTATGATCTCTATCCATAATAACCTGCATACAGTATTGCACTTCTGTTGAGACATGTATGCATGAAACCCAAGCTCTGTGTAACTTGAGACCTCTGAGTGAATTTTGATCAGCCACAGGGACAAATGAGTACATGTGAAGCATTTGAATGTGAACTGACCAACCCTAGCACCATGATTTCTTTTATGGCCATGAAGCTTCAATGTCAGGACGTACACTTGCTGTACCCTTTGTATGGACATCTTTAAAGACAGCTAAAGATGTCCTACTAGGGGCTAACAGCTTGTCAGTCATGCCATGCAGAGAAATGGAGGAATACCACTGCTGTCTTGACGACAATGCTTTCAACATTTGACACTCGCCGCACCGTCCTGCTGTTATACTGATCTCTTTGTTTCCATTTATCAAACACTTGTATCTCCCTCTCTGCTGGATCCCGGCTGGGGCCAAATATTTGTGCTGGCTTTTTCATCGTTACCCCGTCTTTGTGATATCACCCTATGTGGTGGAAAAGGACGTTAAACCCTCAAACACCCACCCACCCATCCCTCCCTGCTGATACATGTATGTAAAACAAATATTAGCAAAATAACCTTACTGTCCAAAATCTTACAAGTCAGTACAAGTTGACTCCCTCTGGCCAGCAATTGTACAAGTCACAGAGGTGAATTCCCCCTATCTGACCCGTGACTGAATCAATATCAAAAGCGGCAATAGGCTTAACACACGGTGCTTCTTCTAAACTTCTTGTTTGGTTTTCATGGTCTTTTAACACCCTAACACCCTACTCCCTGTGGCTTATACAACTATGGCAAGATTTAAAATGATTTCAACTGCAATTCTACACTGGGCAGGCTAATACAGTGAGCCGACTAAAAATGAAAAATGAATGTACACAAAATCCAATACAACATTACAATCTAATATACATTTAACATTATATATACATGTACATACTTGCTTTACACTTACGGGCTGTCATACCACACACATAACATCAACCAAACATTCAAAATCAAATCTGCCAAGAACGCACTCAAACTCATCCACTGGCATTATCATTGCACATCGCCGCATCACAACCGTGCTGGATGAAATTAAATCTGTGAAAATATTTCACACAATGAGGATGATGAATGGAATTAAAGCCACTACAGTGACCTGACTGAAAGTAATCATCACTTTTGAGGTATTCAACACAGGACCTGCAGGTAGTTAGCTGCGGCCTTGAAACAGACCCCCAGTACCTATAATATGTGAGTGGTATCACGCCAATGCACCACAGCATGTGAGGAGACACACATTGCGGGCATTTTGAGATTTCAAAACGAGCAAGGATATGTTACAATACAGGCTGTGCAATCAACGACAAACCAGCAACATAAACTACATAAGCCATGACAAGACTTTGCTCTTGAGCCCTAAAATGTGTCCTAGCTAAACAAACATACATATAGTTGCCATCTCCACATGCGGTAAAAATCTAAAATTTTAAATTTCAGATCCAGTGCTCAAAGTGCTTTATCCTAAAATTATTCCAAAAAGAGTACATGCACTATGCTAGCACTGCAATACTCTGCTGCTTCAGCCGGCAAAAATTATGTCAACTACAATTAACACTGAATTACATCATGGCCTTGATACTTCAGTCCGCTTACATATGAGATACAAAGCGTTCTGGTAAAGATAAAAAAGTGATACTGGTATTTGTTGAATATTAGTACAGATCAATGCGTTCCACAATTGAAACAAAACAGAAAAGGAGAAAAGGATGTGGCTTTACAGTTTCTGAGAACTCAGACTAGTGAATATGTGGAAAACAAGTATAAACTTTGGTCACCTTCACTCAGCCTTAAGCACAATAGTTTGGGAGTCAGAATAAACTGTATCCCATTATACGTTTGCACTGTACAGAAATTCAGTTTGTGTGACTGCATTGCCTTGGGATCCAGATGTGACCACAATTTTGCAGAATACTGGAAGGTGTTATATTTTAAAACTCGCTGAATAGTACTTGGCATGAACTGCAACACTGGCTAGAGTGAATCTCCTTATATTCTGCTGGATCAAGAGTGTCGGAGTAGGAAACACTACAGTCTGACATGACCTTAAAAAAAAAAAAAGAGAGAGAGAAGAAAGAAAGACAAAAAGAATTGGTCCAGCCATGCTGTGCTTTCTTTCAATAGTTTAACAAGTTGATTTTTTTTTTGGTTTAAAATTAAGGAAAGCACAGAAAAATGAAGAATCTTCATTAAAAATGAAATCTTCTTGAAGGTGATTATTTAGGTGATGGATACCAATTTACACACATACTTAAATATCAGTCATGAAAATATCAACGTTTTACCTAGAGGGTTACAAAATAGTTACACTGTTCCTATCTCCACTTTTAATTGAACTTTGATGTGATATTTTGATTGGGCAGATTCTGCCACAAGGCAAAATTATGCAACACAATTTTGTTCGTTTGTCATTTGATCTATAACAGTATGCAATGTCATGATACTACGTGCACTTTTGATGCTGGAGAGATCTCATACTGAAAACATTTTATAATGTGCTATGTCAATATGTTACATATATGCAGTCACAATAATTTGGACGCTATCTGGTTCTGTACGTGAGAAAAGTACAAATGGAAAAGCTCCAGAGCTTTATGGATAATAATGGAGAATACGGGACATAGAGAAACATGAAACACAGTGATGATCCTATTTGTCTGCAGATCACACAAGAGACCAAAAAAAAAAAAAAAAAAAAATATCAACCGCTGAAGTTTTCCAGCAAAGCCTTGTTCTACAATTCAACAACCAAACCTGCAATCTCTCTATTATTTCTTGTATCATTGAAGGCCCTGGTGGTAAAGGTGGAGTTTCGTGTTCTACCGCATTCCTACTTCCTTCCAGAGAAAAACCTAAGCAAAGCCACGACACCCAAAAGCATTAGCATTAGATCTAGCTGTATTTAGATCACCCCTCAAAATCACAGACTAACATTCACATACAGCGATCTGAACAAATCTTCACATTATATTGATAGCAAGATTGTGCGCGAGCACACACACAAAGGTAGATGTATGGCATGTCCCCATGAGATGTGCTCGATGATATTTTCCAGCAAAGCATAACAGCCAACTTCCTGTCCTGTTGACCTGAAGTGAGCATCATGTTCAAACATTTTACCTGTCAAAATAATTCCAAGGAACACTGCCTTGCACTATGTGTATGCATGCAGTGAGAGAAGCAACCAAGACTGTGGGCATAAGATGATTGCATGAGGTTCTGCCTCAGCTGTTGTGGGCCACTTCCACAGGCGGGCGAGACAGGAATCGCTGTAAGACGTTGCGCACTGCACGGTACAGCTGCCGGGGCAAGCCGCAAGGCTGGAGTTTGTAGATCATGCTTCCACAATGGGCGATGTAATCAGTACTTCTGGTTAAGGAGCAAACTTTGTGAGACAAAGTGACACTTATGTGAATTACAGAAGACTTGAATGTTCATTTGGTTGTTACAAACTGTGCGATGAGCATATTATAACGGCACAGAAGCCATGTTCTGAGTTGGTAACTATCTGTACAAATTCCTGCAGCAGTAAAGTTCTGCCTACTATGCATCTGAAATTACAGGCCTTCAGGCTCATTACAAAGACAGTATACTAGACATAAATGTATGTGTATGCACGTCTGTGTACATATGGTATGTGAATGTATAGAGATGTGTGTATGCGTATGTGCTGTATGTAAGCATATATATATAGATAGGTATACATTTGTCTGTGTCCTTACAGGTGCCAGTGTAAATATATGTACATCCATACGTTAAGAGTAGATAAATTTGCCTATATTGGTGCAGTCGTATAGTCGTATATTGTGATGCTGTGCAGCCATGTGCCCAACCAAAAAGAAGAAAAAAAAAAAAAAAGAAAAAAAAAAGACAGTATACTACATGATGCAGGGGGTACACACTATTGCTGAAAATGAGCAAATACCACTATGTAGCAAAGACAAACTCATACTCAGTTTTACTATTCATTCTAATCTTATCATGTGATTGTGTCACATAACAAGCACAAATTATTATCCTGAAGGTACAGCACGTTGTTGTTTTTTGACACGCTGTACAAGCGCCCAAATTTATTCTATCTCCACTTAGACTCTAGCTATGTATGATTAGATAATACACTCTATGATGTACAATTTTGATGTATGTCAACCCACACTTTAACACGCACACAAGAACACTGGCACACTAAGTGCAACAACCAAGAAAACAAAGGATATATGAGAGACCAAGGTGGCTGCCCACCATTGATGTAGAGAACATAGGAGTATCCATCTCGGGGCTTGCCCTGTATAGAGTAGTAGAAGGGTAGGAAACTGTGTGGTCTGAAGTTGCGTCGTTCGTAAAAACGTATGGCCACCGAGTTGGTGGCCAGTACATGTAAGTACACTGCCTTGCACCCACTCCGTTCCTTTGAGGTCAGGTATGACAAAAGGCTGTCTAGCAATAGGGACGCTGCAAACACAAAAGTATTCTTTTATCAAGAAATCAAGCACGCAACCTAGGTACACTGTAGTGTAAGAGACTTTGGCCAAGCCTTCACTGAATGCATTCATCACAAAACTTAACAATGATTACCAGAATAACGCCAAAATATTTATCACAATCCTACATTATAGATCCTTACAGTCCATCGTATACTGAGGCCGGTTTGCAAGGCAAATGGAAATATGATCCCCCCACCTCTACACTGTAACGGAATTGTGACCCAGAGAGCTGTCAAGCAGCTGTGCTCTGCTGCAATTCCAGATGCTGCAATATCTCTGACCTGTCTCATCTCCTGCTCTGCCAGCATGAAGTCCAGCAGTCAAAGTATGGGACTAGTGAGGCTGGCCACTTTGGGTGGGTGGGGTGGGGTGGGGTGTGAGGGATGGTGAGACTGTTTATGCAAACCTGGGACCACTGCTAATTGCTTATGTAATATGTACATGGCAGAAGTGCGGTCAATGCAGAGAGGAGAGAGGACTGTCGCAAGTTTGGCCCTCAACGACAGCCAAAATAACTTTAAGACCAACATGAACTGAGGGCAAAATTTTGTCTGGTGCTTTGCTCTGAACACCTGCCGCAGTCTGAATTAACTAAAATTAACAGCTTGTTTTGATTCTGTTTTTCTGGTGGGCTGTGTGCATTCGCTGATGTTGATCAGTAATGTTGATTAGTTGAGACAAAAGAGTTGCTTAGTCTTACCTATCCCATTTCTTCGAAAGTCTCCCACCACCCCTAGACTGAGTATGTAAGCCACCTGGATGCTTGGAGCGTAACAGCTGGCAAGGATGTCACCGTCCTGTGAAAATGCACACAAAATGTATTGATCCACATGCACATGTTCGTTTCACTCAACTTGACTGTGACTAGTGTCATCAGCCGCAATATACATACACTGTATATAATCTAGATTTAAACAAATGCAACAGCATTACAATAATCAGTTGAATACAAAAGTGTGCCTATTAGTATTACTTGCAATAATGCTATAGATATACGTAAAATTTTCATTTTTATTATCATTATACATACCACACACAAAACGCTTTTAACTCTCTCCATACTAATGTCCCCATTAGGGGCCCCTCACACTGACGACACTTGGATGCAGAGGTCTGAGTTATGGGATCGCCAACTTTATTTTTGTTCTCAGTCATGAAATGCACTACTAAATACAGCGATAGCAAAATGGGTTTCTAGTCAAAGGGAAGCAATCATCTGTCTGTATGCTACTGGCAATGACAGAGTTAATGAACATTTACTGCATTTTTGTTGCCAGAGATCGGTTTACTGCATTCAATTACTCAACATCAAGACCACCCAGAAGTAATACATACACGTATATATTTTTCTGCCACTAACCTGAATGGTAAAATGCAGAAAACACAAAAATGTGAAAAGGAAACGGTAATGACTGCGAAGTGGTTACAAGTTAAGCAAATAAAAGCGACATAAAAGGGACAGAAACCACTTAACTTTCACAAAGGACGGCACAGGTCAACGTTTCGGCTTTCGCCCTCTTCAGGACACAAACAAATAAAAGGGACAGAAACCACTTAACTTTCACAAAGGACGGCACGGGTTCGAAACGTTGACCCGTGCCGTCCTTTGTGAAAGTTAAGTGGTTTCTGTCCCTTTTTATGTCGCTTTTATTTACAAAAATGTGAGTAAAGTGCAACGAGACCAGACAAACCTCTTTGTTCAGTTTGGACTTTGGTTTGAGTTCTGCCACGATGAGGCCAATTATGCGTGACTGGTGGGTGGCCGCCAGAGAATAAAAGCGGGAGTTGGAGGTGATGTCATCATACCAAGAGTCAGGATACCTGGGAATTTTGAGGTAAAAACTGTTAATTTCTTCTCTTCCATTCAACAGAAATGATCAGTAATACTAAAATAGATAGCAGCAATATAGCCTAAAATAGTAGTGACAATAATAACAATAAACCACAGAACATACACTAGCTGAAAAAGAGCACACACAACACTGTCAAAAGAAGCTAAAGTGATTGTCTTGAGCACTAGGATTTCTTTTATGTGTCACTTCTCCTAAATGCAGCGATCGTCAAATGTGTCAGGACCATGGTAGCCGTTCAGGCTACCGCCCTGAACAAAACTGGTAGCCCGAAAAAAAATTCTGGAAGCCCGAATCGCAGACTGGATGTTTTGAAAATACCGCGGTCGAAGCGCATGCGCGGAAACTGTAATTGGCGTGCCCACAGCAGACGACATCGATGATAGAGAAGCTAAACACTTGACGGGAGTGACTGCTAGGTTCTGATTCATCTCAGAATTCCTGCTCGCCATTCGGGCTACCGCTACCGGAGCTTTCACTCGCCCGACGGTAAATTTGGTAGCAAAAGCGAGCGGGCGAGCGCATTTGACGATCGCTGTAAGTGTAAATGTGTGGCAATTTTACTGATAAGGTGGGTGACTGTCTACAGGTGACTGGCATATAAATTAGTGTTAATGAGTCAGTTAAAAAGCAAACTGAAATCAAATTACTTTAAACAGGGTATTAATCAATTCTGCCAGAGACAATAACTCACTCAATGGGAAACCATTCGATGCACAGCTTCTTAACCTCTCCCACATCGGAGGGGCAGAGGAAACGAAGCTGCACCTCCTGCTGGACGCGGAGAGCTTGTGCCTGTGAATTTGTCATCCCCACCTCCCCGTCGTCCGCACCCCCTTCTGACGCCACCACCACGCCTGCCACAGCACTCACATGGAAAGGAACAGCCAGTGTTTAGCCCACCAGCCGGCTAGCTCACCTCCTGTTTGCATCCATCTAGTGCTGGGAACAAAATTCCACGGAACATGACTGTCTCACTAACATTTCACAAAATCAAAATTTCTGCTCCGCACGAATCGGTTAATTATACTTTTCAACAGAAAGAAGTGGGCTCTGGCTGCTTTAAATTGCTACTGAGCTCAGTAGCCCTGAGGGACAGCATTCTGAACAAATCAACTACATTTTAACATTCTAATACAACATGAAAACATGACAATTTCAAAGTATCCCTTCCTGTGTGGTAGCATTATTAATCTGGTCTATCAGTTCTAGAAAGAAAGAAAAAACACACAACTGAGGACAATGGATTTCTACGGCAAATCATAATGGACGTATGATAGAATGAACAATTAGTCTGATCAAAGACTTCACTGCTTCTGACTGGAAAACTGTTAGTGCGCGACACTTAAAGGACTTTGCACTGCCGCAAAGGTTTCCAGGGCAAAAATGGGAAGCTGTGGAGCTGCAAATCAAGTCAAGTAGATGCCATCGTCAGGTGATTGTCCACGCGCTAGGTCTATCGCAAATGAAGGAGGGTGAATGCAAGATACATGCAGGAATTATCAGAGATGATCGTGAATTAAACTGCAATACATACAAAACAAAACAGATGAACATCAACCGCACTAAACGCCAGTGTTTTGATGAAGATGCAGACCAGAAAATTGTACCGGAAGAAGGATTTCCGCGGTGCTACAAAAACTTGCACCAACCTAAAATCATTTGTAAAATAAATCAAAGTCCGCTACAGACAAAAACTAACACATTGCATTACCAATGTAGAAGATTTAATTAAAATAGACATTCAGAAAAGATTTATTAAATTTCTGTGTTCCGATGTAAATTTTACATTTCTTTACAAAAAAGATGGCGACCTCCAGTGAAGCTCACATGGAAATTCAAGGATTTACTGGTAAACAAAGCCACACTGATTTTTTTTAGTGTTCTGAAGAAAAAGAAAATGAGAAGAAGTTCTTTGTAATTTCTTTGTTGTTAAAATTAGTTTCTTTTGCTGATCCTCACCAGGCATTTTTGGGCTCAGCTCTTTCTCTCTCTCCACAACATGCCTCTCCTGGCAATGATTCTGCAAGTGCAAAGGTTTGCAGTGGTTGACCGTTGTGCACCTTACATCTTTTTCAGCTCAAAGGCAATTACTGGCATTATCAACTTGCAAATTATTTGTGCAGTGGTTCCAGTGAGGTTTGATGCCAGTTGTCAGTCCCAGCATTACTTATACACCAAGAAACACACGACTAGGGAGACAGACGAAGTCAAGCCAAGAGAGAAGACCTTGTTCGTGCTAAATGTTCCACCCTATGCCACAGAGGTGAGTCTCAGACTCAGAGCTGCGATTTTGAAGCTTGGCCTTTTGCAGTTGTTAAAACTGGTCTTTGCTGCACCTCTGCTTGCGAAGAAGTTAATGTGACATTATTTTTAACATCATTATAACGGGTCCTACTAATTACCGAAAACGACCGAAAACAACTCTTAGTATGGGTAGAACGCAGTTAAAACATAGAAATAACAACACACAAACATGATTAAAGGTGAAAAAAGAGGCCTTAAACAAGTTTAAAGGAAAAAAGTACGTATTCACTCCAAGAAAACAGGACGAAATGAACATGTCTCCCAGGGGAAGCGACTCTGGTCCGGACTGGTTATTTTCTGCAATATCACCTTTTTTCTTTTAGCTTTTTTAAGGCCTCTTTTTTCACCTTTAATCGTGTTTGTGTGTTGTTATTTCTATGTTTTAACCGCGTTCTATCCGTATTGTTTACGGTTGTTTTCGGTCGTTTCGGTAATTAGTAGGACCGATTATAACAATAATTTTATAGGATGGGGGAACAGTTCTTACAAGCAATGCATGTCGTAGTTCAGTGTCCTGTTACCCCACACATGCAGCACATTAAAACTGCCCAACTTTGTTGAACTTGAAGGCCTAAAACTCTTTTGTTGTTGTTGTTCAACTTGTATTAGTTGTAATGTAGAAGCTGTTCAGTTGTACTGAAATAGTGAAAAAACAAATTCTGTAAGACACACACGTTTAAGCTTTCTTTTTCTTTCCATTGTACTTGCAGGGCAGTCTTCGGCAGGCTTTCAGCTGCTGTGGAAAGGTGATGAAAGTTTATTTACATGACAAACCAACGAAGGGAGAGCCACCTGTGGAAACATCACAGTTCTTTCCTGAACATGCAACTCCAAAGGTACGGATGACATCTGTACAATTTGTAATTAGTGGTTACTGATCTCCAGTTCTTTTGTGTTTAGCGGGACATTATGCCAGCCGTAAACCATTATCAGATTTTCCAGATCTTGTGTAATGTTTTGAAAAAAAAAAAAAAATGTAAGTGTAATCACCAGTTGCACCAGACCTTTCAGTTTGAATGAGTTCACTTAGATTTTTATGAAGCCAAGGTAGATAATTTTATGTCAAGTGCTCCTCAAGACCAACAGCTTGGGGGGGAAGGGTGGAGGTGGGGGGGGGGGTGTTACAGTAAAAACGAAAAGATTCTTCATTAGGGAGAGTACTCCGGCTCTCGAGACGCATTATGCCTTACATATATATGGCATCACAAGTACTCTTGGATGTCACCCCATAATCCAGAATGTGTTTCTCGCAAAGTTTTCCAATCTGCAGATTTAATTTTTCGAAAGTTCTCAATTCAAAAACATCAATTTGGAGTGTTTCGGAAAATTCGCACCCCTGCATCAGTATCATGCATTTCTTGTATCCGGGTGACTTGAAGTTGCAGAGGTACTGTGTTTGTGTAGGTGCATTATACAGTACAACTTCTTTTGGGCGACCACTCTTTGGTCAGATACAGGTGGTCTTATAAGAGAGGTGGTCACCCAAAAGAAACCAGACAGTGAAGAAGTGCAACCCAGTATCATTGTAACATTGGTCTGCACAGACAGGTGGTCTCCCAAAGGGGTGGTCACCCAAAAGAGGTTCTACTGTAAAATTTTATGGTCTTTACTTTACTACTTTACTATGAAAATTACTGATATCAAATTCATTTTCTTAGCCTTTAAAAAAAGAAAGTTTCATCTTTGAGTTTGACTGTCACAGATCAGTTCGGGATTAAATTAATAATGTTTTGTAGGTTAAACGTATATATATATGATAAGAAAATTTAAGATCAGTACTGAATAATTACTGGGTAATAACTAATTCATTCAGTTTGCCTGCTACTGTTATCTTCTGCAGGGTTTCAAGGTGGCATACATCGTGTTCAAGCGATCAGACTCGGTCCAGAAGGCTTTAACGCTCCCCTACAGCAAACCTCTGCTGCTGTCAACAGCAGAAAATCCAGTTGTAACAGGCATAGAAAGTAAGTTATGTGTGTGTAAAACAAAGCAGCCAACTGTTTTGAGGAATTCACATATTTTCTGGTGTCACAGATCAATAGTTTCAGATGATTTGCTGACACACACACATAACACACACACACACACAAATACACATTCCCCTCATTTCATCAATTTTCTTACTGTAATGTACATGCTTGTGAATTTTTGTGTAGAATGGAAACAGCACTACCTGGACCAGACAACAGACGTGGCAGAAATGAAGAAAGAAGTGACCAGGTTTATGGAGGAATACGACAAGAAAGTTGAAGAGGTACGCCGTGACGTTGCTTCTTTGAAGAAGTTCTACTATTACACTTACAGCGCTAGTGACATTCTTTCTAGGCAGTGTGTGATTTTATGTGTATCAAGACTTATGACTTATGAATGAATAGAATTGTTAGTGATGACAGTGATAATCGACTGTGCAGTGCTTGTGGCTATGCCCGTATCAGTGTATGCAGATCTATGCGGTAGGCACTGTATGTTCAGTCTGTTGTGTACAGTCTCCCACACTTTAAAAATGAATTCTCAGTAAATTGGTGAAAACTGTAACACCTTGGGCAGGCATGAGTTTTCCCACTGCCCCCCCCCCCCCCCAAAAAAAAAAAAAAAAAAAACAACAAAAAAACAACAACAAACAAAAAAAAAAAAAAAAAAAAGAGGAAAATAGTACATGTATGCTCCAAAATAATTCAAAAGAAAAAGAGGAAACAGCGGTGATGTCTGGTGTTCCTCAAAATCAGGGTGGGGGGGGGGAACAGATTGTCCTGCATGTCCAACTTAGTTTTTCATTTTCCTCATGAAACGGCAGAAGAACAACAGCAGACACACACACACACATAAAAACGCAGAAAATGGCATAGCTTTAGGGGCTGAAAAAAAAAAAAGTGCCTGAGTCATACTGATGAACTGTCCTGCTTGTTCCACTTTTTTTTTTTTTTTTTTTTGCCTTGATGGCAGAAAAACAAAAGAACGGCGGAATTGCACTGAACCGTGGAATTGTGCCGAACAGCAGGAAAATCTCATGCCTGCTCTGGGTGATGGTGGAAGTGCAGGAAGCACTACATCTAGTGAGTTGGTTCCACAACTTGCTAATAGTTACAGCTTCGATTGACTTACTTTTTATATTTTGTTCTCCTGCTGCAGGAACAGAAGCAAGCAAAAGAGATGGATGGAGTTCCGGATGATGATGGCTGGATCACTGTGACTAGAGTGGGCAAGAACAAAGGAGCACCACGCACAGAGGCTGAGGAAAAGAGGGTCACCATAAAAGACCGCAAAAAGAGGAAGGAAAAGGTAGGGCTGGTTTGAGTCTGACATTGCTTGGAACAGTTCAGTTTAGATGAGTCCACATGTATGTATGATACTCGTGTTGAAGTATAGTGATGGCAACAGTAATACATAGAAATAATTTTCGGCTGAGTGAAGGCAAGATTGATTGTGCTTGGAAATTTCTGACATGGAGCATAGCTGTGTGTGTTAGTACTGTTACTATCTGAATTCTGATACAGAGAATTCGGGAGGTAGGGGCAGTTGCTTCTGTTATAATCTTAATGCTCAAACTGCACATGTATATATTGCTAACCTTAATGACCTTTACTTTGAGCCTACCGGTAGTTTTAGTTCCATACAACTTACAAGGCATCCTTTTCATTCACTTTACTGTTATTGTTTCAGGAGCTGGTGAATTTCTATTCATTCCAAATACGGGAATCCAAGAAACAACGTAAGTATACTGTCCATCAGTATTTTAGCAAATTTCAGGACTGATTAGACCAATACATTAGGGATGCAGATTTTCCAGTGTAATTCAGTCTTCACCTGTTCAGCTCACTGCCTCAGGATAGTGTCAATGCGTCATAAGTTGGTAAGTCTGTAACTCCAAAACTATTAAAATGCTGAAGGCACGGCTTGTTGCCCACATTTTTCTTGTGAATTTCTTGGACAGATGCAGCTGGTACTAGTGATAGGCATTCTGCAGATTTTCTTTTAGTCCATGCAGTTTGCTCATCGTCATGTTGAGAACAACAAAAATAGAAGTTCTGTTGTTGTTATTCACAACATTCACTTTTTTCTTGTTTGCAGATATTGTGGAACTTCGGAAAAAGTTTGAAGAAGACAAGCAGAGAATTGCCATGATGAAAGCAGCCAGGAAGTTCAGACCCTACTAATTTGTTTCAGTTGTAATTTGCTACGTGTGCATGCGTCGACCACCTGTGAAAATGTGAATGAATAAAGAATGCAGATTAATGGATTTGTTGCTTGCCTAAATACTTGTTTCACGCATGCATGTGTGTCCTTTTGATCATAATCGATTAGTTTCATAATGTTGTACTCTACAATAATGAGTTTTTGCAACATGAATTTGTGGACTCAGCCTCCACACACTCAATACACAGCCATGCATATTGTACTCACAAACAAAAAGAAAATGACAGCTTAAAAATCACTGTTTAATGGCAGCTCATAAACAATATACTGCACAGCAGCCTCAAAAACAAAAAATGACAACACTGATACTTGTGCCTTGACTGAATCACTGACAATGCCGATGACCTCCACTGAAAGTACAAATCCTTGAACAGCACAATAAAATAATGGCCCTGCTGCTGCCACTCCGCCTTAGCTCCACGTCCTGGCCACAGTCAGCTACTGTCCATGGGTGCATACATGTCTGGATGTTGATTTGTTTGCCTACTGGGCCAGCACCATACCAAGTAACCTAGACAAACAAGGAATGGCAGACAAATGTTTTGAGAATATTATAGCAATGTTACAACAATCATCAGTTCATACTGCTCAAGAATTAACCTAGCCTAGTGAAGCAAAATGAGAAAGAATCCTAAATGAGTTAAACGCACCATCTGCTCCATGAGCCTACATAAATGCTTGTTGCACGTCAAACCCATGTGTAAAATATTCTCCTAGTTCAATGCTCACCTGTTGTCTGGCAAGAATTTCTTTGTGAGTTTAGCCAGCTCAGGCAGCTGACCTGAAAACAGGGAAAAAGTATTACCGTAATTTACATAGAAACACTATGCTGCACCACACAGTTCAGCCACAGCTGAAGGGAGATAATCTGCTAGGCCGCTGAAAGCTTGCTCCTGAGCTGCAATAACATAGCAAATGAACAAGAAATGCTACACTTCTGTGATTTACCAAGCCCGTCTAATATCTGCAAGAGGCAGCTGCAAGATCTCATGAACTGCACATAGAATTAAAACAGATTTGCATGCAAGCACACACACACACTGAAACAATATAGTATGTCAAGGACGACTGGTAACTGAGAATAGTTCAGGAGAAGATAAAGTGTCATCCATGATCCTGAGCTATTTTCAAAAGTGAATTTGCCAAACTGTACTTGTTCCTTACCCAGTTGGGCCTTGAGACTGCCTGCCATTTTGGCAACATGTAGCACCTGAGCCATCCTCTCCAGGGACGTGTGAACAACTTCATCCTCTGCCACTGAAACCCCTTCCCCAGCCCCAACCTGCAATTTCATCTCTTTCACATGATCCAACAGTCCTGACAGCTGTTTCACCAAGCACATAGCGTCCGTGACACTCATCAGACTCTGGGACAGTGGGCTGCCACGACAGAAGTCCAGGCTTTGCAGCACACCCAAGTGTAACTTGGACAAAGTGGCCAGAGTCCTTGACTGGGAAGCCTTGCACATGCTGTTGTTACTGTTAGTCTTCTTGCTGGCTGACTTGGCGGAAGCACTAGCTGGAGTATTCAGGAGATGCGTGCAGACGATGGGCCCGAGCACGCACCAGGTAAGGAGACCTGGGATCGGTGATGAGCAAGTCTTGTGAATGGCTTTCTGTCGGACAGATTCACAGCACAGAGTACAGTCTGACGTCACCCATGTTGTGACATGCTCCAGCAGACTCAAGGGAGGGACGGAGTCTGTTCCTGTAAAAGCATAAATTTAAAAATAAAAATGGTAAAATTCTCAGATGAAAGTTGCAAACATGAAAACATACCCATTAGTTCAGCACATATATATATCACACAATATCCACTGGAGGTTGCCAGATGCTGCAAAGAACACCCTAATCTTTTCAGGATAACCCTTTCATACTTACACATTATGTGGCTGTTGCATTGTCTTGAGTTTTGCACTAATATAAGACACTTTCCACTTCTTTGATACAGTGTAAACCCTAAAAGAAAACACACTGTGCACCCACATGCCTCTAGCTACCAATGACTCACCATCAAAAGGAAACAGAGAAGTGACAGAAGTGGTGAAGTTGCAGACGAAGAGTGGTGAAATGGAGGGAAGTTTCTGGAACATGTTGGACGGGTCGGGGAACAGGAGGCAGTAGTCCTCCACCAGGCGACGAGTCAGCAGCAGTGAGTCAGCACTCTGGCAGGCCCTCTCCTGCACAACAACTAGCTGGATAAAAATTGCACTTAGTTTTGAGCTGGATTTTAGGTGCCCTTTTCAACTGGAGAGCTCAGCTAAACATAAACAGTGTAATCTGGAATAAGCAGCATATCAGGTTACAGAGAGAAACCAGATATTACCATGTTAGTGTTACTGTTTGTGTCCATGGATGTGACACACAGTCTACTGTCTTACCACTGGACTTACAGGACATAATTCAGAACTTATCACAGGTAAGAGGAAAAGATTTGTCAACCCCTGCCCCTAACTGAGCTAGGATAAGAATACCTGCATCCAGATCGCCGCACAATCCAACACAGAGGTGCAGCTGACAGACAGAGCCATGGAAACCAGCTTTGTCAGCAGTGTGTTGGCAAGGTCATCACCCCGGTTTCCAAACATCAGGTGGAAGATCTGGTATTTGCTCTTCTCTGGGGCAGCTTTGTAGCATTCACACAGTAACTCCAACAGCTGGAGCTCTTGCAAGGCAGTAAGCTTCTGCAAAAATTGACATGAAGGCTATGTAGTTTATTTCTTTGAATATTTTTTTTACTCTATCTTTGCCATATTTCCTGGGTTAAGGTCGACCCAGAAGTGCACATTTATGCTGATACTGCCTTTCTTACTCCAGGTATAACTAAAATAATTATACATGTATATATATGGCATCTGTGTTGAACCAGAAAACTGTATATATATCTATAGGGGCGGTCGGTGGTCTAGTGGTTAAGAGACCTGTCACCAATGCGAGAGGTCAGTGGTTCGAGTCCCACTCGGGGCAAAGAATTTTTCCTTCTCGTATGTGGCACCGTTCATTCAGGCCGATCGTCGGGGGTTCTCTCCGGGTACTCCGGCTTCCTCCCCCTCTGCTTTGGAAATGTTCAGCCCACCAAATTTGAAAAATAAATGCAATTCTAAATCCCGAAATTCAAATAGCTGAGCTGACCCTTCGCACCATGTGATTGTAATGTGTTTATGTCAAGTGTGTGAGAGAATGCGTGTGATTCACGTGAGCGTGCGTGTTGGGTTCAGTTCGCGGCGCTTTGAGCCGATTCAGGAAATTGGGTAAAGCACCTATACAATACTCATTATTATTATTATTATTATTATATATACATGTACTTACTTAGAAGTGAAACAATTAACAATCAAAGTGGCTAATACCTTGGTTTACACTTGACCTACCCATACTTGTGACCTACCCATACTTTCATACAGCCAGCTACAGCTACTATGTTCAGCCTGCCACTCTCTGCCCGGTGTGTTTAAACCATTGCAGGTGGTAGGCATTGCAGGTACAAACAGAATCACACTCTGGAAAAAGAGTACGCCAGTGTGGCAACCACTCTGGCACTGTCCATCTGAAAGTGGTGCATCAGGTAACTACAAAGCAAGGAGTAGTCTATGGTCCCAAGTTTCAGCAGGGTACACTGACTCGTTTCAGGTTGTATTAGTGTCAGGCATGCATGGTCAGCATCTGGCTGCTCGCACAGAGAGCCAGTGTATTAAAATAAACAACTCAACCCCAGGGCCTCAGATCCACGTCGGACATCGGTCACCAGACCGATAAAATTTTCAAATGACCAATATTATTTTCCTACAGGCGGACAAATGTCCTATGGTTTTGCAAGGACGTCAGTCATTGTCCGATTATAGTTTTGCTGGCCAGGACATAGCATCAGCCGTTTTCTCAAACCAGAAAGGTTGAGTCAGTCACGCCGTGAGTCATTCGCGTACACCTGCACCGCTAGCTTTCGCCATTTTGCTGCGTCTGCAAGAGGTCAGTGGTCTGCACTCTACGCTGCGAGCATTTACTCTCCGACGCATACTTGGAGGGTATCTCGAGTTCGATTCTTCGATGTTTTCCTGTGGTGGAGTTTGCGAAAGGGATGGCAGATTGCTCTCCCTTTTCGGGCTGTCCCAAACGTTTGATTTCTTTTCGTTGTGTTCGGATTGTTTTCAATTCTGAAATGCCACCCAAGAAAAAAACCAAAGGCAGACAAGTATCAGCAACTGCTGCCTTTTTTTTCGTAAATCGGACGGCCTTGTTGACGGCTGCGGCAACCGACATGTGCCCCAGCATTGAACTCACAGCTGAGACTCGTGATCAGTCAAGACGAAGCGCATCGCCCGAACCTGAGAGTGAGAATAATCCCTATAATTCTCTACCAAAAAAGCTCCCGATAAGAATGTCCGACAAATGTCCTATGGTTTTTTATGATCCAGGACAAATGTCCTATTGAATTTGAGTGTTCAGGACATTTGTCCTATTGTCATCCTGATGGATCTGAAGCCCTGCAACCCATCATGATATGCCTGGTATGGGTAGCTATCGACCCAGGAAGTAAACAATGTGAGTTTGTACACCAAGTATGGTAAAGGTTAAGACAGACCCATGATAAAAGGTGTGACTAAGTCAAAGTGCGACCCTCATGGGTAATTAAAATATTCTCCATTTATTTTAAATGTAATGGAAATTGAAAGGCTGTAGTCACCTTCACACCTCGCCTGGACCTGAACATCACAAACGCCTGACAAACTTCTGCAACCTCAGGAGTGCTTGCAATGCCAGGAATTGCTGCGCCATCTGAAGACGCTGTTGCTGAAACGATGAACTGCAGGGCTTCTCTTGTACACTCAGGGAAATCAAGGCGCTGCAAGCGCTTCATTGCATTTGCAGTTGCTGATGACATCCTGATTGAGATGACCGTTGACTCTAAAAACATACAGTCAAACTTAAAGCTCTCTAGCTTGTATTATCAAACTAACTCATTAACTGTCTTTATTGTTCATAGTGTCAAACAAAATGTAATATTAGGGTTGGTGGGGTCACATCCCTTTGCTTGTGCTGTGCCTTTTTATAGACGTACATGTACACCTACTTCCATTTCCATCCAGGGCAGGATTTAACAGCTCTTTTTCAACTACTTTCTTTTTCAGGCTGGATGCATCAGTCGAGATATGCACAAAACTTGTCACAACTGAAAGGGGGGTAACTATGTTTCACACAAACAAGAGAGAACGTGAGGAAATCGCATAATTCCGATAGTCTAAGAGTACAGTCACCACGCCAAGGCGTATAATATTTACTCAAATACACACCAGATTAGCATCAGTGTCGATTAACACCAAAAATTCAACTTTCCGGCACCTTTTCTTGCAGGAAACCTGTCCGGGTGGTCTTCCGGTCTGACAGAGTAGTCTTTCTTCATTTTTGTTTTTGTTTGGAACTTGTTCTGCCACTTTTCTTTGTTAACAAGAGAACGATGGCTTTTATTTGAATTGCAGATTCCCGCGGTTAATGAGACAGCAACAGGGAATTTGGATTTTCTAGTAAAATAAGCAGTTGTCAATGTAAACTTTCTGTACCGAACACAGTTGTTTCACTTGCTTTCATTGGACAAAATTTTCTTGGGCCAATGAAATTGCCCGAATGAACTAACGGAAACGCCTTTTGCGACTGCGCGTTGTGCCGCATTTTTCTCCCCGATGTCTGCTGCGGCGACTTCTTGCTGGTGATACAGAAACAAGTTCTGATACTGGTGGCCACTATTATAGGCTTCCAAGATGGTTAGTAATCCGCAGATGGACTAGGATTGTAGGAGAAATCTGTTGTTGGTGATACAGGTCTATTTTGTCGTAGAATTAATCACGGTAATCAAACACTGAAACAGGTTGCGTCCCTCCGCTTCATTCGTTCACAGCCAGAACATCATGTACAAAACGCAATTTATGTTATGTACTCAAAACTTACATGCGTGCAAACCAAAATCCACTCCAACGGTGAAGCATAACATAGAAGCTGGGCCAAGCAGTTACGATCATGCGTGTCAATCATTTTATACTGTGTTTACCTTTGTAAACACGATTGAACTTCCCCTTAGTTCAGACATAATGACAAAAGGTTTGATTCATTTGCTGACATTTTCTGTCTGGTACAGATGCTCTCAAGGACAAAGCCTGCCATTGGGCCAGGCGCAGCGCAGCAGGCAAAAGACCAGAAAAAGAAAAAGAAACTACCAAAAGTCGAGGACTTCCTAGATGCCAGAGACTACACTGGAGCTATCACCCTTTTGGAGGTACGTCTTGGTATCATGCACAGTCAGTCATATAGTCCAAGCCTACTTTCTTGACAGTTTCAGAGGAAATTTGCAGTACTTTAAGTTACTTGAGCCATTTCTGAAGTTTTTTTTATTCTTTTTATGGCAACAAAAATTGTGGTGAATTACATTGATTTAATTTTATATTAACAGTTCAGCCGCGCAAGTGGTAAAGGCAATGAAGAGATGGACATGTGGATTGCCTACTGTGCCTTTCATCTCGGTGACTACAAACGGGCAATGGAGGTGAGCAGCTTGAAAAACTGAAGCTATGTTGTTCTAGAGGCCTGGAGATGTACCATGGAGTGTGAGCTCAAGGCAAGGGACCTTTCATGGGAAACAGCACCGACAGTTGCGGGAAACTGACTGAAGTAGAAAGCCTTGGCCTTGGCTGCTGCCTCATGTGCCAGAGGGCACTCAGAGCCTGGAAAAAAAAATCAACAGTGTTAGATGTTAATGGAAATGTACCCGACAGTAACTGTCCTTTTTACATAGTTTGGTAGCATGTTTTTATGCATTTGACTTTTTTTTAACTGACTTCATTCTCTCTTTCAGGTTATGTCTTACTTGCAAATAAAGAGCATGTTTTGTTGTCCATATAACATCAGGCTTAGTGTGTTGTAAATTGAAAAAAGGTGATACAAGTTGTGATTTGAAAGCAAATTCAACTGTATCTTTGCTTCTCTCAGGAATACGAGAGGCTGACAAAGCAGGACGGTTGTCATCCTGATGTGTGGCTGTACTTGGGATGCTGTTATTTCTACCTTGGCTTGTACCAAGATGCTGAAAATATGACAAACAAAGGTTTGTAATTTTTCTTTTAGTACTTGCTGTCCATTTTTTTTTTTGGGGGGGGGGGGGGGTATTTTTTTTAAACAGATTGTCAAGCTTGCCTGTAACAACAGTCATAAATGTTTTCATGTTTTCAACAAATAAACGAGAACCCCCCCCCCCCCCAAAAAAAAAAAAACAAAACAAAAAACAAAAAAAACAACAAACAAACAAAAAAAAAACCACCAAAAAAACAAAACAAAAAAACAACAAAAAAACAACAACAAAAAACAAAAAAAAACCCAAAAAACAAAAACAACAACAACAACAAAAAAACAACAACAAACAAACAGAAGCAACAAAAAGTGATCAGAGAAAAAAAGATCAGATTTTGACAGAACCTGAGTAAACATTCAAGGGAAAGCAACAGGTGTTTAAAGTGGCAAGCAGTCTCCTGTACATATATAAAGTTACTGATCTCAGTCTCACTGTAAAGTATGTTTCCTGTCATTTCTCATCACAAATTCCTCTACATGGTTATGTTCATTGTGAGAAAGAAAGACACTCTGTGACGGTGTATGTGCAGCACCCAAATCGCGACTGGCAAATCGCCTGCTGTTCCACCTGTCACACAAGTTTAGTGATGAGCGTAAGCTGATGGGTTACCACCAGAACCTGCAGGACGTTATCGAGGACCAGCTGACTCTCGCCTCCATCCACTACTTGCGCAGCCACTACCAGGAAGCCATCGACATCTACAAGAGAATCCTCCTCGATAACAGGTGGGGAGGTAGAACAGTGCAGGGGTGGAAGAGTAATTACCATGACCTTGTGTGTTTGTTTGTTTGTTTGGTTTTGGGATGGATGCTATGTCTTTTTCCTTCTTTTTTGTTTGTTCTCCTTGACCGAATCTGCCTTTTCTTCCAGAGACTACTTGGCTTTGAATGTCTATGTTGCACTCTGCTACTACAAGCTGGACTATTACGATGTTTCACAGGTAATTTGACTGACCCATCCTTAGCAGCATTGCTAATAATTATGTGACCGTCCACGAGAAAACCCGGCATATGACGGACGCTGCGGTTCCGAGTTAGAGGCTAACAAAGGTCAGCGGGTGCTGTCTGGTTGATATTGAGATTTTGCCAAAATCAGGTTGTTCTGCCCTTAGATTATGATGTCTTAAAAGGAGGTTTTTTTAACGGTAAAGAGCAAGGCTGTTTCTTCAAGATGGCTCCAAAAACAAGAAATTGAAAATTTTGCACTTAAGCCAGGTTTTCTCATGGAAGGTCACATATCTAGCAGTGGTTTTGCCCTGACTACTATTTGGGAGCTAAACATTAATTTTGTGCGAGCTTTTTCCTTGTTACCCCCAGAGGTCACGCTGGTGTTTTGCATTTTGCAGTAGAAAAAGCAAGGGATCGATAAAAATGTGTGTGGCACTAAGAAAAATGCATACACATCAGACAGAAGGTTTTAATTTTTATGACATCAACTTGTGAAGGAAACCAGAGTGCCACAAAAAGTCACACAGAGCGCTCCCTGTTGTCACGTGAGCGGTGAGTGACCGGTGTAATCAAACCAAAGACTCAAGATCTTCTATGCTATGATGTAGCGGATCTAGAGTCTTTGTTGAGACTTGCGTTGCGCACCTCTAATTGCCCTCCAGTGGTAATTGATCAGGGATTAGCCCAACAAGCAGGGAGGCTGTCAAAGCCATTTCAAAATGTGTACAAGTAGACAGAGGTCCATTGAAAGTGCATCAGGCCTCCCCAAAATGCAACATATGCACCCCAAAAAAAAAGAAAGAAATGTAATAAGCACGACCCCTGTACCCTATCTTTGATATCACCAGTATGTGGTGTAAAAGGATACCCCCCCCACCCCCCCACCCCCCCAACAACCAACCAGCCTCTTGTGTGTGTATGTGGATGGTTGAGTTACATGTTGGGGGATGTTGGAGGGGAGGGAATGACAGATCAATTTTATACTTCCTGTTACTGATTTTGTCCATCAGGAAGTGCTGGCAGTGTACCTACAGCAGTACCCAGACAGTGCCGTTGCTCTCAACCTGAAGGCTTGCAACCACTTCCGCTTGTACAATGGCAAAGCAGCAGAGGTAAGAGCCACAAATGTGTTGGTGACTAGTGGATTGTTATTTTCTTTAAACGGGCTATGCTACCTTTTTTATGCTCACAGATCATTCTGAGCTGTTTCTGTGGTACATGTATCTACACCACTGAGGCATGTAGACAGTGACAGCATTTGTACTGCTGGCACTGAGCCAACAGGTGTACTCGATGACCCGGCGACCACACTGAGCTCTCCAGTAGCGTAACAACAGTCATAGAATTTGAATGTTAAACCACTTGCGCAAAGTGTAAACAACATCATATTGTATTAAGAGCTGTACGAATAAAAAACATAGAGTATTTCAAGCATACATGTGCACTCGTGAGTGAAACTGTACCAACTGGCTTAGCAAAGATGGAATTTGCCCGTTTAAAATGGTATGGGCAGAGTACACAAAAAGCTGAAGGCCAGAAAAAAATCATAATTTTGTATGCATGTGTTAGATTCCAGGCGGTTGTTGTTGCTCTTTTGTTATAGCTTCGCTGTGGTCTTATCTTTATGTATTTTATTTTATGTTTATCCACCAGGCTGAGTTGAAGGCTTTGCAGGAGATGTCATCACAGTCATTTCAGTTTGCTCAAGATCTCATCAAGCACAATCTGGTGAGTACAAGTACTGCATGCAATTACAACTTTATATTTGGAGTTCTCGTGTCGATGCTGTCGACTGTCATATCAGCGCTGCACCTTTGCCTTGCAAGGAACTGACAATGTCCTTGTGTGACAAGAGAGAGGTACGTTTCTTCCAACAGAATCTATTTCATAAACATCAACTCCCAGGCATAGAGATGCCATCCTGTTTGCCTAGATTTCTGGAGATGTTTGACATCCATTTCACAATTCTACTCTTTCTTTTCAGTGTGTGTTCAGGAATGGGGAAGGTGCTCTACAAGTGTTACCTCCCTTGATAGATGTGCTGCCAGAGGCCAGACTGAATCTAGTCATTTACTACCTGAAGCAAGGTAAAAATGATGGCCATACGTAATATTTTGTAATTTCAAGCACGTTTCCAGCCCAGATCGAATCTTGCTAAAGTCAAACCTCCTATGGAAACCAGATGTACTTGGAAATATTTTAGGTCACCTGGCCAGGATCAACTTTTTGTCTTTGACATGTACTAAAAAAAGTGGCTCCATCAAAAACTGTTGTTGAAAATTGTTGGCGACTGAATCACCAAACACGCTGTATCTGGTGGACCATTGCAGATGACATACCTGAGGCCTACAACTTGATAAAAGATCTGGAACCCACTACGCCGCAAGAGTACATCCTGAAAGGAGTCGTGAACGCTGCCCTGGGCCAAGAGCAGGGATCGGTCAGGATCATTTCTACCATCAATAAATAGTGTCATTAAAGTTCTGCTGCTTTTTGCATGTAGAGTGATGTCAAATTTTCAGGCATGTGTACATTCTCTCACGTATCTGTGCATACAGAAAACACACATGCAAGAGAGATTGTTAAGCTTTGTGAAATTCAAAACTATCTGATCATCATATCTATTGAAATTGCCTGGTAAATGATTTGGAATGTTAATCGTGCCCCATCTGATACTAATATGTAATTGTTTTGTTACAGAGAGAACATCTGAAGATCGCTCAGCAATATTTCCAGCTGGTTGGTGGATCTGCAAGTGAATGCGGTAAGTTGGGTTGAATATTACATCTAAATAATGCATGGTTTGCATATATACAGGAAGAGGCTTCTGTTTTTTGTTTGGTTTTGTTTTTATCTTAAGAAAAACAGAAACCAAGAACTACCTGTTTTGTATGTGCGTGTGCATATGCTTGTGGCTAACAGGGCTGAGATTTAGCAAGCCAGGCTAAGGAGCCAGCTGGGCTCCTAACCTGGGAAGTTGAGGTTGCCAGAAAATTTTTCAGGTTGCCAGACCCTTTGATTGAAAATGCCTATTTTAAATTGTATAACTATTGCAGCTAATAAACAAGAAAACTTTCAACAACAACACTGTTTCATTTTTGTGCACTCTCCTTCTGGCAACAATCTCTGTGTCCAACTGACCGGCTGCTCATGGTTTTTGATCGAATCAAGTTAAAACAAATTTGTGCCGATTACAGCGTGTGTCAAGAGTCCGTGTACAGGCACGGAATCTCTACCACTGGCGGCAATTTTCAGGTCGCCAGCTGGGCGAATAGTACCGTAAATCGAGTTCGCCAGACACCATTTTTAGGGGTCATTGGCGAGTTGGCGAGCGTTAAAGCTCAGCTCTGGGCTAATTATAGGTGCGTTGGTTCAACAGTTTGTCCTGTGCATTACTGAATTTTATGTAATTCTCTGCATGCAGTATTGTTTTCTTTATAACCTAAATTTGTATTTTTGCTCGATTTCCACAGACACAATTCCTGGACGGCAGTGTATGGCCTCCTGTTTCTTTTTGCTGAAGCAGTTTGAAGATGTGCTCATCTACCTGAACTCTGTAAAGGTACAGCTGTTTCCTATTTCTTATTATTATACAGACTAACTTCTCTGCCATCACTGTCACCATCATTGTCATTTTACGATGTCATGTTAGGATGTATCATAGCTGTGTGTATGTAACGTGTATATGACGTGTATTTCATGTGTATGTAATATGACATGTATTTCATGTGTATCTCATGTGTATGTATTGCCACTCCACTATTGTGAGACGCCCAGAGCTCCAGCAGGAGGTTGGGCGCCAGTCAAATCATCATCATCGTCATTATTATTATTATATTTCTCAGTCATCTTACAGAACTGGTGTATTTGGATGTATGTATGTACCATTTACATCATTTGTCAACATTTACTTATAACAGTGAAACTGTTGGATGTTTCAGAGCTACTTCTACAATGATGATTTCTTCAACTTCAATTACGCACAAGCTAAAGCAGCTGTTGGCAACTTCAAGGAAGCAGAGGAGGTGTGTGCCTTTGTTGGGAGAATTTTTTTGCATGTGTCATTTGTCTGTCAGAAGGTTGTGTGTGTGTGTGTGTGTGTGTGTGTGCATGCGTGCGCGTGTCGGAAAGGATAAGCATGTTCCTGACACCTTGGAAACCTGTCCTGTTTTGGTCTTGTCACTATCAGCTAACTGGTGGATTGCTTACAGGTGTTCCTGCTGATCCAGAGTGACAAGCTGAAGAATGACTACACATACCTTAGCTGGCTGGCACGATGTTGTAAGCAACACTTTCTTCTTTTTTGTGCTTGAGGTTGAATAGATTCTGTTTTTGTATGATTTGTAAATTATGATTGATAAGAACAGTTGATGTAATATGGCCTAGTCTTTCTTGTTGTTGTTGTTTTTTAAACTAAGACAATTAAAGACAATTTGACATTAATTCAAGGCAGTGGCTTTGCCTGTGTAATAACAGTATATTTGATGTTTGCAGACATCATGAACCGCAAGGCAAGGCTGGCATGGGAACTGTACCTGAAGATGGAAACATCTGGAGAATCCTTCAGCCTCCTGCAGCTCATCGCAAATGATTGTTACAAGGTGTGTGTTCATTTCTGTTTTCAGCTCTTACAGTCTGTATCGTGTTTGTTTTAGTCTGGCTTATTTTTCACTATCATCATTTCATTACTTTGGCATGAGGCATGCACTGTTGAATGATACTTAGTGCTGCAGTCAACACAGTTTGTAATTTATCTGTGGCCTTTGACAGATGGGGCAGTTCTACTATGCAGCCAAGGCATTCGACGTGCTGGAGCGCCTCGATCCGAACCCTGAGTATTGGGAGGGCAAGCGTGGTGCATGTGTGGGCGTCTTCCAGCTCATCATCGCTGGCCATGAGCAGAGGTGGGTGTGCATGAAATTGTAAACGTTTTGTTTTGATGTATATGCTAACTGACGAAAGATTGATGACAATAACAGATTCTTGAAAGATGCGGTGACGGGCACTCATCAGTGTGTGTGACATGTCCGCCTTTTTCTGCATTTACATTGTGCTTTCAGTAATTTTCAACACTTTTTTTTCCCAGAGATCTATTCTATTTTTTCCCCAAGTGCACATGTTACATATCAACTTTTTCAATGTCTGCGTAGTTTAGAGGTACCCTTTTTAATGAAAAAGTAGATTGTTATAAAAAGCTCAATCAACCTTAGATAAAGGTAACATGAGTGTTATGGAAGACCCTTGGGATGTTTGAAGGATTTGGAATTAAAGTTTCAGAAAAGACTCAAGCTGATAGTGAAGGCAAAAATGAATGTAGTGGCTTTGCTAACTGTAGGTTTATTGACAACAGGCAAGTGATGGGTTTGCTGAAGGAAAGCGCTGTTACAGAGTAAAGTTCCATTTCTTTCCCTTGCTAATTAGAACTGTCCAGTTGTTTGTGTTCTGCTGGTTTTAAACTCCTCACAGTTACTTTCAAACATTTCTGATCTTGACACATTTTGTTAGTGAATAATCTATATAATCTTTTCTCTTAATACATGTAACTTTTATGGGGGGAAATGTCCATCGTCAGAATTTTGTATCCTACATCTTACTCACCACTGTTTTATGTTTTTACGTACATATCAAAACGATTTATTTGAAAACAAAATGTAAAAACAACGTCAGACAGACCTAACATTGTTTCACTGTTTTGACAGAATTCATTGATAAGCTGTGTAAATGTATTGTCTAATGGTGGATATATTGGTCTGAGTGCCCTAATATTGTACTAAAGGTCAGTTTTGCGTGGTTCTTTTCATTTGGTTTGGTGTGTGT
This sequence comes from Batillaria attramentaria, assembly GCA_018292915.2. NCBI lineage: Eukaryota > Metazoa > Mollusca > Gastropoda > Batillariidae > Batillaria > Batillaria attramentaria. The sequence continues at coordinate 359,057 of JACVVK020000109.1, read as the reverse complement.
GATTTACACATTAAATACTGCTTTCTTATCAACCAAATGAAGAAAACGTTCGGCTCAGTGCACTGCACTTGCAAAGCTGCAATACACTGCTTTGAAGTAGGAAAAAAGTATTGACTGATGAAGGGTAGATCTATGCTGTGAATATGTGTGTAATTATCATCATATCTCCACTTTTGTACATACATATAATGTATGTAATGATGTATGATAGGCTTTTCTTCTGCATTTTTTTTTCCATCAGAGTTTTAGCCTGTAGAATGTTGCTGTCAATATCTATGGTTCTTGTCAAACGTCAGTAATGCCTGTGCTGAGCGAGCTCTTTCGTCGATCAGCTCCATACATGAGGTTAAACTATTGCATCAGTGAATTACACAGACTTTGTTGTTCACAGAAACTTTCTGATTCTTCCATGTCACAAAGCTTTTTCAAACAGATGTTCATTTTTATCATCCTCTGCGCTCCCAGGGAAACACTGCATGAGGTTCTTCAGCTACTGCGTAACACTAGCAACCCCCAAGTGGAGTATATCACTCGCACACTTAAAAAGTGGGCTCGTGACAACAAAGTGGCAGTATGAGTTTTACTGCCTTTTTGAACGATACTGGTAGATTTTGGATAGGTATGAATCTCATCATGTGGACTCTTTCGTCTGTGTCTCGTTTGCCGTTTGATGTCATATTCACTTGGATCTGTTAACCCTGGTAGAGCTGAGCCCAGAATATTCTAGGCTACCTCTATGGCCTATTTTTTTTTTTTTTGCTGCCCCAACTCTTTGCCAAATCCAGTGTTGGTCCTCCCAGGTCATGGGTGGAATCCACAGAAAGCTCTGAAGCTGGGGCAATTTTTATTATGTGCGGTGATGGAGATGAGGATGGTGGTAAGATGATGCCATGGAGATCCGTGTGGTTTGGGACTGCGGGACAGGGCCACATGCCACGCTTCCTTTCATAAATATCCCAGCATTAACCAGGCCCGGGAACTACTGCGCGTACGGTGCCGGCCGTGTAATCATCCACGTCGTACGACCTGTCAAACCAAGGGAAGCATCCCCAAAGTTGCACCCGTGAAGTGGGTGAATCTCGGCTGTGTGGCCCATTGGGCCCATAGCACAAGCACACCCGCTCTGGGTAGGAGCCGACCTAGGTAGGAAGAATCCCACTTGCCTTGGCTGGAACTTGAACCCAGGTCTCCCGGTGAAGTGCTAACCACTACACTACGGGGACCAGTTCCATGGCTTTTGTAGCATAAGACAAATTAATTCAGCAAGACCAGGGTTAAATGTACTCAGCTCAGAAAGTCTCTCTTTGTGCCACTCTTCTGTATGTTGTCATGTCTTCCCACAAAATGTACCTGTAGTACCTCTTCACTATATAGATCTCCACGTGTTTCACTTTCACAGCATCACAGCCCTGCGAAATGTATAGCATCGTCAGCACAGATATTCTTTGTTGTCAGTCGAATTCTTTAGCTAGATATGGTCACCATTGTCTTTTTAAAGTTTTTACTCAGTGCCAGTCACATCTCTTGGTGACAGTTGAAAGTGGCTTTTCGTATCCGTCCCTTTTCTGTCTGTGTCTGTTTTCCCTGTTGTCTGTACAACTCAGGCGAAGCTTTCCATCATTTCTGTTACCATCTCACTTGGTCACACGCTTTGGGGTTTAATCAACAGCAACAAACAATCGTTACACAAAGTACCAGACCTCACTTTGAAATCAAACACTGTGAGATGATATGGCAGCATAAGGAGACGACAGTTTTGGGGGAACTGCCCTAAATTGAACAGGACGGAAAGGGGGTTGTCCACTCACAGCACTAATCATAGACTTGTAGTTGTAAGCAGTTGTGATGATGGCATTCCCAGAGAGGTGAGTGGTCTGGGACAAACTAATGGGGGCAACGAAGCCCTTGCACGTTTGGAACAGGGGTGAGTGGGGGCATGTTTAAAAAAAATTTTAAAAAAAGTTTTCAGCGGATGGTTTTGTTCAGGAAAGATTAGAGTTTTCTATGTTTGAATGAAACTGTAATTCACTAATCAGACTGTTACTTGCCTGGAAGTTACTCCTTTACGAGCACACGTGTGCCTTGGTTGCTGGGCATACTTACATTTAATAATCAAACTGCTGTTATGCTGTGCACACAATGTCTGGTAACATGTTTGCATGCCAGATGCTGATCCACGGCACAGAGAAGCCAGAGCGTGACTTTATTTTGCTTGTGTTCGGTGGATAAGCTACTTGCACGGCTTTATACAATATGATTGCTGTTTTCTAGTTGATACACTCATGGTATAGTCACATGCATAAATTTGTGAGTACCATGTTACTGTATTCTTTCCACGTGTGCCACTTCAATAGTGGTACGTCAGTGTACGACTTTATGCATGGTTGCTGTTTTCCAGTTGGTTCACTTTGTACTACAGTATATAGTTACATGCATTTGTAAGTACATTTACCATGTTACTGCATTCTTTCCACGTTTGCCACTTCAATAGTGGTATGTCAGTGTGTAATTATTGATTAGAATAAGTTTGAGGCACTGGTGTTTTGTGTGTCGGATTTACGGCGGTGCATGCTGAACACCTGGCTGTAAAATTGCAGTCCCAGGAATTGGAATTTGATTTGTAGGTGGTTGAAATGTCATGTGTAACTGTCACTTAGGTGACTACTATTATGTGACGGAATGCTCAGTCACATTAATTTTGCTTCTTTTATTTCTTCTTCCCACAAGTAAGCCACTGTACCAGGAATTATTGATGCCGTGGCTGCACAAAGTAGGACTGACCAGTGGTAGACCCATCAGAGTGTTAGAAAGTTATCATAACCCTTAACATTGCACATCTTTGATGAGGGCAGGGTCATTTTGCATTACATTGAAGAACCACATGTACTATGGGTGAACTGGTGAGAATCTGCCATTCAGGCTTCAGCATTCTTGGGAATTTGCCAATGTTTTGAAAATTTTATAGTAATTGTACAACTTTGAGTTAAATTGAATGTTATTCAGCAGCTGGATATGAACCAGCCACTCAGAACTGCTCCTTTGTTTTCCTGAAAAAAAAAATGCACTTGTGTATTACTTGTGTAAGTGTCATCTCATTGTACTGTTGGTGTCGTGTGTTGCAGGGAGACGCTGCGTGACGTGATCAACATGCTGCGTAACACCAGCAATCCACAGGTCGAGTACATCATCCGCACCATGAAGAAATGGGCCAAGGACAACCTTGTGCCTGTGCCGTGAGCTGGCGCCACGTCTAGCTGCAGCTTCCGGGACTTTGTGGGCGGGGGGTAGCCATGGGGAGGGAGGGGTTAGAGGAAGTGCAGGTTGTGGAGTAAACCTGATACAGGGTTTTTTTTTTTTTTTTTCATTCATGAAACGGACACTACATGTACTTCACAACAGTGAGCCTGAAGAGATCAGTTTGAGATCAACGGGGATGCATTATGTTATATATCTGGCTCAGTATCTTATAGTTATACGTACCAGGGGATTGAGGTTGATGGCGTCACATGACTTTAGTTTCTCCTTGGTGACCAGTTTATTTCTTGTGACACAGCCAAACCTTTGTTTTATCCTAAACAACAACCACACACACTGGACTGTGACATGTATTTTTGTTTCTTGCTTCAGAGTACATGCTGTGGACTTTATTTTAGAAATGAAAAGCCTTGACTGCTGTGTTGGTTACGGTCTACTGTTTTGTTTGAATCTGATCTGTCTTCAGAACGGTTTTGTTGGGATGAACTCTTTGTCATTGTGTGTATGAAAAAGTGGCAGCATATTGTGCTTCTGATTCTCAGGACTGACTGAGACACAGATGTACTGACCATGTAAGCGCGTGTTTTATTGAATGACAGATCCCTGTTTGTAGAGTGGTGTGAATGTGTGATATGTGTCAGTACACTTGAAGACTGGTGTGGGTGACAGCTGTGAGCGAACATTCCAATTTCCAAATGTCGGTCTGTCATGTCACAAATACAGCATGGCAAAATACCGTACTTATCAACAAAACAGTACGTTTGTAGCCACACATGTATTTAATATTTCATCTTGTTACGTC